>JARHVA010004508.1:452500-1052500 GCA_037957365.1 Torreya grandis
AAACACCAAACACTCCAGAGATCCCAGTATTTAACCAAAATATGGTACTAAAATGTCATGCCTAAAATTTACATCTTAAACACCCGCAAAAATTACACAATTTTTTTCTAACACTCCAATGAACACACTACCTCCTATTCATAGAGAGATAGTAAAACTAAAATCTAGAATAAAAATTCAAGCGAATAACTAAACACAATGTCACTTCATAATCATGACCTCAGTGGTTACACTTCAAGCTACTACAAAATGCAAATCACACAAAGAGTCAAAACTAAAATACAACTTAGATCAGTTATTAGTGATCAAGTACTAATAATCTGACATAATGTGAATCTCAAATGACATGAAATCATCCACAAATATTTAAGGCTAGACAAGTTTTATACCTCACAACTAAATAAAAAATAAATTTTATAAGTACAATTTTTAAAATAGGAAAGAATCACATCCTAACTCTAGTAACATTCATAAATATATATTTAAAAATGAACACAATCACATGAACAATCAATTCAATGATATAGTTAAATAGGTCAATATTACTCTTAAGGCTACAAAGGCTCGCCATGGCTAAATAGGATACAAAATGACACTAGAATAAATATCTAGACAAAAAATTACACTATTATAAAGAAATGGGTCAATTCTACATGCTAACACCATCATAACTGAAGTATTTTTTTTAGAACAAGGGTAAATAAAATGAAGAAAAAGAATACCAAACTAAACAACACTTAACGATATTTTTTATCTTTCTCAGAAAAATAGCAACGAATAGGGTGCAATGAGGACTTATTAAAAATACTAAACAATACTATAAATCAAATATAAAAACTTCTACGAGGGTATGAAACTCAAATTAAAAGGTTATAGCTTTTAGATTCTATAAACACTAAACTAAATGATTATTATAACATCCTTTTCAAGGCGACTTCACAAACTAAAATTAGAAACAATAAAAAAATACTAAAAAAAATTAATTTGAAAAAGAGTTATTAAAAATACAAAACAATTATGTTTTGGTTAATTCAAGTTACCTATGTTAATTTAAACATAAGATAAAACACTATCAACCCTAAAATCTAAGATGTTATCACTCTAGCTTCTTTTAGGAGGGTGATTCTGAAGGGATTCTAAAAATTAAAATAATTTAGTAAGTGATTAATTTCGACAATTCCCTAGAATTGGTTTCACCAAAGAATAATTGGATTAGGTAGATTGATACAATTCGATGAATCATATTCTATTAGGATAGAGGTAGAGGTTTCAAATTTTCATCTATACCAATTATCATATACCATCAACTTCTAAGGAGGTTCCTTTTGATTTTGGAAACAGTTATATATTCCAACTCTACCCATTATATCAATTTGATATGACGTGGTCTCATGAATTTGACCACTTTTATATTTACGAATTTCAATTATAAATTAATCATACATTATTATTTTTCCTGATATAGTCAAATATAAGACTTATTTGATTATAAGCTAATGATAGTTTTCATATTGTTTCATATTTATTTGTTAATCTTATATAGATCTTGTTTCAAGACTAACATTAACGCTCTATTTATTTATCACAAATGCATTCTAATTATTAAGGTTAAGTGTTTCATCTTGATTAACTTAGTAGTGATACTACAGTTCATTAATTCTAACTTTACATCTTGAAAGTTATCTTCCTAGGTTGTAAGATACCAAATAAATATGCTTATGTAACAAAAATTTTAAGGATACTAAAAACTAATCAAACCCAAATCAGGTGTGCCATAAATATAAAAATCAATTTGTTGAAATACAAGAAATTTTATTTTTATAGTGATATCAATATGAAAGTATTACAATATAATACTAATGTGTTATCCAATCATGCCAACATGAGCACAAATTACTATAATAATATAATTCATTACAACAATCCAAAACCTACATCCTCTATAAATCAGAATTATAATAACTTCATAATCTATGTATAAGATAATAACAAATAATAACTTTCCTTACAAACATCTATAATAATAATATTTAATATTTTTGTGAAAATTAAACTAAATCTCCCTTTTCCTACATTAAGATAGACAAGGGGTCATCTTACACTGAACAAGAGACTTCTTATTAAATGATTCATTTTTTCAAAATAATAAGTAAATTAAATAAATATTTAAGCACAAATATAACATACATATTATAACCATATTTACTACACAACAAGGGTTACACAACAAGACAAAAATTAACGAGTTAACATCCAACCATGTCATCAATCAATGTAGTTTAATATAATTTTAACACCAAATTCTAATATGAAAAACTAAATAATTGAATCATGCTAACACGAACGATACTATTGTTACCAAAAATTGTAAGAACATTTGATTTCTAAGCTCTCATCTAAAAAAGATATATATAACAAAAGGGTTTTCTAATCAAATCTCAATCATAGGTTTTCCCTCAATCCAAGTTAAGGAGCTACTTAATCATATACTTATTAAGGAGAGGTTAAGTTTTGGCACATACACAAGGAACACACACATGCAATCAATAAAATAAAATAACATATCTCTACTCAAATACATGACATCATTAACATATATAAGTATATGTATTTAGTAATTTGAATAGATTTATCAATAAAAGAAAATTGTTACTCCAACTTTGTTAAACTATACCAATAACATATTGTGCATGGAAAATATTATTCTTATGCAAATCATTTTATGAGACTAAATTCATCATTAAGTGGATATTAATCTCAAACTTATATTCTTATAAATGTGTAGATTTCTACACCCATGCGCCATCTAACTATATATAATCATATCATTATATTTTTTATACATATCCATATGTATGTATATTTATATTATTATAAATAATATTTCTTTAAATATAACCTCCAATGTGTGTGTGGGTGTGTTTATGAATTTGTCTAATTATGAATATTTATTTAAACATAAAAATAAATATTTTCATAAACTAAATATCATTAGATCCTAATGTGATGTGTGTGTGTGTGTGTGTGTGAGTGTGTGTGAGAGAGAAACATCATATGAAATAAAATTAAAATGGAACTAATTATCTAATTTAAAATAGATATTTTATTTATATATTTTTTTGTTTACAGCCTTAAAAAGGGCGATAGCCAACAACCCATGGTCGATGGTTAGGGCTTAAAGCCCTAACCACAGCCATGACCATCGACCAGGGTTTACCAGGGTTGGGGTGGGCCAGTTGGCTCGTCCCTCTCCCCTACCTATTATGGGAGGGGACTAAAATGGTTCATCGCCCGACCCCCTGTCCCTCCGCCGCCCGCCCCCCCTCCCCCCCCAATATAAATAAAAAAAATTATTTAATTTTTTTTTCTATTTTAATTTATAAATTTTTTTATGAATAATATTAATAAATAATCTTAATATAATATTATTATATTTTTTATATACACATAACACTTACATCAGACAGTTATAGTTTTTTTAAATAAAAATAATAATATTTCTTTAAAGCAAAACATCAATAATATAGAGAAAATTATATAAAAGAAATTTTTTCCAGATCCAACTTGCCTCAACTTGCATACTTCTCAATATAACTATTACAAGGAAAGGAAAATTATATATATATATATAACTAGAAAGCCATTGTTACCCAACCCAAAGACGTAAAATGGAAATAATCAAAATAAACCAAAAATAAATATAATTATTATCCCAGCTTAAAACCACGGATAGGAATCAAATTCTGACAATCAAGCACTCAAATTCATAAAGCAAATACACATTTAAAACACATCTTATCTTCTCATACAATGTTTAATTTGCTCATTTAATTGAAATAAATCTTGGATTTAGAAAGGAAAAACCCCTTTGCCTAATCCTCTCCATGCATCTTCCTTCGCTTTTCTTCCACCTGCATCTTCTCACTTGGCAAATTTTCTGGAAATGTGAAATGGTTAAAGTTGGCACATCTCTCCACCAAGATAAATACTTGATGAAAGATTAATTTTAAACTACATGTTTATTTATTATTTTATTGGAAACACAGGTCTCCCACTTTTCTCCACTTGCTATTTTTAATTTATTTAAGTCTTATCACCACTTCCAACTCCACTTGCTATTTTTTAATTCACTTATTTTAGTTTTATTATTATTATATTTTATTTTTACTTTTTTTTACTTATTCTTTTCTCTTTTTCATTTGGTTTAATCTATTATATATATATATATATATATATATATATATATATATATATATATATATATATATAAATATATATAAAGATAAATATAAAAGTATATGTATTTATAATTACATTTATTTAATGAATGCCATTTTATTATATATATATATATATATATATAATTTACATTGATTATTATATTTTATCACGACTATATCTCATTAATATTTGTGATGGTATTAACATTTTTCATGTAAAATTACTTATCAAAACACGAAAAAGGTCAAAAACAGAGCATTGGGGTCATTAAGTCAAACCATGGCTACCCGATGAGTTAAAAAGCAAAACACTAGAGTTGACACAAATTATGATCATATGGGCAACCCCATTGATGGTAACTAAATGACACAGATCTCCTTAAAGAGGTAATCAAGACATTTGGGAAATCCACAGGAAGAAGGTGTTGAACACAAAAGAATTACTGATTGTCGGTAAGATCATGGAGAGAGAGAGAGAGAGAGAGAGAGAGAGAGAGAGAGAGAGAGAGAGAGAGAGAGAGAGAGAATAATGATGGATATGTCAATCAGATGCCACCTCTTGCATAACCAAAAATAACCCCCAAAAGGCATAACACCACACACTAAGGGGTAATACCTACTGCTATTAACACTAAAACATACACAAACCAAGGTGGTCCTACTCTAGTCATAACTGACAAGGTCCCTTACTGTCACACCAACAAGTTAACTGAAAGCAAGACCTATTATAACCACTAGGCATCTCACTCAAATGCTGCACATAAGAGCACAATGGAATCACTAGAAATCAAAATGATACCATGACATAGGGAAACACTATTGTGTTTGAGAAGGGTATTACATAAATGTCATTAAGTAGTAACCAAGAGGTATCTAAACTAAGTGTTGTAACTAATATGTATCTAAATAAGGATATACTAACATGCAAAGATAGCATAAGTTAAGTTGAGCAGAGTATAAATGAAATAAAAGAAAGAGGTTAAAGATAGGAATATGTAGACATAAAAATGGTTAAAATTACTTAATAGTTATAATTCTTCACACATTCTAAACCACATGATTTGTACACAAATGCGTGACTCTTAATTGTTATTTCTTTTAATCCATTCTTCTATATGTGGGCTTGACCCTTTATTTGTTTTAGATTACGGTAAAAGCAGGTTTTGAAGGGACCCCGAAACCCTTTAACAGAAGCAAGAAAGATAAAGCATTAACAACCACCAGGACAAGTAGTCCTGAAACCTACTGAAGAGCAACATCAAAATAAGGTTTTACAGGGACCTAAAACCACAAACATAGTCCAATAAAAGTACCCAAGTTTTACAAGGACCTGAAACCTCAAAGAACATACAACATAGGGAAAAGAATGCTAAAAATATATATCTTTAGCATTCTGCCCTGGCCAACAATGCAGGTTGCCATTGCAATAACAACACACAAGCATTTACCAGGACAATAAAATTCTGCAAAATACCTTTGGTTTCCCACAAGAATCTGCGGCCGCCACTGGAAGTAGGTGGATCCTTTCTTGCCCACGCTCACGATCATGTACCCCACACCTACCTATTGCAGCTCCTTCATGTGCCTCTCTGCCCGCTTCAGAACCATGTTGTTGAAGCCACCGCAGAGGCCGCGGTCGCCCATAACCACCACCAGAGCCACCTTCCACACGGGGCGCACCTACATCAGGGGGATGTTGATGTCCTCCATCTGCAGCTGCTCGTTGATGTTGTAGAGGACCTGGACCAGCATCTCCAAGAAGGGGCGCTCATTCACCACCGCCTCCTGCGCCTGCCGCACTTTCACCGCTGCCACCAGCTTCATCGTTATCAAGTCTATGCACTGGTACAGTTGCCACAGGTTGCAAACCACAGGGAAACCGAATGGTGGCCGCGCTTGCCCTTTCACTCCACCCCCATCCCCAAGGTTTGGCTCCACCCCCGTCCCCTTGACCCTTTATTTGTTATTACTAATGTATACAACTTATAATGTCAAATGTTCAAATTATCTTAAAACACCTTATAACTATCCCTAGCAAAGGATACTTATCTTCGATTCCTCTAGATAGGTCCGCATTAGGGAGACAAAGGCATACTACTCTCCCATCCACTTATAATGGTCACATCCTATACTAAATAATGGCTAGTTTCTAAATTTGAAATCAAATTTTTGGGTCTTTTCATACATTTCATAAGGTCGGTGAAAGGAAATTGTCAAAATATTTTCCTGCAAATACAATAAGAGTCACTCATTAAGGACACTTTTTATTTACTTGATTCAAGCATATACACTTATGTAGATTAAATAAATTTCCCCTATTCTACCTAAATTCTGAATCATTCAAAAGGAGTAGCCATAATATAAGTTAAGAGCCCTCTAAACCAAGCTAAGAGTTATCAATATCAAGTATCTATTAGAATATTTAATGTCTAATTGGTGTTATTATAAACCCTTAGTACATATTAGGTAATTAAATAAAAATAATTTATTATTTATTAACATGGATTAAAAACATCATGTAAATAAATAATAAAACATATTTATTTATTGTTTATTGATTGTTCATGGAAAAAGGTTGGACATGTTGGTTACAACAGTCACCTCCCCTTATTCTTATTATACATAGGGTTTTACCCTTTCGGTAAAACATATCAATATATGAAAATAATATTTGTGTGTGGAAAATATTCATGTGAAGAGATTTTTGAAGAAGATTGATATAGAGAATAAGTGAGAAAGAAGAATTTGTATTGTGAAAAACAAGTTTCTTACTGATGAATATCAACTGTGGGTTTTTGACCTATATTAGAAGTTTTCACACTATATATTGTGTCATTGATCTACTTGTGCTCTTTATCTTCATTCACATGTTTAGATCTAGCATATACATTGCATTGCATATTTCATGAATATTGTCATGGTTTCAGAGCTACCTTAATGTGTTGAGTGATTGGAAAGAGTTTCAGAGGATTCAAACCCTGTGCAAATAAAATTTAAACAACTCAATTTAATCTCAACTTGGTACTACCATAATACAGCCTTTGAAGGAAATTATTTTCTTTGAATTTCTTAGTATTTTATTATGTGGTCTAAAGGCCTGAATATCAATTTTTTGGATCATACAACCCTTATTCAATCATTATCAAAACTTCATTCAAGTGATCAATCTTCATTTTTTAAAAACACAAAGCAACTAGTATTTCATTGTACTACCAAGTATGGCTTGTAAAGGAAGAAAATCTAAAAATATTTGTTTCTATCTTTTTTATCTTTTTCTAGTCTAAAGGGTTAGATCAGGTAATTAAAGCATCCCAAAATACTTATAAAGCATCATAAGCATTGATAAATCATGTTTGAATTTTTTTTCTCTCCTTATGGTGAACATATATGTCCTACTAGAGTGGAAATCAATTCTCTCAATCAAAAAGCAAATTTTGAAACTGTGATTGGCTTTAGCATGCAAATTTTGGAAGATTTTCAAAGTTTAAAGTGATTTGGGTGTCTGTACAAGATTTTTTGAAAATCAAAGCTTCTACCTAAGTGCCATTCTTCATCTTGGATCATGTTATAAGTTAGTAATAGTTTGTGATAAATATTTATTAAATAAAGTTTTTAATAAATTAAAAAAAATCACATAGACACAATGGGCCCCACCTTCCTTATCTAAACCTTTTGATCTAAAAAGTTAAAAAGTAATAGTTATATTACCTATTAATTTACATGCACCATAAATATTTATTTATATATTTGTTATTATTAAAAATGTATAAATATAATTGCATATATAAATCTTCAAAAAGTCTCCTATGAAGGTTGATGGTCCTTATTTTACTAAAAACTTGTAAGGTGGTCTAATGTTCAAAACCCACTAAAATAATTTGTTTTTAATAAATTTTGACTTGGTAAAAAAAATTAAATTGATTTCTTTTTTGATTTGTGTGTGAAGTGATTCAAGTACAAAACACTAGACTTGTTTTGACCTTATTTCAAAATTTGATCCAGTGATTTTTTTGTCAAACATAGTTTTGTGACCAATCATTTCTTCAGTTTTAACACATTCTAGATAGATTGGAATGGTTTTTTTTTTTTTTTTTTTTTGGTTTTAAAGCTTCCTATTATAATCTTCTATAACTTTTTAATTATAGTGTTTAAATAGTTATTTTATGTGCTACACTTGTGACACTTAATCTAGAGCAATTTATTATAATTTATAAAATCATTTCACATAAATTTGAATAATTATTTCTTGTTTACACTACAAATTTGCTTTATTTTCAAATATAGTACAAAATCACATTTTAAAAAAATCTTTTTAAGCTTCATCTAGTGTTGTAGTGTCATTCTTAAAGGGAAGTAATTTGTGCTAGATAAATATCAAATGATTAATCAATCTAACTATAATATCTATAAAATTTGTGTTAAAATAAAATTTATGACCTGAAAGTTGTGAAACATAGTTGTTAAGATAGAGAAAACCTCATCAGGTCAATATGTTACACCTAAGCTTTCAAATATGTTTCAATATAAATCATGTCTATTATCTCACAAAGTGTTAAATATGAATTTCTACTCCATATTAGCAATCAAGAGTCTTCTAGTAATGCTTAAAATTTCTTTAATTCTATGCACGAGGATAACCATCTCTCTAAGATAATTAAATTGATTCTTAAATTGCTTACTACACCTATAAAAAGTGATAAAAAAGTTGTTAACTTTCTTGATAAAATTAAGAATATTAAAGCTCAATTAAATGGATGCAACTGTAACCTAATTTAAATTCAATTATTATATTTAAATATTCAATTAAATATTTATGAAAAAATTATAATTTTATTTTAATTTTAAATTCAAAATACCAAATAGAGCAAGATATCTCTAACCTCACTACTCTTTTTGCACTTCTAATTTAAGAAGAGCAAGTGATGTTTGATTTTGATTCTAAAGAGAATTCTACATATACCACTTAGACACTTCTTACTTTCAATCTTATTTTTGAGAATAATAGAAATCAAAAATCTAGTCTTAATTTTAAAAATAGTGAAAGTAATAATAAAATCTAGAAATAAGAATTATAAACTTAAATTTAATAAAAATTGTAATTTGTGTGATAAATTTGGTCATATAATAAAAAATTACTATAAAAATAAATATAGAGTTAATAATAAAATCTCTAAAAATAATAAATAGAAGAAATCTCATTAGAACTATCAAAAGAATCAAAACAACAATAAAAAAATAAAATTATAATGTTATTGTTGTATATGTTATCTTGGTTACTTTTAAGGATAATGAATAGATTTTAGATAGCAGTGTTTCACTTATATGACTTATTTATCTCATATTTTATTTTATAATATATATATTTTCAAAAATACTTATGAGATAATTCATTTTTTAAAGCAATTAAGAAAAGAAAGGCAAAATTTATAAAATATTGTTATTAATTATGTTTATTTGTACTTAAACTTAAAAAAAATATATAATATTGTTCTCAACTTATGAATGATAATTTTATTATAACTTTATTTAAAGATAAAATTTCATTATAAATCAATCTAGTTCTATGATTATTTAATGTATTTAAAATAATGGTTTATACATTTTTTATATTTTTCTACATGTTATCTTTTATCACATAGTAAAAATGAATCTCAATTATGACATGAAAGATTATGATATGTTAATTTTATAAATTTACATGATATATCTTCTCATAATCTTGTTTTCAGTCTTCTTTTTATCTCTTCTTATCATGAAACTTGCAAAGATTGCATATGTGGTAACCGATATACTAATCTCTTTCATAAGAATCATGGTACAAATTTTTTACATCCTCTAAAATTAATTCATAGTGATGTTACAAGACCTCTTAAAATTGTATCTTTTATAATATTTATTTATATATTGTTAATTTTATTGATGATCATACTAGAATGATGTGGTCATATTTTATTAAAAATAAATCTGAAGTATTGTCTAAATTCAAATAATTTAAATTTATTGAAAATACTTTTAATTTTTCTATTAAGACATTAAGATCATATAATGATAATGAATATAAATAAAGAATTTTATTATTTTTGTATTAGTTGTGGTATTCAAAAGAAATTATCTTCTTTTTTCCCACAGTAAAATAATATTATTGAAAATAAAAATTATATCATTATTGAAGTGACTAGAACAATGTTACATTATATAAATATTCTTAAATTTTTATGGGCTGAAACTATAAATATTATTGTACATATTTTGAATAAAGTTCTTACTAAAGCTTTGCATATTTCTACTCCTTTAAAATTATAGTCTAAAAACAAACTCAGTGTGGCTCATTTTAAAATATTTGGTAGTTATACTTGTATCTTTACTTTTAAAGTAAAAAAGAAAGAAATTTGATCTTACATCAATTTAATCCTTTTTCACATATTATAGAGGTAAAAATAAAGGATTAAAAGTGTATGATCTATTTAAAATATAAATCATTAAGAATAGGAATGTTTTTATTATCAAAAGCAAAATTGTGAGCCCTCTATGAAACCTCTTCAATAGTTTTCTTTTGATGAATCTGACTCTTATTTTTCTTTCTGAAAAAATAGATGTCTTAGATAAATTTGATCCATATTTGGATAACTCAAAGATGGAAGAACCTCCTAACTTCTATATTCAAATTAAAATATTTAAATAGGTAGAATCCTTAATTCAATATTCTAATCTTGATAATATTAATAAATATTCTTATCATTCTTTAATGACTATCTATGAATATGAACCTCTATCTTTTAAATAAATCATTCAAGATGATAAATAAAAATTTATTATGTAAGCTGAGTATAATACTTTAATTAAAAATCAGACTTGAGTTTTTGTCCCACCTCCATCTAAAAGGTATATTGTTAGTTGTAGGTGACTTTATAAAATCAAATATAATTTAATTGGTAAATTTATAAATTTAAAGCAATATTAGTCACTAGTGATTTTATTTAAAAATTTAACATTGACTATGTTGAAACTTTTGCTCCTACAGTAAAAATAAGTACTGTTAAATTATTTATTATTTTTTAATCTAAAATAATTAGATTATACACCAAATAGATATTAAAAATACATTCTTAAATGGTAATTTAAAAGAAAAAATATATATGACTTGACCAAAAAGCTTTATTGACCCTAACAAAGAGCATTATGTTTGTAAGTTAAATAAATCTCGGTATGATTTAAAAAAAGATCTTTGAACTTAGTATTATAAAATCACTAGTTATTTTAAATAACTTGGTCTATATAATTTTTATTCTAATAATAATCACTTTATAAAATTTTAAAATGATAATATTATTTTAATTGTATTATATGTTGATGGTTTTCTTATTACTAATAATTAATAATTAGTTTAATTCATAAATATAAAGATAAACTAAGTCAAATATTTGAAATGATTTATTTAAACATTATTCATTATTTTTTAAGAATGATTATATTTCAAGATAAAAAATTAATTTTTGTATCATAATTTTAGTATACACATAATCTTCTTGTTAATTTTAATATCTTTGATTGTAATCCTACATATACTCCTATTGAAGTTGGTGTTAAATTTTATCTAAAACATGCATGTAAAAATGATAATAATAATCTTTATAGATAATTTATTGGTAGTTTAATTTATTTAACCATTACTACACCAGATATTATATTTATTGTAGGTGTTGCTTCTAAATTTATATAGAATTTATTATATCTTGATTCTTCACTGCATAAACTATTTAATTGTCTATAGATATTTATAGTTGACACATTTCATATAGTTAATTTTAACTAAGCTTTGAGTTATATGTTTTTATGAGATAGTAAGATATTATTTAGATTACATGTTTATATATATTTTTGAGTTAGCTATAGTGTATGTATTTATATTATAAACATGTTGATGTGTTATTTCAGTTATATTTTATAATATATGTATATCATGTTGATATAGTCTAACTCCCTACTTATTGTGAGGTTGACGCAAGAGAACTCATCTCTCAGAGTGTATCGAAGGGAAAGCATCATCGAAAATAATGGCATAGATCGAGATGTTAGAGGATAATAGAGAAACTACTTCGAACTTTGTACACATCATAATAGTTAGCATATGTTAGAATGTATAATGGTATAGATAACATAGTGTATTTATTACTATTTATATTAGATAGTTGTTACTCATGAATTGTTAGTATAATTTAAATGGTTGATGAAACTCATTTTGCGTAATTAAAATATGTGATAATTAAATGCTAAGTAGAAATATGATTTGCTCAGTTAACTTAAATAGAATTATTAATTTATGAAATTATAATTAAAATTCTATGGCAATAGAGGATGTTAATTAAATAAAAAAATTATGAATTTGTATAATTAATGTTAAAAATAAATAAAATTTTGAAAATTGTCAGTTAAGAGAAAAAAATAAAAAAGATGAAGAAAATTTAAAAAATAATAAAAACAAAGTCCCTATCAACATTCTTAATTTCTTATGGGTTGAAGGTCTTGATGCATGTTAAAAATATCATTTCTTTACATGTGTTTGATTTTATTTTGAAGGGGTGGACTTTAATTACGTTGATCCATAATTATACTAATAAGAAGGGACATAATTGTTATAGCGAGTCTTCGGTGGACTTCCTAAATGACACTTACATCTTTAAAATCCATTGCATCAAGAAAATTCTTCCTACTCATTTCAGCTCTACATACAATGATTCGATGGGAGACGATAGAGATAAATTAGAACCCATCTCTTGCAAGGATGTTCATAGCAAAAAAAAGTTTGAAAAAAAGTTAAAATGTAGGATACTCATTTAGTTCATAAAGCAAGTCACAGAGCACAATGCAAAGGTTGCCCACGACTTCACTACAGCTTGGAATGAGTAAAAAGTGGTCATTCACAACATCAAAATAAATATTTCAAAGGAATACATCGATGAATTAACTAGTATGTCATGTGAAGGCACCAAGGCATTCAAGGACCAATAGAAAAAATAAGAGTTGTTGCAACATTTTTTAAGACAAATGAATTTGTGCAAATGAATAAGAAAGGCTTCCCATAAACTGATCTCTCATGTTATTGTCCCGACATTTATCTTCAAGTCATGTGTTGCATGACTCTTGAAGGTAAATACATTCTTATATTTTTCTACCACTTTCTGGTTTTAAATTATTTTATTGGCTATAAAATTAGTCTACTTTTTTCTGTTAAATTACCTCAAAAATATTGTTTTATATATCAAGTGAATATCTTTAATACCATCCTCCACCAAGGTTTTATTCTCCTTCTAGTCAAGCATGGTCAAGCCCTTCACTATCGGTAGGTTCTCCTTGTGGGATCCTACTCTAGAGAAGACTCCCAAGAGGACTCTCTAGTAGAGGATCCCACCACAAGATCTCACTAACCTTCTGATCACACCCCCAAGGATAGCATGTTCAAGCCCCTTTCTGATGACTTTCTCCTTAAGTTGTTTATCTCCAAACTTAAGCCTATCTCTTTCAATATGGGTACCCCAGTGGAGACCATCTAGAAAGGAAAATCCATTTTAACTGATGAGATGAAAAGGAACAAATCATAGCTTAAAAACTTTAAATTCAAAGTTCAACAAGCAAGGATAGCCCTTACCAAGCTCATTTAGGACTAGAACTCTTTACACATACATATCAAAATCATGATTCAGACTATTTTTTAGTCTATTCAAACTACCATGTCTCCTACCATTCAGTCACTTAAAACTTTAATATCCCCCCTCTAGATTCTCCCAAGGGTGTCCCCCCAAAGAAGTTTTCCTTACAGATTAAAAGATAAAAGCACCCTCATATGTTATTCCGTAGTGAATTTGTTGAAGGCCCCAAGAACCACACTCAGGCAAAGGTTTCTAAAGTAAAACATAATCATCTCGATGAAGATTTATGAAGATACTAATGACCCATCGGAGGGACTTTCCTCCTAAGTTTCTTTTTGGTTTTCTATTTTTTTGGTTCTTAGTTTAGTCTTGTAGTTTTTTGTTATTTTAGTTACTCAACCTTGTTTTGGAATGTTTAAACTCTTTGTAATGCACTTTGATGGTTTTAAGATCTCTGTAAAACCTAATTTTTACCTTATCAAATAAAAAATAAATAAATAAAAATTAATCTAAAAAATAGAAAAAACTAAAAATAAGAAAATACATTAAATAATGCAAATAATTAAAGAAAAATAAAATAAAAAATGAAAGAAAAATCTCTTAGAAAAATTATGCCCCTTATCATATATAGAGAATATCAAAGAAAAAAAAGAGAAATTTTAGGAAGGTGAAGAAAAGGCATGGCACTCAAAGGATTCAGAGAAGAAAATAGGTGTTGGTGGAGATTTGAGAGAAAGCAAGGATGATCAATGGGTTGCTAGGTAGGTGTTTAGATTCTTGACAAATCTTAATTCTATGTGTTTAGATAATCAATTATCATTGAATGAATTTGACAAAGAATGATTAAATATAAAAATATTGCCGTATTACTTAACACTGAGAGATTTATATATATGTATGTGTTAATATGTACATATTTGAGAATAGGATAAATATGTATTTATGTCTCCATGTATTTATATATTTAAAATGTCTCACATTGTGACCTAATTCATTATCATTAAATTAATTAAATCTTTATTTCCTTGAGGTTTATATATATATATATATATATATATATATATATATATATATATAACTTGTCATAGCAAAATGAAAATTTTGATTAGGGAAACATATACATAACCCCAAACTTGAGATAGATGGTTATTTATTAATATTCCTTAATTGAAATTGATAGTTGATTTATTTTAAGGGGTTTTAGAAAACCTTATCTAGAATATTAAAAAAATTGTAGTTATAACTTGTTGGAATCCTAAAAATAGCATGTACTAAGGTATATGGAGTATTGATAACTCAACGTAGTCTTCCATTATATCATGTTAAACATTATGGTATATAATCCTAGTGATATGTAGCATGGAAAACAAAATATGTAGTGTGGATATCACACTAATGATAGATATGAAATTATGAATTAGTAATGGTCTGCTTAATAAATATATAATAATATGTGTGCATGTTAGCATATACATGTATATAAGGAAGTGTAGTTATGATTCTAGTTCCTTAGGTGGTTATAAATTATATTATATAATTAAGTATGATAAATATTTATATATTGCATGCATACAACTTTTAAGAATATAACAAATGTTAAAATGTACTATTTTTCATTTCATGTTTACTGAGACTTTTTTTTATATCTAGCTATTTTAATAAGATTTTATGTTTTATGGATTTATGACTATTTTCTTAGACTGGTTGCAGTATTTAGTAGTTATGTTTAAAAACATTAGACTATGGTAATATAGGTTATCATAGGGTATAGAATATTTGAAAACTAATTATGGTAATTAAAATCTATAGTTAAAACTATATTTTATCTTCATGGTATTAACTGTAGTCATTATTTTTAGTATGAGATAGATAATAATATAAGATTCTTTCATACATTTGATGGAATAAATATATGATTTTAATTACTCCTATGTTTAACATGTTATATGATATGATTACTAGTAGGATGTAAATTATATGAATATTTTAGTTAAATATATGTTAATCAATATTACATTGTTGATACTAAGTAAGGAGTGAGGTGGACTTCACTGACTTATTAGCATCATAATGTCAAATAAAGACAATCAAATCAAGTGGTGTGTATAAATTTTGATTGATCTATAAATCACTATTATTTATTATTCTTAAAAACTTTGGCTAAAGTATGTTTAGTGAGACATTATCATTTCATGAGTATGATTTACATGTTTGTGTGATATCTTGTAATAAAACAGTTTTTCTATGATACATTTCATATTTAGTTTTAAAAATTATACATCACATGGGTACTTGTTTATCTCTCTAGATTCTTACATCATCACTAACTACTCATCCATGAAGAAAATACCATTCTCTAATAGGATTAGTGTGAGAAATCATTGGTCTACAATAGGTGTGTAAAAGTGATTAGATGATGCTCTCCCACCCCAAAGTAGTATTTGGAGATGATACTTGAGATTGCCACATATATTAAAGTTTGGGAACTATACTCTATGGAGCTATGTATCTTATATGTATATTATATTGTATTTTACTTATTATTAAAATATTATTATTAAGAATTGTAATTACTTATTTATTTTACATTAACAATATTGGTTGTAGATTTGTATCAGTTAAGACTAAGTTAATGTCATTATTTTCTATATTTAAATTATATTGTGTTCTCATGATATTAAAAATCAATGATAAATGATGTAATATACTTTATTTATTATTATAACACTTAGAGTATTTTATATGATCTCAATTAGACTCTCATAGTGTGATCTATTTATAGTATATATGTTTAATTAATAAAAAACTCCATACATTTCTAAGTAGATCTTGGTGGAGATGTTATATGTGGTATCAGAGCTATAACACAAACTCTACAATCTAATGAGTCCACTAATATTTTCTTATCTTTCTGTTGACATAAACAAAGATGATAAAATATATTTTTTTTGGAGAGGATCCATAAAATGCTAATGATACCAACCCTCTATTTGATCATAGTTGATTTTTTACTAAGTAGTCAGCAAAGATAGATCAAATTTTCATAACCATGAATGAGACTAGGGATCATATTATAAATCTAGAGTATGTGGTTCATGGCCATGAAGAGGAAGGAAAGTAGGACATGTAAGAGCATCCCTTTGAGCAAAAAAATTCTTAAGATGTTAGAGCTCAAGTAGCTGTGGAGTTAGCTAAAGACATGAAGAAAGTGAACCAACCTAAGTTCGATGCAACTATTATAGGTGATGGAGAGGAGGCATGGATAATTAATATGGAGAAGTATTTTAGAATTCAAAACCACTTCAAGGTCACTAAGGTAGTATGGGGAGCATACCAATTGGCTAGTGAGGCAACTATGTGGTGGGTCAATAAGAGGTGGAAATAAATTTTAACTTGACCACCACTACTTAGGATCAGTTTATGGATTTATTCAGGTCACGATGGCTCCCACATCTTTATTTTGACTAGAATATTAAAAATTTCTATATTCTAAAATAGGGTGACTTGTCAATGAATGATTACTAGAAATAGTTCACCAAACTTTTAAAGTATGTACCTCAATATCAAAAAATGATTGGTTCAAGATCAAGTAGTTTATTATGGGTTTAAGACCCTAGATTGATGGAGAGGTATATATTTATAGACATTCTACCATAGACTAGGTTTTGAGAAGATAGTCAAATAGGATCAAAAGTTGAAGTTTTTTTCATAGTCCAAAGACAAGTTCAAGAAAAAGTTTGGAAATTCCAAGTCAATCTTCAAAAATAGGAATTGAAAATAGAGGAGTAGAGACTCCAGGAAAAAAATTAAAAGTTGAAATGCCGAGTTTAACAATGGTTCAAACAACAAGAAATAGAGCAATGGATCCAAAGTCAGTTTCAATGGAAACCAAGAAAATGATAGGAAAGGATCAGTTAGAGGTTGTTTCATTTGTAGATATGGCCATTATGCTTATGATTGTCCTTAGGATAAGTCAAAGGGAAAAGGTCATAATCCTTAGTAGGGAAGTTTTTAGTAGTGGATTCATGCAGTAGTTGACAATAAGAAAGTCAAATTTTAAG
The DNA here is from genome assembly GCA_037957365.1 of Torreya grandis. Taxonomy (NCBI): domain Eukaryota; kingdom Viridiplantae; phylum Streptophyta; class Pinopsida; order Cupressales; family Taxaceae; genus Torreya; species Torreya grandis. The sequence continues at coordinate 470,429 of JARHVA010004508.1, forward strand.
TATTATCCATAGAGTTATCAGGTACATTGTTTGACCATCTAGTTTTTATTTTGTTAGATATAAGAGCCACTAAATGTTTTATAGCTCCTTAGATGCTTAGTAAGTTAACTAAAAGATATAGAGTAATGTAAAATGCATGGTTAGTATAGTATGGGAATGACTCAAAAATCATGGTTGATAAGTGTTTAGTTGAAGCAGAGATTAGGTTGTTCAAATTCACAACAATTATGTATCTATATGTAACACCATTAAGGTCATATGATGTGATCTTATGAGTCAATTGGATTTAAAAATACAAAACCAAGGTTTAATACTCCCTGAAGAAGGTTGAGTGTCTTGATGATTTTGGCAATCAAATACAAATTCAAGGTGAGAAAATAGACTTGAAGCTTAGGCAAATTTCTACAATATAACTCAAGAAAGTCTAAAGAAAATGGTCTCAACCATTTATCATCAAGATAAATGAAATGGAAGAACCTAAGGAACCATCTCTTGAATATTACTCATTTCTTAGAGATTTTTATGATGTGTTTTCAGAAGAGTTGTCAGGTTTTTTTTCTAGACTTGAGTTTAATTGAATATCAACATCATACATGGTTTGAAAACATAGTCTAAAAAAACATAAAACATGACAACCACTGAGTTAGTTGAATTAAATTATCAATTTCAAGAATTGTTTGCTAAGGGGTTGATTAGACCAAGTGTGTCACCATGGGATACACTAGTTTTATTTGTCAAAAAAAAGATGGTACCCTTGGACTTTGCATCGATTACAAAATGTTGAACTTGACAAATATCAAAAATAGGTATCCACTACCTCATATAGATAATCTTTTCAATCAAATATGGAGAGAAACAATATTTTTTAATATTGATCTTAGAACAGGATACCATCATTTGATGATACAAGATAAGGGTATTCTGAAGATAGTGTTTAGAATTTATTATGGACACTATGAATTCAGTGTTACCATTTGGACTGACTAATGCTCTAATAATATTCATGAATCTAATGAATATCATATTCAAATATTACCTTGATCACTTTATTTTTATTTTTTTGTATGACATTCTCATATACTTTAAAAATGAAGAGGAGCACCTTCAGCATCTAGAATTGATTCTACAATGGTTGTGGAAGCACAAGTTGTATGGCAAGTTATTTAGGTGAATATTTTTTCAAGAAAAATTCAAATATTTGAGACATATTATCTCTATGGATGGTATCTCAGTAGATCCAAAAAATATTAGAGCCATTATAGAATGGTTGGCATTGAAGAATGTGTACTAGATAAGAAGTTTCATGGAGTTAACAGGGTATTACAAGAAGTTCATTCTAAATTTTTTCAAGATAGCTAACCCAATTACTTCATTACAAGATAAGAACCAAAATTTTATCTAGACAAAGAAGCACGAATTAGCTATCTAAGAAATGAAAATAAGGCTTATTTCCACACCAATATTAAGAGTTCCTAACCCTAATGATTAATTTTTAGTGATAACAGATTCATCAAGGGATGGACTAAGAGGAGTCTTTATATAGGATGTTGTAGTGGTGGCTTATGAGTCATAGAAACTAAAGTCTTATGAGGTGAATTATGCCCCTCATGACTTAGAACTTGAAGCAATTGTTCATACTTTGCAAGTGTGGTGATATTATGTGTTGAAAAAACCTTTTGAGCTTAAGATAGATAACCTGGGACTCAAGTACATCTTCACCCAACCTAATTTGAAGGCTTGTTAGAGATGTTGGCTTGAGTTCTTATCTTATTATGATTTTGACATTATTTATATCAAAAGAAAGTAAAATAGATTGATCGATGCCTTAAGTCATAGAATATACATAGCAACTATAGATACTATTAGTACTTTCAGGGATCGAGTGATCAAATTCTCACTAGAAGACCAATTCTATGATTAGGTTAGAAAAATATTTTTTGAGAATGATCATAATTATTGATACAAAGGATTTAGATTGGACAGTGATGGTATTTTATGTTATAATAGAAGGATGTATGTGCCAGATCAAGATAATCTGTAAATCACATTACTAAAATAATTGCATAATGACTCATATTCGAGACATCTAGGAGTAACCAAGCTCATCGTAGATCTCCAACTACTATATTTATATAAGAGAATCAAGAAAGATGTAGTAAATTATGTGTCATGATGTTATAAATGTCAGTGAGTAAAAGTTGAGCATGTGTATCTAGTTGGATTGATATATCTACATGATATATCAGAATGGAAGTGGCAAGTGTTCAGTATAGATTTTATCCAAGGTTTATCAATGTCATGGAATAGGAATGATATAATCTTGATAGTTTTTCACAAATTAACTAAGGTGGCTAATTTTATATTAAATAATTTGACAGATGATGCACCTACCCTTATGAAGAGGTTCATAAAAGAAGTATATAGATTACATGGATTTTTTGAGAATATCATTTCAGATCATGATCCAAAGATGACTTTAAAATTTTGGGTAACTCTGAATTCAACTTTGAGTGCACAATTAAATTTTAGTATAACGTATCACCCAGAGACTGATGGATAAACTGAGCAAGTTAATCAAGTGTTAGAGGATTTTCTTCATATGTATTACATAGATCAGCAATATAAATGGAAAAATTATCTTTTATTGGTTGAGTTTTAATACAATAATTCATACCAATCAGCACTGAAGATGGCACCATTTGAGTCACTATATGGAAGAAGGTACAAGACACCTATTAGTTAGAACAAGTTAGAGGATAAGGTAGTCTTTAGATTTGAGATGCTTTCAGAGATGGAAGAGAATTTTAGGTTAATCAAGTAGGGATTGATTGGATTCAATGATAGGCATAAGAGTTATACAGATATGAAGGATAGAAAGGCACTTTATAGTAGGTAATAAAAAAAAATTATGGGTTATGTCATAAAAAAGCTTGATTAAATTTGAAAATTTAGCAAAATTGTCACTGAGATATGTGAAACCCTTTGAGGTGTTAGAATTGGTCAATTATATAGCATATAGGCTTGTATTTCCACTAGCCCTAACTCTATTACATAATGTCTTCCATGTTTCTTATCTTAAGAAGTATATAGTTGATATTATGCATGTGTTGGATTGAAATGCTTTGCACGTTCTAGATTCCCAGGTGGTCACGATAGAAACATTCAAGATAATTGACACTTACAAACTTTGTTTACATAACAAAAAGAAGTCACAGTGCAAGGTCTAGTGAGACCAATACTCTAAAGATAAGGTTACTTAAGAAGAGTATGATGAGTTCTACAGGATATTTACATATTTATTTTCTTGACTAGATACTATTATACTATGTTATTTTTCTGTTGAACAATATTTTGATTCAGAACTTATGTTTAAATAAGAGTCATCTGAGATAGTGACTAGATTTAGGGGCAAAGATGTGACATCTTGATTCCTCGCTAAGTAAATTATTTGATTATCTATGGATATTTATAGTTGACATATTTGATTTAGTTAATTTTGACTAAGATTTAAGATATATGTTGTTATAAGACAGTAAGATATTGCTTAAGTTATATGTTTGCATTGTTGTGAGTTAGTTGTAGTGTGTGTGCTTACATTATGAATATATTTATGTATTATTTCAGTTATAGTTTATGATGCATGTATATCATGTTGATATGGTCTAACTACCTCCTTATTATGAAGTTGATGCAAAAGAACTCATCTCTCAGAATGTTATGGAGGGAGAAAATTATCAAATAGGGTGACGTAAATTGAGATGTCAGAGAATGATAGAGAAATAAGCTATAACCTTACACATACCGTAGTAGTTAGCACATGTTAGAATGCATAATAAAATAGGTAACATAGTGTGTTTATTATTACTTATATTAGATAGTTGTTGCTCATAAATTTTTAGTATATTTTGAATGGTTTATGAAACTCGTTTTGCATAATTAATATATGTGATCATTAAATGCTAAGTAGAAATGTGATTTACTTAGTTAAATTAAATATGGATTATTAATTTATGAAATTATCATTAAAACTCTATGACAATAGAGGATGTTAATAAAATTAAAAAATTATAAATTTTTATAATTAATGTTAAAAATAAATAAAAATTTGGAAATTGTCAGTTAAAAAGAAAAATAGAAAAGATAAAAGAAATAAATTAGTCTAAAAATAAGAAAAACTAAAAGGAAGAAAATACATTAAAAATGAGAATAAGAAAATAAAAAATAAAAATAAAAGAAAAATATCTTAGAAAAAGACTACACCCCTTATCATATATGGAGAATATTGGAGAAGAAAAGGGGGGGCGGGGTGGGGGCCCAGGGGGATTTTGAAAATGTGAAGAAAAGGAGTGGCACTCAGAGGATTCAAAGAAGAAAAGAGGTGTTGGTAGGTATTTGAGAGAAAGCAAAGACAATCAATGGGCTACCAGGTAGGTGTTTAGACTCTTAACAAAACCTTATTCTATGTGTTTAGATAATCAATTATAATTAACTAAATTTGACAAAGAATGATTAAATTAAGTATTTCATGTAAGGGAAGCTATGTAGAATCAGAAATAGACATCGACTTACATACTTTTATTTGGTGGAGAATAAAAATAAAGATATCTAGTTACTGAATATGTAAACCAATTAGATTTATAAACTAATTCATTCATATATACAACCTAGACATCCCATATAAAAACTTTGAATACACCAAACTAGGCAAATTCTATAAGGTATACACATGTTGAGGCATCAACCTACATATTCACTTTGAGTTGATTTACATTAATATATACACTTTTGTATAATGATTGGTGTGTTTGTAAACCCAATAGGTGTATTTGTATAAAATATATTTATACAATATATATAACTAAATAATATTTATAAGTTTAAATAAACTATATATATTTGTACTATAGAAGCATCGACATGTATAAGGACATAAAACCAATATGCATTATTATCAATACATTTGCATAAAGATTTGTCTTTTTCCACCAGATCGACATGAAATGAGTTGCATGGATACAAGAAATAAACTATAGGAGCTAAATTAAAAATTATCCAATGCCACATATAACCATGTTGAAATTAAAATGGTGCCTTATCTGTGATGGGCATCTCGTTGGAAGATAATCAATCTAAATGTTAACTAAGAAATTATTGAATATATATTGTATTTGGTCATTTTTTAATATACTGGGATTATATATGATCATTGTATATTCCCATTATCCTCCACTCACCAGGCGTTATCACTTCATAAAACTATTTCCTCCTTTAGCGAATTTGTGACTTTATGCATAGTATAAATATTACAGGACAATTTAATCAAGCAAAGAGGAAGGTAGCCTTTACGATGCATTCCATATTCATTTTATTGAATACTAATATAAGATATGATTATTTGCATTGATGAGGCATAAGGCATTACATTGACAGCATAAAACATTATTTATTGGAAGATTAGTGCCCCATAATGGTGATTAGTTCTATGTGTTATTCATTTAAATCAAACTTTTTAAATTTGATGACTCTCACATAATTTTCATGATTTTATAAACAACGATCCACCGGTCAAGTGTATAAATTATATATAAAAATATTGGTGTAGTACTTACCACTGGGAGATTTATATGCATTGATATGTTAATATGTACATATTTAAGAATATGAGAAATATGTATTTATGTCTCCATGTATTTATATATTAAAAACATCTCACAACATGACTTAATTCATTATCATTGAATTAATTATATCCTTATTTCCTTAAGGCTTGTGTGTGTGTGTGTGTGTGTGTGTGTGTGTGTGTGTGTGTGTGTGTGTGTGTGTGTGTGTGTGTGTGTTTGTTTGTGTGTGTGTTTATAGCTTATCATAGCCAAATGACAAATTTGATTAGGGAAACATATACATAACCCCAAACTTGAGATAGATGGTTATTTATTAATATTCTTTCATTGAAATTGATAGTTGATTTATTTTAACAAGGGATTGCAGAAAACCTTATGTAGAATATAAGAAAAACTATAGTTATAACTTGTTGGAATCTTAAAAATAGTATTTACTAAGGCATATGAAATATTGATAACTCAATTTAGTCTTACGTTATATCATATTAATCATTATGGTATAAAATCTCTTTAATATGTAGCATGGAAAACAAAACACATAGTGTGGATATAACACTAATGATAGCTACGAAATAATGAATTAGTAACAATCTGCTTAATAAGTATATAAGAATATGTGTGCCTATTAGCATATACATGTACATAGGGGAGTGTACTTATGATTCTAGTTTCTTAGATAGTTATAAACTATATTTTAGAATTAAGTATAATAGATCTTTATGTATTGCATGCATACAACCTTTGAGAATATAACAAATGATAAAATGGAGTATTTTATCTTTCATATGTACTGAGACTTATTTTTTCATATCTAGTTTTTTGTATAAGAATTTATGTTCCATGGATTTATGACTACTTTTTTGAATTGATTGTAGTACTTAGTAGTTATATTTAAAAACACTAGACTATGATAATATAGGTTATCATAAGGTGCAAAATATTTATAAATTAATTATGATAATTAAAAATTTTAGTTAAAAGTGTATTTTATTTTGATGGTATTAACTATAGTCATTATCTATAATATAAGATAGATAATAATGTAAGATTCATTCATATATTTGATGAAATAAATATATGCTTTTGATAACTCTTATGTTTAATATGTTATGTGATATAATTATTAGTATGATGTAAACTATATAAATATTTTGGGTAAATTATGTTGATCAATATTGCATTGATGATACTAAGTAAGGAGTGAGATGGACTTCACTAATTTACTATCATGACAATGCCAAATGAAGGCAATCTAATCAAGTGGTATGCATAAATTTTGATTGATCTTTAGATCACTACTATTTATTAGTCTTGAAAAACTTTGGCCAAAGTATATTTAGTGAGACATTATCTTTTCATGAGTATAATTTACATGTTTGTGTGATATTTTGTAATAGAATGAGTTTTTAATGATACACTACATGTTTAATTTTAGAAATCATACTACACATAGGTACTTTTTTGTCTCTCTAGATTCCTAAATTGTCACTATATACTCATCTATGAAGGGAGGCTCATTCCTTAATAGGATTAGTATAAGGGATAATTAGTCTATGGTTGGTGTGGAAAAGTGCTCAAATAATGCTCTCCCTATTGAACACAACTATCTACTGAGAGGGGGGTGAATCAGTAGATGAGCTACAATAAGTTCATTTAAAACCTTTTATAGAGGATGTAAATTCATGTGCAAATCAAAAAATATATATAGAAGTCACACACACACACACACACACACACAGAAGCACATAACATTAGATTTTTATGTAGAAAACTCAAAATAAAAAACCACGGTGAGAATCAACTGCTAAAATTTACTATTCTAATTCAGCCTCACAATAAAATGTCTTACTAGAAAACCTCACTAGTTAAATTCAAGGACACCAATCCTTAGAAGACACTAATCTCTTTACTGATCAACCAACCCAATTTGTATGTAAGCACTAACCTACCTAAACTATGGAGTTACAACTCTAGTGTACAAGATAGATTCACAAGTGAATCTAGTTTAATGTTCTTTGTTACAAGTCTAATATGTAACTGCTCACCTTCTTCTCATTATCTATGTGCTCTATCTACCTGCTTGATTAATATCTATCTATATATGTCTTTCACTCTATATTTGTATACATCTGATTATGCTTTGTTTAGATACACTGAATTCCCCTTCCTTCTCTATGTTTTACTTTGTCTACATATTTTTTTATCGACAGCCTTTTTTTCTCACTTGAAAATGTAATAGTAGCAACACCTTTATGATGTGTTAAGAGTCATATTTATACAAGGATTCATTAATGTTTATCAACTCACTTATTGCATTCACATTCTATTTGAACTTAACCAATTTCAGTTTTAGATTCTCTTTTAATGCATATTTGACTTTTGCATTTTCCTGCGTCTTGGTTCTTACATCATACAACAATTGTCTATTCTCATTTATATCTTTGAAAACTATGGGATTATGGTCATAACTACACCATTTCCTTTTCGTGTCTTGGTTCATGCATCATGCCATAATGTTTTAATCTCTTAACTATGTTTGGCAGCTACTGGATTTACCTTTTAAGTGCACAACCTCCTTAATCGATGATTTATTGATTGGGTCTATCAATCTCGAGCTCTATGTAATCATTTATAGATTTTATCTCTTCCTTCAAATGCAAGACTGTGATTTCTTTCTCCATGCCAAGTCTAATCATTGAGATCCTCTTTACATCTCGCTACTTCCTATATATCATGATCACTTTTCCTCCTTTCGATTTATTTGAATATGTTATATCTTTAACTTTGTCACTGTGTATTAACTTTTTAGCACCTTTAAGGCTTTGGATTCACTCACTCCATTGGATCTTCTTAATCTTGACTTGTGTGTATCATTGGATCATCAAAGATGCTTGCTATTTATGTTGACTAGATCATTAACCTTCAACATATTGACTTCATCTCACTTATTTCAGCATCTTTGAGATGTTTTCCCTTTGTTGATCTCTTCAAACTTGCTCAAAATTTAACATGTTCCTTTTAGGATAATTTCTATGGATTTTTTGTCTGGGTTATTTTTTTTGAGACTTTTCTCTTTGAGCTACTGTCCTAACTTAATTCTTCGAGACAATTTTATTGATAAATTGTCCTTTAGAATCCTTGGAAACATCCTCATGCCCTTCAAATTTTTTGTAGACTACCCTTCAGCTTTCTTGAATGGTCCACTATCCCTTTGGACTTTCTATAGACTACCCTTTAGATTTTTTGAATTGTCCACTTGCCCTTCAGACTTCTTGAGAAGTGACCTTCAACTTTATTGAATGGTCCAAATACCCTTCAGCCTCTTGCAAACTACCCTTCAGCTTTTTAAAAACTACCCTTCAACTTTTCTAAAAGGGTCCACATACCCTTTAGAATTTCTTGAATGTACCCTTTGGATTTTTTGAATGGTCCACTTACCCTTCAGCTTTCTTTCAGGTGTTTACATGCCCTTTAAAACAATTTCCATGGGCTTTTTGTTCGAAAGATTTGTCTTTGCCAATATTTTTGAAAGAATTCTTCAAGACCATTTCAAGTTCTTCATTCAACATGACTTATAGACTTGGATGAAGTAAAGTCATCTTAAAAACTTGATCAACTCTTTCAGACCCATTCAAGTTTTCAACTTAACTTATTAAAATAAACTAAGTAAAGTTGTTGCAAAACTTTGATCAACTCACCTAGGCCCATTCAGGTTTTTCACATTGCTTAACTCATAAACATGAGAGAAGCAAAGTCACTCTAAAATCCCAATTACCTCTTCTTTGACCCATTCAAGTTTTTCACATTGCTTACCTTATAAACATGAAAGAAGTAAAGTGATTCTGAAACCCCGATCAACTATTCTAGACCCTTTTGGGTTCTTGAGACAACTTGACTTATAAAAATGAGATAAGTAAAGTCATTACATAAACCCAATTAACATTGTTAGGCCCATTCAGGTTCTCGGGACAACTTATAAAGTTGAGAGAAGTAAATTTGATCTAGAATCTTGTTTGTCACTACAAGACCCATTCAAGTTCTCAAGATTGCTTACTTATTTTATAAGTAGAAGCTCTTCATAAATCTAATTTACACGGTAAGTCTATACAATTCAACTTTTGACATTAATGTCTGATAGCACAAGTTGCCTTTAACATCAATGCCAATATAATAGACATCAGCCAAATTTTATAATAATCTCCCCCTTTGTCATTGATGGCAAAACATCCTCTCCTCAGAATGACTACCCTTCTTCATTCTTTCATAATTCTTTCTCCCCCTTTGACTTTAATGACAAAGATTTTATGTCATTCCTTCATCTAGCTACTCCTTTTCTGACCTTTTTTTTATTCTGACCCTTGGACCTGTCATGCTAGAACACTTTGTGAGGATCTCCCCCTTAGGCAATCACACATTTGCCTAAACTCTACAGACTCAGTCAGATTAGAAATCTACAGACTCAACAAAATCTGAACTGCTATAAACTTCTCAAAAGATTATATATAGCATTGGTCTAAAAGACCAATCAATAACTGATATATCATTCTATGGATAGACATAATGATCTAGAGATAACACACCTATTTATCCTCCTCTATTATCACATAACAAGGGGATTAAAACCATCTCTCTAGATTGATTTTCCTCAAAATCCAAGAGTTAATAATCTTTCCTCAATACTCCCCTTGGATTCATGCTCTATCACTAAAAGCTAGTGATGTGGTGTGGGAGCCACCACTCCCAACTTCTCTCTCAGATTCACAAATTGCTCTTTAGGAAGAGGTTTGGTAAATATGTCTATAATTTGATCTTATGTTGACACATATTCAATTTTGAATTCTTGCTCTATAACCTTTTCTTTCAATAAATTATATTTGATGGATATATGCTTGGTTCTAGAATGCATCACTGGTTTATTGGATATGTTTATGGCACTTGAGTTATCGTAGAAGATAGAGATAGGTTCTTTGTACTCTACCTTAATGTCTCTAAGGGTTTACTTCATCCACAAGAATTGGGTGCAACATGTTGCTACTACAACATACTCTGATTCTACTATAGAAAGTGTAACTGATTCTTGCTTTTTGCTCAGCCATGACACAAGTCTATTTCTAAGAAAGGATGCACCACCACTAGTGCTTCTCCTATCATCCACACTTCCTACCTATTTAGTATTTTCATATGTAATCAAAGTGAAATCTTCACTTGTAGGGTACCATAGATCATAGTCAACTATGCTTTTGATGTGTCTAAATATTCTTTTCATAGCATAGGCATGTGATTCCTTGGGGATTGCTTGAAATCTTACAACCATGCACACAACCTACATGATGTTCGATCTTGATGATGTTAAGTATGGCAAGTTATCTATCATTGATTTATACAATGTATTTTTCACATCAAGGGACTCATCTTCTTTGCTCAACTTACATCCAATTATCATTGGAGTAGTAATTAGTTTACTATCCTCCATGCTAAATTTTTTGAAAATCTCCTTCGCATACTTGGTTTGAGATATGAATATCCCTTCACTGGTTTATGTAATTTTTAGTCTAAAAAAGAAAGAGAGTTATCCTAACATAGACATTTCAAATTTATTTTACATTTATGTGGTAAATTCTTTGCACATGTTACTATCACCACTTCCAAAGATAATATCATCTACATAGACAACAATAATCAGCATATGCTTACCTTTTAATTTAAAGTATATATTATTGTCTGCACACCCTTTTTTAAATCTTTGTTGTTATAGGTATTGATCCAATCATGAATAACATGCTTTAGGTGCCTATTTTAGACCATACAAAGCTTTTTTTAGTCTACACACATAATCTTTTTCTACTACTAACTAAAATCCTTTTGGTTTTTCAATATAGACTTCCTTTTCTAAATTTCCATTCAGGAATGTTGACTTCACATCCAGTTGATAGACCTTGAACTTATTGTGAATAAAGAATGCCAAGAACATTCTTATAGCCTCTAGTCTTGCCACTGAAGCAAATGTTTCTTCAAAATCTATACCTTCTACTTTTTCATATCCCTTGCATACTAATCTTGATTTGTTCCTTACAATAGCTCTATCTTCATTGAGTTTGTTCTTGTAAACCCATTTTAGTCCTATTACATTTTTGTCTGGAGGTTTAGGAACTAATTCCCAAGTTTTATTCATTTTTATTTGATTCAGCTCTTCCTCCATGGCTTTCAACCAATTTTTATCCATGATGGCTTCATTAAAGGTCTTCTACTCAATTTATGAAAATAGAGAAAAATTCACTTGCTCCTTATTCATTACAAATCTTCTCCTAGTCTAAACACCCTCATTTTTGTTACCAATTATCTACTCCTTAGGATGTTGAAAAAACCTTGCAAGTGCCCTTTCACTCTTTTCTTCCACCTCTTCACTATCTTTTACTTTATTTTTTGTTCCTTCTAATTATTCAATTCTAATCTCCTCATTAGGCTCAACTTGTTTGAATCCTTCTTCTACCTTCACGTTGATGCTTTTAACTATTTTATGTAGCCTATTGTTGTAACATTCATAGGCTTTACTCTGAGTGGAATAACCAAGAAAAATTCCCTCATCACATCTTGACTCAAAGTTGTCTAGTTTGCTCTCCTTTCTTTTGATGTAACACTTGCTTCCAAACACTCTAATGTATTTGACTGATGCAAAATTTCTATACCATAGTTCATATGGCATTTTTTCACTTTTTACCCTTAGTTGTACTCTATTCAAAATGTCTATAATGTTTGAACTACTTCTCTCTAATATCCATCATAAAGTTTAGCTTCCTTCAGCATTGTTATAGCCATCTCCTTGATAGTCATATTATTTCTCTTAATAACTATATTTCTCTGAGGAGTTCTTGCAGTAGAGTAGTGCATTTTAATCCCATGTTTCTTATAGTATTCTATGAATTCATTTGAAGTGAATTCTCCACCTTTATCAGATCTTAGACATTTGATTTTTCTTCCCATTTCATTTTCAACCATGGCTCTAAAGATCTTAAATCTCTCAAAGGCTTGATATTTATCTTTTAAAAAGGTTACACATGTCATTCTTGAGTAATCATCAATAAATAACATGAAGTAATGAACTTTTTTTTATCTTTTAGTCTTGGTAGGTCCACATAGATCAGTACGAACTATCTATAGAGGCTTTGTTGTTGCATATTATTTTGTCTAAAACTTGACCCTTGTTTGCTTGCCTAATTGGCATTCTCCATATGTAGTATCTATGAGTTTGGTGATTATGGGCATATGTCTTACACACTTCTTTGAACTTACTTTGACTAAATTATCAAAATTGACATGACCCATTCTCCTATGCCATAGCTAGCTTTCATCAACCTTTCCTAGAGGCAACTATTATTGTTTACCTCAACAAGATTATAGATGTTATTTTTAGTCATTTTCCCTTTTGCAACTATTTTTCTAGATCTCTTCAACTTGCAACCTTCAGCATCGAATATAACTTTATATCCATTATAACACATTTGACTAACACTTCATAGATTACGCTTAAGTCCTTCAACATAGAGTACATCATGAGTAGGAAGCTTATCATCTAGATGCAAGGTTCCTTTAACTTTGATTCTTACCATTGTATTATCTCCCAAACTAATAGTTCCTTCCTTGCACTTGCTTTGCCTGACAAATGTACTTTTGTCACCAGCCATATGCTTTGAGCACCCACTATCTATTACCCATAAATTTTGCTCTTTGATGTGGAGTGTTATTTGAGCAATTAGGTATTGATTTTTCACTCTCCACATTTCCTTGGGCTTCTCATATGTCCTCTTCTTTTCTTTATTAATGACTTTCAGACCTTTGTTCTTATTAGAAGACTTGCCTTTCTTTACTTTTGATACTAAAAATTTAGTCCTATAGTGATGGGCTATGTGACCAAAGTTAATACAATTGTAGCAATTGTACTTGAATCTAACAAAGGAGCAATGTGTTTCCACTTATAAAGTTAGTTATTCTTGTAGGCACAATTCTACATTCAATATCCCTATGACCAAATTGATTACAACTATAACAATAACCATAAATGGATGAGTAATACCTGGTTGTAACATTTTTTGGTGTTGTGTATTGAACTCTCCTAACCTTTTTTTTCTTCAAATCTGCAACTTTGGTGTATCCTTCTACATCTTTGATTTCATGCTTCCTTTCAAAACAAAATCTCCTCTCATCAACTTTGTTTGAGTCAATATTATTATCCTTGCTATCCTTCACTTTCTTTGTTTCAACTATTCCTCCCATCTTGAAATTACATATAGAATAGTTGACATACTAGTTGAGGAACCTTTACCTTTCTCATATCCAATACCTAATTTTTCATTTGAGAGTTTTTGATAGTTTATTAATTCATTTAAAATGTCTTATCCTTTTGTCATCTTTAGACTCTTATCTAGTTCTTTTCTCAAGATTACTATTTATGCTTCAAGTTTCATGCACTCTTCAATTTTGCATTATAGTTCCATATTAACTACCTCTTCTATTCTCTTAGGCTCCTCAGCTTGAGTTTTTAGAGTCACTATCATTAGATCAGATTTCTCAAATTCCTTTTTCCCAAGTTTCTTCTGTTTAGAGTTCTCTTTTCTTACTTTCTCAATCTCTCCTAGAGTACAAACTAATTCTCCTTCTAGATCAACTTCACCTTCGTCTTCTGCATCCCAATCTTCATCTTCCTCTTGTTCTTGACTTGTGGATGTAGATTCTTCTACCATTAATAGGTATTCATTTCCCCTAGCCACAAAATCACAGTCCTGATCATCATCTGAATTGTTACTTTCATTATTTTTCTCTAAGTTGTTGTCTTCTTTTATGTATAAACCCTTCTTATTCTTAAAGAAGTTTTTCTTATATGTATTGTGGGATTTTACCTTTTTATTGTTCTCCACTTGCTCAAAATTTTCTCCCTTTTTAAGAGGACATTTAACAGCAAAGTATCCTACATTTCCATAGTTGAAATATTTGAAAGGTAATTTACCATTATACTTTTCAGATCCTCTCTTTAGCTTTCTAACAAAGTTGGCTTCTTCTTCATCAAACTCCTCAGATCTAGACATGGTTGTCTCATCCTTAACTAGCTTTGCTACTTTGAATGTAGCTTCTCTTTTAAATGTGTATGTCTCTCCCATTCTCATCTCATAGGTTGTGAATGTTTCATGCAACTCATCAATAGTGAGCTTATCCAAGTCTCTTGCTTCTTCTATTGTAGAGGTTTTTGAATCATATCTTGATAGCAAATATCTTAAGATCTTTTTAATAATAGTTGACTCTTCTACTATTTCTCCAAGTTCTCTGATAGCATTCACAATCTCATCTACCCTAAGGAAGTAGTCTACAATCTTCTCATCTTCAAAATCTTGAACTAGATTTTATACTTTTGCAGCTTGGCTTGCTTCACTTTGACATCTCCTTCATAAATGCTTTTTAACTTGTTCTACATGTCTTGTGCACTTTTACAATGCATGACTTTGATGAACTATGAATTTGATAGCCCACAAAGAATAGCATTTTTTTCCTTGACATTACTTTCATATGCCTTCTTGTCATCCTGATTAGTAAGAGGTGTATATCCATTTACTACAAACATCCATACATCAAATCCTAATGATAATAGATATGCTTCCATTCATATGCTCTAAAAATCATAGTTGGATCCATCAAATATAGGTGCTTTGTATGAGGAGGATCCTTCTTGACTAGTCATTATATTCACTAACCAACATCTACCTGAGCCAATTAGACTTCTCCTAAGGAAATTTATGCTTTGATACCAATTATTGAACATAACTATCTACTGAGAGGGGGGTGAATAAGAAGATGAGCTAAAACTATTCCATTTTAAACCTTTTACAGATGATGTAATTTTATGTGCAAATCAAAGAATAAATGTAGAATTCACACACACATAGAATCAAATAACATCATATTTTTACATGGAAAACCCAAAGGAAAAAACTATGGTGAGAATTAGCTACTAGAATATACTATTCTAATCGAGCCTCATAATAAAATGTCTTACTGGCAAACCTCATTGATTACATTCAAAGACACCAATCCTTAGGAGACAACATTATCCTTACTGAGCACCAACCCAGTTTGTATGTAGGCACTAACCTACCTGAGCTATAGAGCTAAAACTCTAGTGTACAAGATCGATTCACAAGTGAATCTAGTTCAATGTTCCTTATTACAAGTCTATTCTGTAACTGCTCACCTTCTTCTCATTACTTGTGTGATCTATCTTCCTGCTTGCTTAATCTCTATCTGCATATGTCTTTCACTTTGTATCTTCATACATCTAGTTATGTTTTCTTTAGATACACTTCATTCCCCTTCCTTATTCTCTACATTTTACTTTATATGCATATTTATTTTTATCGACAACCTTTTTTCTCACTTAAAAACATAATAGCAACATCACCTTTATGATGTATTAAGAGTCATGTTTATACAAAGATTCATTAGGGTTTCTTGACTCATGGCATTCACATTCTATTTGTACTTAACTAGTTTTAGTTCTAGATTCTCCTTTAATGTATATTTGACTTTTGCATTTTCCTTCATCTTGGTTCTTGCATCATAAAGCAATTGTCTATTCTCATTTTTATCTTTGACAACTGTATGATTTTGGTCATAACTGCACTATTTCCTTTTCATGTCTTGGTTCATGCATCATGTCATAATGTTCTGGTCTCTTTACTATGTTTGGTAGCTTCTAGATTTACCTCTTAAATGCATAACCTCCTTGATCAATGATTGATTGGTTAGATCAATCAATCTCAAGCTCTATGTAATCATTTATAAGTTTTGTCTATTCCTTCAAATGTGGGCCTTTGATTTCTTTCTCCATGTCAAGTCTAACCATCGAACTCCTCTTTGCATCTCGCTACTTCCTATATATCAGGATCACTTTCAATCTTTTTGATTTATTTGAATATACTTGATCTTTAACTTTGACACTATACATTAACCTTTGAGCACTTTTAAGGCTTTGGATTCACTCACTCTATTGGATCTTCTTAATCCTAACTTACATGTGTCATTGGATCATCAAAGATGCTTTTTATTTATGTTGACTAAATCATTAACATTCGATATGTTGACTTCATCTCACTTATTTCGACATCTTTGAGATGCTTCCCCTTTTTTGATCTCTTCAGACTTATTCAAACTTTAACATGTTCCATTTGGGACAATTTTTGTGGACTTTTTATCTAGGTTATTTTCCTTGGGTTATTTTCTTTGAAACTTTTCTCTTCAGGGTATTTTCTTGACTTAAGTTTTTGAGATAATTTTCTCAACAAATTTTCCTTTGAAATCCTTGGAAACATTCTCATGCCCTTCAGATTTTCTATAGACTACCCTTCAGCTTTCTTAAATGGTCCACCTTCCCTTTGAACTTCTTAAAAAGTGCCCTTCAGCTTTCTTGAATGGTCCACTTACCCTTTATAATTTATGTGGACTACCCTTTAGCTTCTTTGAATGGTCT
Source organism: Torreya grandis (assembly GCA_037957365.1). Lineage (NCBI taxonomy): Eukaryota > Viridiplantae > Streptophyta > Pinopsida > Cupressales > Taxaceae > Torreya > Torreya grandis. The sequence goes on from JARHVA010004508.1 coordinate 487,562, forward strand.
ACTTGCCCTTCAGACTTCTTGACAAGTGCCCTTCAGCTTTCTTGAATGGTCCACATACCCTTCAGTCTTTTATAAACTACCTTTCAGATTTTCTAAAAGGGTCCACATAACCTTCAGCTTTTCTGAAAGGGTTTACATACCATTCAAATTTTTGATAACTACCCTTTGACTTTTATGAAAGGGTACACATACCCTTCAGACTTTCTTGAATGTACCCTTCTACTTTTCTGAATGGTTCACTTACCTTTCAACTTTATTGCAAGCATCTGCATGCCCTTCGAAACAATTTATATGGGCTTTTTGTCTAAAAGATTTGTCCTTGCCAATATTTCTAAAAGAATTCTTCAATACCATTTTAGGTTCTTTATTCAACATGACTTATAGAGTTGCATGAAGTAAAGTCATCTTAAAAACTCGATCAACTCTTCTAGACCCATTCAGGTTTTCAACTTTGCTTAACTTATTAAAATAAACTAAGTAAATTTATTGCAAAACTCTGATCAACTCAAACCCATTCAATTTGTTCACATTAATTAACTCATAAACATGAGAGACGTAAAGTCACTCTAAAATTTTGATTACCTCTTCCTTGACCCATTCAATTTTTTCACATTGCTTATCTTATAAACATAAAAGAAGTAAAGTGCTTTCAAAACCCAATCAACTCTTCTAGACCCTTTCAGGTTCTTGAGATAACTTGACTTATAAAAATGAGACAAGTAAATTCATTGCATAAACCCAATTAACACTGCTAGGCCCATTCAAGTTCTCAAGACAATTTAACTTATAAATTTGGGAGAAGTAAAGTTGTTCTAGAATCTTGATTTGTACTACAAGACCCATTCGGGTTCTCAAGACTACTTTACTTATTTTATAAGTAGAAGCTCTTCATAAATATGATTTGCACTGCAAGTCTATGTAATTCAACTTTTGGCATTAATGTCTGATAGCACAAGCTATCTTTGACATCAATGACAATATCATAGACATCAACCAAAATTGCCAACACTCCCTCCCCACAGCAGTACTTACATAGAGATGACACTTGAGATTACCACAAATACTAGATTCTGGGAACTATTCTTTGTGTAATCATGTATCTTATGTGTACATTGTATTGTATTATACTTATTATTAAAATATTATCATAAGGAGTTGTAATTATTTATTTATTATATAATGACAATAGTGACTATAGACTTGTATTAGTCATGGTTGAGTTAATGTAATTACTTTATATATTTGTATTATGTTGTGTTCTCATGATATTAGAGATCAATGATATATGATTTAATATGTTTTAGTTATGGTTATCACGCTTAGAGTATTTTGTATGATTTATGATTAGACTCTCATGGTGTGACCTATTTATAGTATATATGTTTAATTTAAAAAAATCATGCATTTCTAGGCAGATCCCAATGGGGATGTTACAAAATCTATATTTAAATCATTGAAAATTAGAAAAAGTATTCATTTTTATATCAAAGGAATTGCAAATTTTGGTTTATTTAATTCTTTCATTGATTGTCCTAAGTTTTATGGTTATTGTGATGTTGACCATAGTGGTGATATTACAGATTGCAAATATTGTATATGTGTTTAAGTTTTGTATAAGTGTTATTATTTATAAAATTAAAAATCAACCCATTATCTTTATCTCTTCAGTGAAGTAGAGTACAGAAGTGTTACAAAAACTACTAAAGAAGCCATGTGGATACAAAGGTTGTTAAGAAAATTTTATTTGTATGTTTCTCATAGTACAAATATTCTTTATGATAATCAAAATTTTATAGCTCTTGTGAAAAATATAGTGTAGTACCAATGAATTAAATATATTGAAACTCATGTGCATTTTATCTTAGAGGAAATCCTCAATGGTGATATTGATTTTCAATTATGTCCTACGGATGAACAAGTGGTATATATCTTTACAAAGCCACTTAATGCTACCAAGTTTTATCAGTTTCATTTAGTGCTAGGCCTCTCGAAATTGTCGTTGAGGAGTGTGTATAGCAATGTCACTTCCTAACAACAATGTGTTTCTTATTTTTATCTATACTTCTTCTCATTGTAAAGCATTGTAATAAGTTATTGTATGTGATTTTTTTAAACTTCATAAATTTTGAATTTACAATAGACTCAATACTTAGAATCATATATTATAATGGAGATACGTATGTTATAAAAATCTCAAAATATACTTGATTGATTATTCATGAGAAATTGAGATGTAGTCTTATGATCATACTAGCCTAATTTATTTTTAATAGTTTATATATTATAATTCTTTTTATTTCAAAAGTTGGTGTTTTGCATGATGAAAGTTTTTAAATCCTTCAAATTTATACATAGTATAATTCTTTTATTAAGGTGAATATGTTTTTTATCTCCACTTAGCATTAAGGGGGAGTGTTAGAATATTTAATGTCTAAGTGGTGTTATTATAGACCCTTAATATATATTAGGTAATTAAATAAAAATAATTTATTATTTATTAATATGGATTGAAAACTTTATGTAAATAAATAATAAAATATATATATTTATTATTTACTGATTGTTCATAGAAAAGGTTAGATCCATTGGTTACAGCGGTCACCTCCTCTCATTTTTATTATAAATAAGGTTTTACCCCTTTGATAAAACATATCAATGCACATATAAATACATGACAATAATATTTACATGTGGAAAATATTTCAATGAAGAGATTTATGAAAAATATTGATATATAGAAGTGATAAAGAAAGATTTGTACTAGGTAAAATAATTGACTTATTAATAAATATCAACTATACATTTTTTAACTCCATTGGATATTTTTCCAACTATATCTTGTGTCATTGATATGGTTGTGCTCTTTGTCTTTATTCACATGTGTAGATCTAGTATATACATTTAATTACATATTTTATGAATTATGTTATTATCAAAGGCATCTTATAGATACATACACAGTCAAAGGATCACAATAGTGCATTCACTCTAAGTGAGAGAATTATGTAAACTTATTTTCCCTCGTTAGATTATTAGATGTGTAGGCAATGATCAATCGTTAAGAGGGTGATTGAGGTCAATTAAATACACTACACTCTTATTTTTACTTATAGATTTTCAATCTATTAAAGTGTCCTAAGGACTCAAATATATGATGAGAAAAACTATGAATTCTACATAACCAAAATTTAAATGTGATATATCATATTATTCAACATCTATATGTGCAGAAGGCATAATGGTCATTTTTTATGCAGTCAACTAGGAAAATTCTATTGTAAATGAATTTGAATGCATTGCACCCCTTTCCATTTATAGTGCTCATGTCCAAAAACATATTTTGCTTCTACCCCCAATATTTCATTTCTAGATTTATTTTTTCTTTATCTTTTCATATCAATAACATGTCATAGTTAATTGAGACAAATCCATAGCCAGTGGACTAGAGTGTATTGTTTTATTATCCACCTATAGTGAATCTATCTAGATTATGTTTCTATTGTATATTTTGATATTAAACCTGCACAATCATATCTTCTTGTGCTTTCCATTTGTAGATAGTTAGAACAATCAACATAATTCAGTGTGTAATCTAAGTATATTCCTTCTTAGTATTTTTTAAAAATAACACTTTTTATATTTAACAATTTTTCAAAATCAAAATAATTAATCATTGTATACCTTTATTAGTCTAGTATTTTTTAGTTTTACACATATAACTTAATTAATTTATTCATGTTTTATCAAAAATATTATGAAACATATTGATGAATCTAAACCTTTATTTTTAATCCTTTGATTTTTTATATTATTTTTCAATTTCAACTTTATTTTTTCTATTTTTCTATAAAATATGTTTTAACAATTTTAAAACTCATAAAAACTATCATTCTAGACAAAGTAGTTGTCAATTTTACATGTGCTAAGGTGTGATGGGTATTGCACCAATAATTAAGACATTAGATAATATTATTAATATATTTTATTTTTCATGTACCTCATGGTATATTAAAAATTTATAGATTTTTATTTTCATCCATAGAAAGCCTTTAATCATTTGTTATTGTAGTGCACCACTAAGTATTTAGCCCCAAAAAATTAATCTCAACGTGCCTTAGAGATGGGATAGTGTGGCTATAGTAATGGTAAAATACTTTATAGTTAGTTTATCTGTAGTCATATTCACTATTTACAATTGGAATTAGTATATCTAAGAGCTTACAAAGCAAACAGATCCTTGTCTAGATGTACACATTTTATTTTTTATTTGTATGTCACCCAAGAAGGTTAGTTCTTTTTTTCTTCTAAGGTGTAGTGCAAATTAAGGGAATTCCTTTAGAGCATACTCAAATTCCTTTAATTTCTTGTCAAATGTATAATATATATTGATGATTATTATTTTGATGCAACCCTTGAAAAAAATATGTACATTGAAGATGATGTTAGTGATAAAAATGATAATCAAGATAATAAACTATGCATGATAATCAAGATAATTCTAAAAGCTCCAATACAATTTATTCCAACAAACTCAATGGAGTAGATACCAAGCAATTCAAATATTTTTTTAATTTTTGCTAAGAATATTGACAATGTCCCTAACAAGTGGATAAATTTGTCTAATTACTCCTAGCATCTAAAACTACATGTCAAACAAATATTGTTTCATCTTAAGAGGTTCATTTTAAAGTTGTTAACTCTCTAGGTTTTGGGGTTTTAGTTGTAATATTCATCCAAGAATGGACATCCAAGGCTGATGACAAGAAGATCAAACACATAAATCTATTAAAACTAGAAATTAAAACATGAGTAGAAACTGCAATTGATATATTCATAAATAGATATGGATTGCATAACAAAGGCTCAAAGCTTATAGATTACTAAGCTTACAACTCTCACAACTTTCAAATTTGTCACAACTCATAACTTACATAACTTTTAGCTAAATAGCTCACCACAATCCAAAAGACTCCAAATATTCTATATCAATAAAGCTTAAAAAAGTATGTACATATAGGTGGAAGTTAGAAGAATCCTAATAATATAATGCATATGGGAATAACTTCCCTTAAATATGTAGAATAAAGGTAAAGAACCAACATCCCAATATAAGTGGGATAAACTTTCTCAGTGTACACAAAACAACTACGTAAACTAAATGGTAAGAAAAAAATATGTTGTACCAACACCCCTCATTAAGCATAGCTTAGGTGGGTATATAATTAGGTCTCACCAATAAGATCTGATGATGTACTCAAGTACATGTAAACTCTCATAAAGTATATAAAATGAGAAAACTCATAGGAAAAAGCTCCCCCCAAAAAAGAAAAAATATAAAGTTAACTTTGCTCGATAACAAGTCCCATGACCCTGATGAAGTCTACCTCCATTGTGTAGATGATGACCTCCAAGTAGAACAAGTGATCAAATGTACAAGAAAATAAATCAAAGAGAAAAGAGTAGGAAAACCCTCCACACCAACACCCCTTGAGACTAATCAGCAATGACCCCGCAAATTTGTCAATTTATAATTATCGTATAATTAAAAAACAAACAAGACCAATAGAATGGACATAAAAAATCATACATTTTTTATATAAGTGTCTCTAAAATCTAAGCAAGTAATAAAAAATTATTATAAAATCTATTTTCTCATCATTAATAGCCTATTTTAATGTGTTTACAAAAAAATACACTCAAACAAAAAGGAGAAGACATAGCCTTGCAACCAATCATTGGAATTGGAATTGAACCAAAGAGAATTAAAAAAATCTCAATTAATATTCCCATAATATATTATATTTGTATTTTAAAAAAATTAGCAACAATCTCCTACTATATTATTTTTTTAATAATATTTAGTAAAATTGTGATAAATTTTATATTTCTCAATAAAATTAAAAATGATTTGGAAACATAAAAATAAGGTGCACAAAATTCAAAAAAAAATTGGCACTACTTTGTACAGTTAGAGAATAGCTTACAGAAAAAAGATGCATTTTTTGATGAAAAATGAAATCTGCACTTATAAATTGATGAAAAAACATAATTTTATTGTTTTTAAACCCTCAAAGGCAAGAAAATATGGCATCTCAAATGTGTTAAGCTATACTAATGACATCCTAGCTATAATAATGGCACCACAAGAGAAAAAAATAACAAGTATTTCCTCCACAACCAACAAAAAGAAATTCTAGATATAAAAAAATCTATTTTTTTTACAAATGATAAACTCATGATTTCAAAATAAACAACATAAATAATGATGTTCATTACTAGCACGCAAAGATATGATACCATGTAATATTTTTCCAAGAATAGACATCTAAGAACAATGATAAAAAGATCAAACACACAAATATGTTGAAGCTAGAAATCAAAAAATGAATAGAAATTATAATTTGTGTATTCAGAAATAGAGATGGATTGCATAACAAAGGCTCAAAGCTTACATTTCACTAAGCTCACAATTATTACAACTCTCAAAATTTTCACATCTTGTAACTTACATTATTCTTAGCTAAATAGCTCACCACAATATAAAAGACTTCAAATATTCTATATCAATAAAGTTTACAAAGGTATGTACATATAGAAAGAAGTTAGGAGAATTTCAACCATACCATACATGTGAAACTAACTTTCCCAAAATAGGTGTAAGAAAGACAAAAAACCAACATCCCAATACATATGGGATAAACTTCCCCAATATACAAAAAATAATTAAGCAAACTAAATGGTAGGAAAAGAAATATCTTACACTAACACCAGTTACCACTATCGTTATTATTTTTGTATCAACCCATATAGTTACATATGTGCCAACATCATTGGGTATAGTGGAATCACTTGGTTTATGACATATTAACATTTATATTTTTATGATAGAATCATAAACACCTCCCTTAATCACCATGCAACATCAAATTCTAATTTCACCTTATGCATCATCTCTTGATAGAAATGTTCTAGCCCTACAAGCTAAAGTATTGAAATTATAATGAGGTGCTTATAAAGATACTCATATAATGGACTCTCATACCCATTACCAATAGGGTTTGTAACTCCCAAGCTATCACTCTATGAGGGTAAAGATGATCATGGGCAACATATTTTATCATTCCGTGTAGCATGATTATATTATGCTTATAATGTTCAAGTACTCACCAAACTCTTTCCAAGATGATGCAAGAGCATCAAGGCAAGAAGACATTCATTTTTCGTATTTTGGTTGTAAGGAGTCAAATTGGTAAAATTTAGAATGATAGTGTGTGTTAAAAGACCTTTCAAGGTCAAATTCATGTATATGAAGCCATATGGAGTTCTAATGAGTCCTAGGTTGAGTTTGGAAGATGTTTATGAAGCTTTCCCTCCAAAAAAAATATTTTGAAAATTCAAACATTTGAGAATAGCCTAGAAGAATATAACTAAGGTCCAAGGTGTCTAGGTGAAATTAAATATTTACAAGGTCTAAAGAGTCATGTAAGGGGTCATTTTAAGTATTATATGTTAATGTATAAGGTGGAAGTCATGTTTTAGGAATGGCCATCCTTACCCATGTGTTGGGTTGATAAGCAAAGAGGTAGTTATTATAACTACTTGGAATTGAACGTTGAAGTTGGAAGAAAAGAGAGAATCATTGTAGTTGAGATGGGGAATGGCATAGAGAGAGTGTGAGAGAAGAGAGAAAAGGGAAAGAATGTTCTCTAAGAGTAGAGTGAAGAATCTAAAAATGAGATTGATGTACAATCCTCTCATAGAAGTTGTTATGTCCAGATTTTGATCTACAATGTAATTTGGTTTAAATCAAATGAATTACAGGAATAAGATGTTATAGGATCTTACTCTCTCTAAATGGTATTTTGATCTTCTAGCATGATAGAATTTATGTTAAGCCCTTGAGATTGTATGCAACATTGTATGTTGATGTGTAATCTATAGGTTTAGTAGGATTGTTGATTACATCCAAGAAAGAAAGCTTTGGATAATTGTATTAGATGAAATAAACAAGTATTTTTCATTGTGAGAGTGTTAAGAACCATTAAGATCTCTGAGTGAATGAGTAGAAGACTCTAGAGGTAAGAAATTCCTGAGAAAAAGAAAACATTACTTGCAGACCTTGTTATGTAATTGTGTGTATGTATCAAGAAAGAAATAGGTATGTGTACATGATTGGAAAAGTTATAGTATCTTCTAAATGATAAGTTTGTGAATGGTGTTAGAATCTTAATGAAAGGATAACTCGGTGTAGGAGGATCTATATATATATAATAGTGAATCTGAAAGTGAAGAGTTGTTTTCTCTCATAATGTACTTTATGGCCTAGGAGAGTGGAATGAGGTTGAGATTGAGAATATTCACTAAGAAAGGAGATATGTTATTGGTTACATAAAAGGTAATGGTACACATCCTTACATAATCATCTTGAATGAGAAAACCTTATATATGCATATTGTCACCCTATCGCTTGTTTCAAGACAAGAAAGATACATAAGTGAGAGAAGGGAATAAGATAGTGGTTTGTTTGTGTCTTATCTACATTAATAAGAGAAATCATATAAAAATAATGACTTGATCATGCATTTTTAACCTCTTTTAATGCACTTGGGTTCTTCAAAAACTTTGACACAATTTTACTCTGGCTAACCCCTATTTACACAGTCTACAGGCAAGGGAAACAAGAATGATCTTTGGAAAATGGATGAATATCATTCCAAGTGTATTTTATAGTGTATAGGGTGAATTAACCATGTTTATGGACCTAGGTATTGTTTAGAAGATATAAAAAGGAGAATAGTTGTTTGGAAACCTTGCATAGTCATAAAAGTATGCTTAGTTGACTGCAATTTTTTCATTTTGTTGAAGTTACATATGTAACTAGGACTCTAGATTATTGAATTATTTTATGGGGGTTTAAAAAAAAACCTACAGAGTTGACTTGGGCTCTTGAAATGAGATAATTCTCCAGATATCAAATTTGATAAGCTCTCAGCCTTGTATGCCTATAAGAAACCCTAGACTTAGGGTTTGATTGATATAACAAGTTCCCACCATCAAAAAAGGGTAAAATTTTCAAATCCTACTCTATATGACATGACTAAATTGATGAAAGTGATTTGGATTTGATATGGTATCGAAAACTATAGTTTTGATAGTTAAGGGTTTGGAATTGGCTTAATTAGGCTTAAAGAAAGGTGGTTTTCCAAAGTACTAGTTAGATAAGGAATTAGGTTAATAAAATTTATACACATGTCAATTGGGATACATGAAGCCTATAAATGTCATTATAACTTTGGGAAAGGTGATAGGTTGTCCAAAATAAAGGAAAAGGCTCAGAAAAGGCTATTAGCCTAGTGTAACTAGGAAGAGTGAATTGTGTGGAAAGAATCAAAGGAGGGTGAATTGACAGATGAAAGAGGTGTATATAGGTATACTATGATCCTTAAAAACCTTATATACTTTGAGAATGTTACTTTGGAACCTAATTCTAGGTTTGGTCCTTGAAACCCAACAAGGTTGACTAAGAAAGAACTAGTGTGGAGTTGTGGCAATGAATGTTGAAGGAGAATTGAAGATAATTTGAAATAGTTTTTGTGAACTCACAAAGGAGGATAATTCCCAATAGAGGTAAAGGTCACAAGTCTTGTAAAAACAAATAGTAAGTGGACACTACATAACCTAATATGCAAGTTGATAGAATCTAGTTGAAAGAGATCAAGGAAGGTAAGTAGAACATTGAATGAGATCATTTATCAAGGATAAATCCAATGAGGAATAAATTGGAAGAATTCTCCCCATATCTTTTCATCACAATAAGTTATAAGGACTATGCTCTATGATGGTTTTATGATCTCTCTCTTCAGTCAGTCAAAGCATTTAACCCATTCCCTGATCATTTTTTAGCTCACTTCTTAATTAACATTAGTGAAAATTTATCGTATGTACAAATTACTTAACTCAATCAATGGTCAAATGAGAAAATCAATGAATATATTCTTTGGTACAAGACTATGCTAGTAAATATGACAAACTCTATGAAAAATAATGAATTACAAGATGTCTTCATTCAAAGCTTGTTGTCACCACTTCATGAATCAATCATGTTTGATAAATTAAAATCATTTGATGAGCTATGTCATATAATTGAATAAAGTGACTTCAATATTATAACATTGAACAAGTTAAAATATGCATCGAGTGTTTCATCTACTTAAAATATCAAGTTTCAAAGCATGCCAAACTAAAAATTCAAATCTAATGAAAGAAAGAATGAATCCAAAATAGTAGAAAATGTAGTATTATACCCTTCAAACAAGCTTCAATTGACATCTCTGCCAATGAGACAATTTTCAATCTTACCACAACCTCCCCATGTCTTGTTACAGAAGTTAATTGATTGAAATCTCATATCTTTACCTCCTCCATTTGAGTTTGATTTGACTAAGCATCAATCTAAGAGCTTTGACAATAATGCATATTATGACTATCATGGATGTATTAGGCATTTCACGAACACATATTATAAGTTAAGGCATAAGATATAATTTCTCACTGATGATAATAATATTTAAGTAAACATACTCACAAATGAAGTTAGGCAATAACAGAATGGCAATGCAAAGTTATAAATACTCAATAATCCTTTTCCAAATCATGGTTCAACATAAAATGTAGATAATTTAAAAGTACATCATGCATACAATGTGTTCCTCCTAATGCATATGGGCATCCATTAGACAAAATTATTGTTACATTGCAAGCATATTGGCCCAATGTCCAGTGATCACATTTGATGATGGTGAAATCAATAATGATAATTCAAATAGGTCATACATCAAAAATCAATTTATATATAGTGTTATGAATAATAATAGATCAAACAAAAATGCATTTACAATGGCATCCCCTTACGATCTAGGCTACATAGAGCAAGATATATAAGTTACATCAAGAGTAGTTAAATCATTTGATAGTCATACATAGGATAATTTTGGACATATAATGCTACCTCTCCAAGTTGGTTTAGTAATAGTGGCTACTCCAATTTTGGTCTTACCAAGCATAAGGATCTTCAATGTGTAATTAGTGTATACACATAATATTTTTAAACTTTATCATCTACACTTTCTCTCTTGTAGGATCATATCAATTTTCAATCTCTCTAAGTGCACACTTAAAAGGGTGCATTGCTAAATGCATAGGTAGACCATTGATAATTTATAAGATTGTTGGTTAATTCTATCATACCTTAACCCACTATCATTACTGAATCCCACTATAAATCCTACCTATCCAATATTGCAAACAAACAAACCTTTTTTATCCATTTCCCTAAGCAATTATCCTTTTAAATAACCCATAACTAAACAAGCATCCTATTTTCCTACTAAGTCATCTTGGTTGACGCTGTTATGAAAGTTAAAGCATATATTATGGAACTACATCAACTAGGCCAACCTAGTTCAAGGCCTAACATAACTTTTTTTTAAATTGGGTCATGTTGGCTGATCTTAACGACTAAAATCTTGGAAGGGTTAAGACCTATCAATTTATATAAATACAACCATCACTTTAATCCAATAGATAGGAACATTCATTTTCACATTATTATAGCTCGTAATTACACTACATCCAAATTTGAAGGAATCATTACCTAGGGTTTGCCTTAGAGAAAAAGTAGTTTATCTTGGTGTAAGTCTTGGATGCAAAGTAAAATTCTTTTATCTAGAGTTTATTTGTATAATATGATCCTTGTAAAGACACGACAACCTCTTTCAAAACACTATTGTCTAAGGGAGAGATTGAGACTTGACAAGTTCATCAAAAGACAAGTATTTTTAACTTTTGTTATTTCATTTGATAGATAAATATTGCATAAAGTAATAGGTTTTTAATGTATTATTTTTTCTAGGATTAACTCTATCCTTAAACTTAGTGTAGTTATAGGGTCTTATTTTCTTGTCTTCTTCCACCTTAAATGATATAGGCCCCCATTTGCCTACCATGATCTCTTGGATGTTTGTTTGTGTTAAAACATCCCTCTTTATGCTACAAGCTTTGGTGAGCACTAGATTAGTTTTATTTTATGTATTATAATACCTAGACATGGTTATTACATAGTGTTATTCAAATAAAGGTTTTGTAACCCTATCCTTTAGTGTTGTGTGATCAAAGATCCCTTGGTTAGTTTTAGTGGATCTAATTTGGTCATGTCCCTAAGATAAATTTATCACAATAGATGTTAGTTGACTACCTCCTTTGAGATTAGATTTACTAAGTAGGATAAGTTGTAGATATATTTTAATTTGTTACATATAGTCTGATGAACCCGACATGAATTTAATGCTTAAATTTTTTGTTTTTTATTTTTTATTTTTTATTTATAGTTAACTAGGTCATGATGATCAACTTAATTTTAACATATGTTTGTAGATCTAAGATCTACATTCAACTAGGTCACATTGGTCAATCTAGTCATTCTCTCTATTTACAAATCTAAGATTTATAGTCAACTAAGTAACATTGGTTGACCCATTTTTGTCCTTTATTTAAATATTTCCTTCTGTAGTCAACTAATGTGTTGTTCAACTAGCTATTTTTTTGGTTTAAAAATATAATATCTACAGTCAACTAGAACATGTTATTTGACCAATTTATATCCTCTACTTTTAGAGTTTTATCTCTGATTAACTAGGTCTGCTACTCAACCTAGTCATTTTTTATATTTTATAAGTTTTCATTTATAGTCAATTAGGTCGATTTGGTTGACTTAGTTCATTTTTATACTCTTTATTTTTTAGCTTTCAGCTAACTAGTTCGTATTGGTTGACCTAGTCTTATTTTACCATTTTTTAATTTCTAACTTTTTGAAAATGAAGTTAACCTAGTCAACCTTGTTTAACCTATGATTTTTTCATGTATTTTCCTTTACAGGACTAAATTAGGCCTAGATGATCTAGTCAGTAGTCATCTCTTCAGTACTCTCAATCAACTAAGTCCCCCTAGTTGACCTATTTATATCAATCAATTTCATTCTAACCAGCATCATAATTCAAGTTTTACTAATTATTTATGTTTGTCATTTTCAATTTTTTAGTACAATTACTCAATATTTCAAATTTTTAATCTAGATTTTCAATTCTACTAAAACTATATCACACAGTTAACTAAGTCAATCTAGATGACTTAGTTCAATGTCTATCTATTTTACAAAATAATCTAAGTCAGCCTATCTGACTTTGTTTCTAGTTTATTTTCACAACAGACTAAATTAGCCTCCTAACTTTGTTTTGTTTTCCAGCTAAATCAACTTGGCTAACCTTGTTTTATGTCTTTCTTTTTTAATATAAAAAAGAAAATTCATTTTATTTTCATAGTAAGTAGTCTCATTTTTTCTTTAAAAATAGTTGGTTTCTAGTTTTTTACTTTCTAAAATTGTAAGTTAGTTTTCAACACATAATTTTCACTTTATCCTAATTTTTCTAGAAATTGTGTATCGAAACTTTTAAAACTACTTAGCTATTATCGTAAAGGGCTACACGATACTCTATTTACAATTTTTATATATTGTTTACATATATCATAATATAAATGGATTTCTCCAATACTCATATCCATAGTACAAAGAGAAACATGATCTTTAATTTCCATGTATTTTATAGTATTTTGAAAATATCTAGAATTTTTTTTTTAATTGAATCTTAGGAATACAACCATCTATTTGATTTTATGGTACATCAATAAATAGTTACCACTAAGAAGTTACTCCCAAATTATCCTTAAAACCAAGTTTAATGGGCTATAAAAATGGTACTTCCTCTATAGTCAAGACTCTAAAACATTGGGCTAGCATTATTTAATGGACAAGCAAGTATGTTTGAGATCTTAAAAATCAATCAAAACCTTTTAATGCAGCTTCTTAATCTTATTTTTAGATAATTAGTTAGCACTAGTAGTTATAAATTTGCATTGCTTAGTTATTACTTACTATTCTTTGTTATATTATAGATTATATTGATGAGCATTGTTAAAGTTTTGTGTTGTGTGTTTCAACTAAATCAACCAACATCGATCTAGTTGATTGTATGTAAATAGACTAAGTCAATCAAGCTTGACTCAATATTATATCTTTTATCTATTTTATTAAAAAAATCTAAATTCAACTAAGTCAGCCAACTCGACCTAGTATAACTATATATTTTCATGTCTGTCTAACTAAGTTGACTAGCTTGACTTAGTAAGCTTTCAAAACTATATTTTTCTACCTATAAAACTAAATCAACTAGCTCAACTTAGTAAGCTTAAAAAAACTATATTTTCTTTCATGTATAATTAATTTGATCAACTCATATTTATAGACTTTTAAAAACTCTTTATTTTATTTTATGTACAACCAAGTTGACCAGCTCGAATCAATATATTGTCAAATCTCTATTTTTCTATGTCTACCCAACTAGGTCAACCATCTTAACCCAATAAGTTTCTAAACTATTACATTTCCCTATCTACCTAACTAACTAGGTAGACCAACTCAACTTGATGAGTTTCTATATTGTTATTTCTCTTTGTCTACCCATATAGGTTGACCCACCTGACCCATTAGGTTTATAGACTATTATTTTTCCCTATCTACCCAACTAGGTTGACCAACTTGATCCAGTAGGTTTTCATATCTTTATTTATCTTTGTCTAGCCAACTATGTCAACCAACTCAATATAGTAGATTTTTAAACTATTATTTCTCTTTGTCTATCCAACTAGGTCGACCAACTTGACCTAGTAGGTTTTTAGACTATTATTTCTCCTTGCCTAGCCAACTAAGTTGAACAACTCAACTAAGTATATTTATACATTTTTATTTCTCCATGTTTGCACAATTATGTCAACTACCTCGACCCAATAGATTTATAAATTATTATTTTTCTATATCTACCTATGTTTACCAACTCGACGAAGTAGATTTATAGACTATTACTTTTCTATGTATGCCCAACTAGGTTGAGTAGTTTGACCTAGTAGGTTTCCAACTTGTTAATTTCATCTTTACCTTTCACTAAGTAGTATATTTTTAATGAATTGGACTAAAAAATCAACATGATATGATGAATTTACTTAAACCCCCTAAACATCTTCATTCTCATCTTCATTATACTTCCATAAAAAATCTAGATGTAAAAAATGTTCATGTGGCCACTAAAACTAAAAACTATGGGTCACTTCCTTCCAAAACTTGGATCCACTTATTTATCCTCCATAAATATATTTTATCAAGGATGAGAGTGATCTATAATAAACTACAAAAATGATACTTTTCATCAATGAAAATGCTCAACATCAATGAAAGGATCCCATGATAATTTATAACCTGATGATGGGACCTTATGTTGATTTTCCACCTTCACCCACATAAATTATCTATAGTTCTTAGGAAAAGTTACCCTATGACTTCTTCTATGAATTTTTCTTCTTCTATGCCTACTTCTTCCATGCCTTCAACTTTCTCTACTACTTGCTTCTTTTATCTTGACTAGTTTCTCAACTATTATGTCTAGTTTTTCCTCTAGTAGGCCTGCTCAAAGTGTCTGTGCCTATGTTCATAATTAAGTTAATGTTACCATTTATACATCTCAAGCCACTTTTACTATTCAAGCCTCTATTAATACTAATCAAATTTTATTATAATCCATGAATCAAATGGTTGCCTTTCAAACTTATAGTACAAATCAAATAATGCCAATTCAAAATCAAATTTTTCAATTATAAAATCATCCTCAACCCACTAAATGGGGAGTGAAAAATCCTAATGCCTCCCCAACTCCCCATCCCCTTAGATAAGCACAAAGTAACCTTATACCTCAACTCCAACCAAATTTTATTACAAGCCATGAATCAAATGGTTACCTTTCAAACTAATAGTACAAATCAAATGATGCAAATGTAAAATAAAAATTTTTAATTATAAAATCATCCTCAACCCACTAAATGGGGAGTGCAAAATCCTAATGCCTCCCCAACTCCCCACCCCCTTGGATAAGCAAAAAGTAACCTTATACCTCAACTCTAACCTCTTAACAATGTTATCAAATACTTAAAAATGAACCCTTAGTTCCTCAAATTTCAAACATTGACATAGGTGGTATTGTTCCTACTATCACTTATAACATATCCACTAGTCTTTTATTGCATTTTAAATCTTTCAAAAACTTGTATAAAGATTGGATTAATTTTAATACATTTGATGCCACCAAGCTCTTAGCCAAAACCTTCACAGGTGATGCTTTGGATTGGTATAATCAACTCAAATTTCATACTATATCTAGTTTATAAGATTTCATTAATGTATTAGTACAAGAATTGAAACTAATGATCTTCTTGAAACAACTTAGCTCACTTTATCAACTGTAAACAATCAGAATTTAAAACTGCCCAAGTGTTCATCAAATGATGGAAAGCCTTATCTAATAAAGTTGAACGTAACATGTTAGAAGGCAATCACTTCCACTTATTCACTAATTCTCTTCATCCTAATCTATAATATTGTGTTATGACTCTCTCTAAAATCTTTGGAAGAAGTTGTGACCAAGCTAAGCATCCATATTTTCTTATAAAACAATTTAAGTCTTCCCATCATCCTACCAAAACTCAAATGCTTATGAAACATAAAAATCAACATGCTACCAATGATGGTATTAAGGAAACCTATGATTCTATATGCACTATTCATGCTATTATCCCGAGTGGTTTTAGTGATGCTACTCTTTCAGACCCACTTTCAAATAATACTTTACCACAACCTAATTCTACATTTTACAAAGTGAATAATGTAGATTCTCACAAACCTATTTCCACGGCACAAATTCAAAAGCATCTACATATGACTTCACCATGAGATCTTGACCCTAGTTTTCCTACCAAACATTGGTATGATCCACACACAAAAAATTGGTATCATGCAAGTCAGGGTCATTCTCATGAGACTTGTCACCAATTAAGAAACTTTACCCTTGAATAATTTATTGGTCCTAATTTTTATCATGGGACCTTAATTCATGAGTGTCAACAAGTTTATGAAGTGGTATCCAAGGTTAATGAAACCAAAACAAAACATGAAGCCCTTAATCAAGCTAATGTTCATCTTGTTATTTACAAGTATCCTCTTCCTAAACATCAATAAAGTACTACCCAACCTCCCACTACCAACACTATCAAAACTTATGTCAATCCTAATTCTCTCACTAACGAGGAGAATTTTGTCAATATCAATAATATGAGGAGAGTAATTTGTCATATCTATCCTTATCCACATTCTAACTATAATAATTTCCCAACAGTTTCCTACTATTCAAGATTCTTACTCATCTCATTTTACAGAACTTGGGGATATGACAACGATTTCAACAAATCGAATACCACAACTTACTCTTCCCTCCACTATCCCACAAGTTTCTAATTAAATGACATGTTTGGATACTCATTCACTTTCCATTGATACAACTTCTAGTCCTCACTTATCATCAACTTCTCCTCGATCTAAATTACTTAAAATTCCAAATCAAGCTACTTTTTGGAATTCTTCACCACCTATAAAATATTCAAACAAACCAAGCATCGACCCAATCACAACACTAAAAACATTACCTAAATCATCTCAATTAGACACACTTGGAAAAAGACTAAGCCCCAATCAACTACTCCTAATCAACATCAGTTTATAGGCACTTCCACTCCTACAACAACAAATTTGATTCACCATTGTGGACCTCTACCCAATACAATTCTAACTAGATTTGATAAATGGGATCTTATTTTACAACTTTCTCATCTCCCATCTCAGATTATTTTTTTATAACTCATGAAGACCTATCATCATCATATTAATCATCTACTACAACTCTTATTCAAAATGAACATCCTTTGACCTCCACCTATGGGGCAAGAAATCCCCTTGTCCAATTTTAAAGCCAATATTCTTCAACAATGCAAAGAAATGTCTATACATGTTTATGAAACTATAAATACTTCTCTCTCACCCAAATTTTCTATCACTTCAATGATTCCTAATGAAATATTGCTCCATGTGGATGTTCTTTTGTTATTCATCACTATTCAAATTAGTGATATCTAAGTCAAACATGCTTTGATTGATAAAGGTTCTACATTTGTATTGCCTATCTTGACTTTATTAAAACACTTGGGTACTCCAAATGTAATATTAAAACTATCCAAAGTATGTGACAAGGTTATGATTGAAGATACATGCCTCATCTAGATTATGTTTGGCATCCTATAATAGTTTGCATCAAAGCCATGATCTTAAATTTTCCATTATCATATAACATCTTACTTAGTCAACCTTGGACACACTAAATGATAACTATAACCTCATCAGCATGCCAATGTGTCAATTTCCCTAATAATGGTGATGTCTAGAAGATTCAAAGAGACACAACACCTTGGAATTTTAACAATTTTAGGAATGTAGTGTTTTCAAATTACCCACCCTTGAACTTTTACCTAGCATTATTTTTTGTGATCTCAATGATTTTACCCATCAAATCTACTAGAGGTTATAATGGCCACCTTAAATTTGTGTGTAATATACCACCTAATATCATAGACTTTAACAATGATGAACTTGATGAGATTAATTTTAAGATCAAGACTTTTGATCTCCCTTCACACATAGTTACTCGATTACCCCCTTCTTTATGACCTCAGTTTCGATAAAAACCAATCGATGAGATTCTCATTAGTCTAATAAAAACTAAACACTCCATTCTTCACTCTTTTTTGACTGATAAAATCATAAATGCTTGTAATAGTGATCTTCATAATCTTAATCATGATGATGGATATGCATTAGATGACCCCTTTTTAGTTAGTTTTGCTAAAGCTAGAAACATATAATTACTTTAATAATGTTCTTATTTACAACATTATTTTCATAGTAGTAGTTTTATTGATGTAGTTCCCTCTCCTTCTACTACACCTGACATTGTCACTTCTTCACTTGATGTTCATAGGTCTAAGATGGAGCAAACACACACACTTATTCTCACTTAGTCACTATTCAACCTCTTCAAAGTTCACTTCTTGATCATGCCATGATAAAACCATATCACTTCATTAGATTTTTTGATCTTCAAACATGCTCCCTCCTGAGATGCTGGCTACATTACATTGACCCGCATTGAGATCTTCTCTCATGACTATTAAGCCTAGTCTAAACCTTGATTTGAGTTGTCTTGCTAATGGTGATGACACATTACCTTTAACTAAGCCTGATCCTATACCTACATGATGGGCATATGAGCCATATTGTGAGTTCCATAAGGTTATTTGTCATTGGGCCAAGGATAGTCAAGAACATTAGAGATTTATAGCATAGTATCAGGCTTAATGTTCCACTTCTACTATAGATTGTCGACCTCCACAATTATCTACTCTTAGATGCATTTGTTATTTTTATGACATGAACACACATTTCTCTACTCATTATTGATAGCATTTGTAATACATCAATGTGTTTCATCCAGAGAAGACACAGTCTATTGATAAAAACATACCTCCTCCTAAGATACTTTTAGAGTACATCCCTAAACATTGGGAGGTTTATTTTCTTTGGCATTAGTGTGATACATATCATATAGACATGTGTAGAGTCCTATGGTAACATTTTTATGATTTTTCATGGCCTACACCATCACTTTCTCAGCAATGTGCATAGTGTTGTTCATAGGCAAAGGCTAAACCTTCCCCACCCCCTTCATCATCTCAATGATTAGATTATTCCAGTCACATCATAGCACCAATTCCTTGCATTGATTATCCTTCCCAAGAGATGCCATATGCACATTCTTCTTGTTCTAACATACCTACTTTCTCCATAGAGATAATGTGTTAGGAAGTACTCACACAACTCTCTATGAAGATAAATGAGACTTTGATCAAAGTTAGACTAAAAATTACACCAATATGTTTATGATGTTATTGATAATTTATGTTGTAAAATATACCAGTATTTGTAAACACATTGTTGTGATTCATCACATTATTATTCACTTTTTCATATGATTTGACTTCATATTTTATTAGTACATGTATAATGCATTATTTGTCATAACCCAAGTTTTGGTACCTCTCAATCGCTAAGTATCAACCAATTGATCTAGATAATAATTTAGATTAGTTGTAGGGATATTTTCAGGGAGTGATACTCCATCATCACGATTGTCTATGACTTCTAGTAAAACTAGGCATTTATATCTCATTATAAGTAAGAAACATGGGGTATGATTCGATGAGTCATTGTATGAATGATTATAATCTTCATAAACCAAGTTATTATGGTGAAGGCTTTGCATGGATAAGTCTTCTATGACTAATGTGTTAATTCCTTTTTGTGTTGCTTGGATTATTATTCAGAACCTCATAAAGGCATTGAGCATGAAATTATAGAAATCATTAAAATATTAACTGTCAAGGTTTAAATTAAAATATTTAATTTTATATATATTATGATTTTACTATAGTCCATGAATTGACTAGGTTTATATTTAAACCAATTATTTTTATCATTGGAAATAGATTTTTTTTATAAAAGTCAAAAAAAATCATGATAAATACTATATCTGGTATCCTTTTTTTCAATTGACCAAGAGCTCAAATTGAGAAAATTCAACTAAGGGGTTTAGCTTGTGCAAGAAGCTTCATAGCATCATTTGGGGCAATCAAAAGAGGAGTAAGGGGCATCTTGGTAGCTGGAAGGCCAAGCTTCATAGCAGCCATGCCAGGTGTAGAGAGAGAGCAGATTTGTTTGCATTTTTTTAGGTCATGTTTATTGTGTATGCTTTCATATTTTACATGCATACATAGTAGGGAATATGATATTTTTTAATTTTTATTATGGGTCGATGGATGTCCATACCCTCTTTCAAAGCCTTCATTTTACTCTAGTTGGGTAATGCTCAGGCAAAGGTTGCATGGTCATTTTAGGACGTTGCATAGACTAGAGGTTTTGTGGCACCATGAAAGCCAAGGCAGGCCAAGGAATAAAGAAAAGAATGAAACTTATTTATCTAGACAAGGTCTTATCCCTTTTGTTAAAAAATTATATATATATATATATATATATATATATATATATATATATATATATATTAGTTTTATTTTTAGTCATAGCAAGCAAAATAATATATGTTTGGTTTAAGGCACAGGCCCTTATACTCATGCTTTTGTGTGTGTTTATGAACCATTGCCATAAACAAGGTGAAATTCCTACATGCTAATGAATTAAAGAGTTTATTCTTGATTGGGTTTTTTATACTTTAGAGATGTTTGATTTTGATTAATAGATAGATAAAAAATATTTGCTAAATTGTTTTATGGATGATGCATGTGAAATATTTGACCAAATTTCTTAATAGAGGATGACTGAAAATTATTTGATAAATTTCTTAGAAGAGAATGTATTTGAAATGTTTGACAAAATTTCTCAATAGAGGATGGCTGAAAAAATTTTGTTAAATTGTTCATAAGAGGATGTAAATATAATGTTTGACAAATTTCTTCAATAGAATATGGCTGAAAATTATTTGATTGATTTTATTGAATGAGGTAATACGTGAAATGTTTAATAAATATTCTCAATGGATGTTGGCTACAATTTGTTTGATAAAATGTCTCAAAGAGGATAAATGTGAATTGTTTGACAAAATACCTCAATGAAGGTTTTATTAATGGTTATGCTTTACGATAAACTCTTGCATGGTTAGTTACATCCATTTGAATGCCTGATCTTTCACTTAAAATCTGATCATACGTTAAATTGATGATCATATACCTACATGCCTGATTGCTTACTTTGTGTGGATAAACATATACAAAATCCATGGTTGATTTTAATACATAGTTGATTTAACACATTTAACAGATAATTATTTACTTTTTTTGTGGTTAAACACATACCATGAAATGGTTGGTCATGCACTCTTATGTGGTTGATTTTATACATTGAATGGTTGGCTTCAAACACAAATGCATTGTTTGTGAAAACTCCCTTGTGTCACTTATTTATATATGAATTCAAACTTACATGGATGAATATTGCATTGAATAACATGTGCATGTGTTTTTATTCTTGTGCATACATTGATATGTTTAGACAACTCTTGAATATCATGTGTATACATTTTTATGGCCTTTGCATACTTTCGTATGGATGGAATATTCTTAGATGGCTTGTGCATTTCTATGGCCATGTGTGTAAGAGAAATTATAGCTTTTGCATTAGAAGGTTTTGTGGTTGTATGCATCTTTATTATGCATTGTGATTAAGTTATTGACTGACCTATGCATGCATTATAACGGTTGGGTTAATGCACTCCTTTTATAGTTGGAAACAAGTATTGGAATGGTTGATTTATATTATATAAATCCTACATGACTAGTCATTCATATTTAATGCTTATGCATACATTTGTTTAGCTTTTAAAAACATTGGTATGGCTGGACCATTCTTAGAAGGCTTCTGCATATGTTTATTTTAGCTTGTGCATACAATTGTATGGATTCACATCAAACTATTTAATAGTTGAATACTCTATTGGTATGGATATGAATACCATTGCATGGTTGGTTGTTTACTTTTATATTTGTACATACACTTACATGGTTGGGTGCATGCATTATCCTGACTGATTTCATATCTTAAAACCATGGCTTAAATATATCTTAAACGGCATGTGCATATTTATGATTGGTTTATTTATTTGACACCTTTAATGGTTGGCTATTTCACTCTTGTATGATTGTGAAAACACCCTTGTCATGGTTGATTTCATGTATTATATGGTTGGATGCAAACACATATTTAATGGTTATGAAAACACTCTCTGTGTGGTTGAGTGTGCATATATTTGAAAAGGCTAAGTTATAGCATGTGTATGACTATGCATACAATTGGAAAAGTTAATCTAAGCATTAGTATATGCATTTAAATGATTGATTTTATATGCATTTGAATAGCTATGTATATGCATCCAAATGATTAGTTTTATATGCACTGGAATGGCTAAATGTTTGCATTTGAAAGTCTAAGTTATAGTATGCATTAGCATGGATCATCATACATGTTGAATAGATGAAATTTTAAACCTTGGATGGTTGATTGTACTTTGTATGGCTGAACATACATTATTTGCATGATTGTGTGTGACAGTTGTCTTCATGTATTTGGAACAACTGATTATATGTAGATGCATACATGTTATTAATTGCAACTATGAGTAAATGGATACTTGATCAAGGAGGATATTATTTTATTTATATAGCTTCCTAACCAAACTAACATATATGAATGTTTACCATCTACAATAATCTTTCCAACAATGTGTTGACCTTGTTTAACATGTTTTATTGTAGGAAGGAATTATCCTGAATAACCCCCTTAAATATATTTTGATATCTTGTTTGGATTTTATGCTATTATGGAACAAAAAATCTCAAAATTGTGTTCTTTTAGTTATTCATTCTTATGGATGCATCGATAGTTTAAGTCATTAGATAAGAAGTATCTTGAGGAATGTAATCATTCAACTATCATAAAAGAAAGTTTTATGCCTTCATTAGTTATTGTATCATCTTCAAACCAGAACTTCATTGTTATATATTTAGAATGGTAGTTATATGTTTTTGCAATTTTTTCATTGGTTGAATCCTACCCTGTTGAGCCTACTTATTATTTGTCTATTCTCTTAAGCCCTACATTGGACTAAATTATATGTAGTGCTCAATTATAGATCGTGTAAGACTTATATAGTTATTTTTTTTCATAATTTTAAAGAGGAAGCAGTCATGAATGTTGTTGATGATCCATTTTGTGTTATGGGGACTTACCTCTATTGAATAATACCTTTCTTTAAGGTAAATTCATCTACAAATAATATGGATCACTTGTCTATTATTATTTTTTTTAAAGATTTGTAAAGATAATGAACTTATAAGATTTATATGGTTTTCTAAACTCCTTATTACTTAAGCATTAAGGTGTCATGGTTATTTTGTTCTATTCTATAAAAAGTTTTTTGGCAACTTGATAGAGTTGGCCTAGTTAACCAGTCCATTAAGAATTATGATTCATTATGTGATAACCTTCCTTGCAACAAATAAATTTTTTACCTATGAAAATTGGGGTTGATCTGTATTAACAATCTTAGAATAGAATTTGATCCATGAAGTTAATAAAGAGCTTGGGTGGTATGCATGTAGCTACATCTTGTAGCATAACACCTATAGTTGAATCTTGCAGCATAATACTTGTAGTTGCATCCTATAATAGAAAAAAATGTATGAAAAGAGAGAATAAAGGTTCTTAATTATATTGGTACTCTTATATCACTACTTACCCCTTATTAAGTTAAGATTTATATCTATTATCTTCCAAGCACGTTGTTTTTAATTGCATAGAGTAATGATTAGTTGAGTTGAAACTCTTGTTTTAAAAAAAAATATGGATTTGTTGGGTTCATTTCACTTGGTATCAGAGTCTGTGTTCTATGAATTTTTTTTTAAAAAAATTAACTAAGAAATGTTCAGTGCATATTGTAGCTAAACTTTGCTTGCAAATATCAAACTAGTTGTTCAGTTGTATGGGAAGTATGTTGATAGTAATTTGAAGTGTTGTATGTCACTAACTTACCTAGGAATCATATAAGCTCATAAAGATTCCCTAATTTTAGTATGTTGATATCCATGACCTTGGATAAAGTCATCCCTTTTATCCAAAGTTAGGTTGCATTAATGTGGACTTCACTTGACCTCTGGTTGACTTGTATGGGTGGATCAATAGGATTCAATGCAATAAAGGTCCACTTTTAGAATTAAAATAAATACTTATTAATTATGGATAATTTGCATGAGTAGGTCACCATAAGATGCTTAAGACATTAATTCCTTGAATAGATTAAGGATGTAACTTATGCCTAGAAGCTTGTTTGAGAAGAAAGTAGTTGATTTACTTGGGTAAATCAATTGGTTTTAAAATCTTCACTGGTAGGGGACCAACTTGAGCTTTTGGGTTGCTAGGAAAAAGTGGTTGTGACAACCATTATTGGTCCTATTATAGGACTACTATAACTTCTCATGTAGTGAGATTAATATCCTAATTTAAATTGTTGAAAAGATTTCAAATGTTGAATTATGATACGGGTATGACTCTCTTATTATAAATGATTTGAAGTTGAGTAGAATATCTCAACAAGGTCAAGCTACTCATTTTTTATCAAGGTTGTTCCAAGGTAAATTTTCCATTTGAAGGTGGTGTAATTAAAGATAAAATGCAAATAATTGTTAATAAAGTCTTAAAAGATAATGTTAAGATTTTCAAAATACTTATAGAACAAGTTACTACTATTATTACTGATGTACCTTAGATAATTAGAAAGGTAAATTCTTGTAAAAGGATAATTAATTGTTGATTTTATGTAGCTATATTTGTTGTCAACCATGGCAAGCAGTTGTATGCCCTTTCTTGACTTTATGTGTCACCATGGGTGACTAGTTATAGCTATGCAAAATTTGAAGTAATGTTACTAATGCTTAGGGAGCACTGTTTGGTCCAAAAGTTATGAAATTATAAATAATTATTGAAAAGGTTTTATTGTTTAAAACTCTGATATGGTTGGTTGATTTCAACCATTATGTAACCTGAAAATCAATAAGTACTATTTCTATATTATTTAAGTACTTAAATCTATGAATTTCAATGAAAATTAATGATTGTGAAAAATTGTAAATTCCATGATAATAATATGACCTACACCCTGAGCTTTGGTTGAGTCCACCCTTCCCAAGGCCACACTATGTATAATAAGTAACACTAATTAACTAATGGCTTGTTTGGGCAAGCCAATTGGGGGACTGATGATAAAAGCTTGTTACTGGAAATAAAAGGATAAATACCTAGTGTCTGATGATGGATTGTTTAGACAAGCCCTCATATGATACTTGAGGTATGACATCCTTGGAAGGACCCAGGGTTTGACTTAAGCCTAGAGGGCCAATGGGGGTAAATGTTATTAACTTGCCTGGGCAAGTTAGAGAACTTTGGGCATTCTTATTATTGACATCTAATCCAAAAGATGTGAACTTGTGGATCATTATCTAAATCTCATGAATATTTGATGTCAATCAAGATGGCATCTAACCATTGGGTGGACTGATGATATTCATGGACCCTTGTGTTTCCCCCTATAAGTGTGTTTATGGTATAATGTGATAATACCATAACATGAGTTAACAAAACACCTGAGTCAAGTATAAGCATTCTATCTCATGTGGTTCCTTCATTATATGTAAAATTGTTATATGTTGTATATGATTATACCAAGTATGTAAACCTTATAACTTCTCCATGATACATAGATGTAATCAACCATGTGAACTTATATTTATTCCCCATTAACAACATTATGGTGTGGGTATCTCGTATATGTATGACATAGAATAAGAATGATTTGGTGTTGTTAAAACCATGTAATTTGTGAACTTTAATGTGGTCATAAACTACTTGTGATGTAAATTCTCCTCTTAAAATTAACCTCTATAAATTAAAATATGACAAGATATAGTATTGTAGTATGTGGTGTAATCCTGCATCATTGCTCTAGTAATAAACATTGATGCAAGTGTGAGGTTGAGTGTGAAGCACTATATCTTCATTGATCTAGACTTGGTAACGGCTAGGAAGTGGAGCCTCTTGTAGGCTGAAAACCTACTTCTCCCATTTGCACAAGGTAGTTGTCTAATTCAGTTAGGTGTGTGTACCATAAGTGTTACAAGTTAATCGTGGGATCTTCGTGTATAATGATCACCTTATGGATTAAGTGTTCTTTATCCACCTATTAAAGGTTATTTCAAAAATAACCCTTGTGTAATTTTCTTGATGTAGCTTTATGAAATACTAATGGGTCATGTAAGTTGGTTTTTATGCAAAATAAATAAATAGCAAGGTTGTACTTGTTGAAATGCAAGCACACATTGGATTGTAAATAAAAACATAATGTGAATGAGGTAATATTTTTTACCTAGAATAATATATTGAAAATAATATTCTGATTTATTTGAAGCATGACTAGAATGTATGCTTATGCTTTGGAAAGAGCAATGTCAAGTCCTGATCAAGTAGTTTGTATATTTTAAAATGCTACCAAGAGGTACACATAGAATGATGGTGGGATTGGCATCTTTAGAACCATCATGTGAGCTCATAAAATTAAAGGAGAGTATGCTAAAAACTAGAAGGGTTGCATGTGTATACTTGAGATGGCTTCTCCAGTGTTTGATGTGGTTGGTGTGAAATGCTACACTGACCCAAAAATGATATAATTTTGGCTAACAAAGTTGTATGGTTTATTGGTTGTTTCTTTCATTTTAAGATGAATGACAAAGAATTATGCATGAACCATAATCAATAGTGGTAGAAGGACCACATAACAGTATAGTTATAGTAATGTTTTACAATCTGTAGTAAATGTTATTAAGATATCCATATGACATAACTATTTTTTTGTGAAAAAATGCCACACCTACATGTGGAATATGCTTCAAGTTTAGTTATTTTGTGTTAAATCAACTGTTATAAAAATTACAAGTTGGTAATTAGGATGAAACAATCAGTTATTTTATGTTTTATGTAAGTAATGTTATGAAATTTCTAATATATTTGACTACATATCCATACTATGATGCAAACATTAACATGAAATTAGTTTATATTCAAAATTTTGATTCTAATTTTTGAAATTATGCTAGAAATTTATGAAAAAATCCATAAATTTAAGAATTGGTGCTCAAAACCAGGAGATTTTCTTATGTGAAGTTCAAAAAGATTAAGATATTTAAAAATTTTGTGTTATGATTATTCCTAAGATACTATGATGTAATCCTTTTTTCCATTAATCATGAAATTATGTAAATTTTTCTTAATCAAGCATGGAATAACAAAGCTTTTGATTTAAAATGTTTATTTGATCTTGATTATTGTATTTTTTTAAAGTAAAATTAGCGGGTGGTTAACAAGACTCTTAGAAGGAATAAGACATTTAGATAGAGATAAGGACCCTTAGATGGTCCTATTGATATGTCTAGAACTATATGCACTTCTAATAATGACATTCTTCCTTATAGAACCCTCTAGAGGTATTTACCTCTAGATAAGAATCCATAGCGATCTAAATATGGTTATGAGTCATTCCTTTATCCTTAGTCACTAGGATGGTGCCTCTTTAACAAGATAAGGATGTCATAACCTAAGTTTTGGCACTTATTAATGGCTAGTATCAACTAGTTAAACTAGTTAGTGATTGAGATTAATCGTAGGGATATTTGTAGGGAGTGTTACTCTATCATTGTAGATGTCTATGACTTCTAGTCAAACTAGGCATGCATATCTCATTATAAGTAAGAAATATGGGGTATGATTCGATGAGACATTGTATGAATGATTATAATCTTCATAAACCAAGTTATTATGGTGAAGGCTTTGCATGGATAAGTCTTCTACAACTAATGTATTAAGCTCTTTTTGTGGTGCCTAGATTATTATTCAAAGCCTCATAAAGGCATTGATCATGAAGTTATAGAAATCATTAAAATATTAATTGACAAGGTTTATATATATATATATATATTGATTTTACGTTAGTCCATGAATGGACTAGATTTATATCTAAACCAATTATTGTTATCATTGAAAAATATTTTTTTAATAAAAGTCAAAAAAAAATGATAATAAATATTATATCTATTGTCATTTTTTTAATTGACCAAGAGATCAATTTGGAGAAATTTGACTAAAGGTTTTAGCTTGTGGAATAAGCTTCATAGCGTCATTTAGGGAAAATAGAAGAGGATTAAAGGGTATTATGGCAACTATAAGGCCAAGTTGCATAACATCCATGCCAGGTGTAGAGAGAAAAAGTGGATTTTTTTGTACTTTGTTCAATTCATGTGCATTTTGTATGCTTCCATATTTTATATGCATGCATAACAGGGCATATGATATCTTTTTATTTTTATTATGGTTCGATGGATGTCCATACTCTCTTGCAAATCCTTCATTTTAATCCAACTAGGAAATGCTTAGGCAAAGGTTTCATGGCCATTTTGGGAGCCTACATAGAGGAGAGGTTTTGTGGCACCATGAAATCCAAGGCAAGCCAAGAAAAAAAGGAAAGAAATAAACTTATTTTTCCAGGCAAGGTCTTATCCTTTTTGTTAAAAAATTATATATATTAGTTTTATTTTCAGCCATAACAATCAAGATAATAAATGCTTGGTTTAAGGTGCATGCCCTTATACTCATGCTTTTGTATGTGTATATGAACCAATGCCATAAACAGGGTGAAATGTTTGCATGATAATGAGTTAAAGAGTTTATTCTTGATTGAGTTTTTTATTTTTTAGGGTTGTTTGATTTTGATTATTAGATGGCTGGAAATTATTTGTTAAGTTATTTTATGGAGGATGTATGTGAAATGTTTGACAAAATTCTTCAATAAAGAATGGCTGAAAATTATTTGTTAAATTGTTTGGATGAAAATGCATGTGAAATGTTTGAAAAAATTCATTAATAGAGGATGGCTGTAAATTGTTTGTTAAATTACTTGGAAGAGGATGTATATAAAATGTTTGATATAATTCTTCAATAGAGGATGGCTAGAAATTGTTTGATTAATTTGATTCCATGAGGTTGTATGTGAAGTGTTTGAAAAAAATTCTCAATGGAGGTTGGTTGTAATTTGTTTGATAAAATGTCTCAAAGAAGATAAATGTGAAATGTTTGACAAAATACCCCAATGAAGATTTCATTAATGGTTATGCATTATGGTAAACTCTTACATGGCTGGTTACATTAATTTTAATGGTTGATCTTTCTCTTAAAATCTGATCATACATTAAATAGATGATCATATGCCAACATGACTGATTGCTTACTTTAGGTGGATAAACAAATAAAAAATCCATGGCTAATTTAACACATATAATCGTTGACTATGTTCTCTTTTTATGTTTAAATACATACCTTAAAATGGTTTGTCATGCACTCTTATATGGCTGATTTCATGTATTGAGTGGATGGATTCAAACATAAATGTATTGGTTGTGAAAAATCCCTTTATGTCGGTAATTTTTATATGCACTAAAACTTACATGACTGAATATTGCATTGAATAACATGTGCATGCATTTTTATGCCTTGTGCATACATTGGTATATCTAGACTACTCTTTAATATCATGTGTATACATTTTTATAGACTATGCATACCTTCATATCGATAACATATTCTTAGATGACTTGTGCATTTCTATGGCCATGTGTGCAAGAAAAATTATAACTTGTGCATTGGAAGGTTTTATGGTTGTATGCATCTTTAGTATTCATTGTGATTAAGTTATTGAATGATCTATGCATGTATTATAATAGTTGGGTTAATGTACTCTTTATGTAATTGGAAACATGTATTGGAATGGTGGATTTATATTATATAAACCCTTCATGGCTAATCATTCATATTTAATGCTTATGCATACATTTGTTTGGCTTATGAAAATATTGGTAAGACTGGACCATTCTTAAAAGGCTTGTGCATATGTTTATTTTAGCCTGTACATACAATTATATGGCTACACATTAAACCATTTAATAGTTGAATACTCTATTTGTATGGATGTGAATACCATTACATGGTTGGTTGTTTACTTGTACAATTATATATACACTTACATGGTTGGGTGCATGCATTATCCTGATTGATTTCATACTTTAAAACTAGCTTAAATATTTATTGAATGACACATGCTTATTCATGTGCGGTTGATTTATTTCAAATCTTTAATGCCTGATTATTTCAGTATTGTATGGTTATGAAAACACCCTTG
Source organism: Torreya grandis (assembly GCA_037957365.1). Classification (NCBI taxonomy): domain Eukaryota; kingdom Viridiplantae; phylum Streptophyta; class Pinopsida; order Cupressales; family Taxaceae; genus Torreya; species Torreya grandis. The sequence goes on from JARHVA010004508.1 coordinate 518,503, forward strand.
ACATCGTTGATTTTATTCATTGTATAGCTAGATGCAAACACATATTCAATAGTTATGAAAACACTCTATGTGTGGTTGAGTGTGCATATATTTGAAAAGGCTAAGTTATAGCATGTGTATGACTATGTGTAAAATTGAAAAGGTTAATCTAAGAATTAGTATATGCATTCAAATGATTGATTTTATATGTATTTGAATAGCTATGTATATGCATTCAAATGGTTGATTTTATATGCACTTGAACAGCTAAGTGCATGCATTTGAATGGTTAAGTTATAGTATGCATTAGCATGGATAATCATACATGTTGAATGGATGAAATTTTAAACCTTGGATGGTTGATTGTACCTTATATGGTTGAACATGCATTATTTACATGAATGTGTATGACAGTTGCCTTCATGTATTTGTAACAATTGAGTGTATATAGATGCATACATGTTATTAATTGTAGTTATGAATAAATGGATACTTGATTGAGGATATTATTTTATTTCTATGGCTTCCTAGCCAAACTAATATATATGAATGTTTACCATCTAGTATAATTTTGTCAACTATGTGTTGACCTTGTATAACATCTTTTATTCTAGGAAGGAATTATCATGAATAACCCCCTTCAATGCTTTTGATATCTTGTTTGGATTTTCTATTGTTATAGAACAACTTAGTCTCAGTAGTATGTTCTTTCAGCCATTCATTCTTAAGGACGCACTGACAATTTAAGTTATTAGATAAGAAGTATCTTGAAGAATGTAATCATTTAACTGTCATAAAATAAGGTTTCATACCTTCATTAGTTATTCTATCCTCTTCGAATCAGAACTTCATTGTTATATATTTGGAATGGTAGTTGTATTTTTGTGCAATATTTTCATTAGTTGAATCTTGCCCTATTGAGCTTATATTTTATTTGTCTATTCTCTTAAGCCCTACATTAGAATAAATTATATGTAGATCTCAATTGTAGCTCCTTTAAAAACCATATAGCTAAAAAAAAATCTAATTTTAAAGAGGAAGTCACGAATGTTGGTGATGATCCCTTTTGTGTTATAGAGACTTACCTCTATTGAAGAATACATTTCCTTAAGGTAAATTCCTCTGTAAAGAATATGGATCACTTGCCTATTATTTTAAAAATGAAAGATTCTCAAAGAGAATGAACTTGAAGATTTATATGGGTTTCTAAACTCCTTATTAATTACGGATTATGGCATCATGGTTAGCTTGTTCTATTCTTTAAAATATTTTGATAACTTGATAGAGTTGGCCTAGTTAACCAGTCCATTAAAGATTGTGATTCATTATGTGATAACCTTCCATGTAGAAAATAAATGTCTGACCTATACAAATTGGGGTTGATCTATATTGACACTCTCATAGTATAATTTAATTCATGAAGTTAATAAATAATTTAGGTGGCATACATGTAGCTGCATCTGGCAACATAACACCTATAGTTGTATCCTACAGCATAATACCTATAGTTGCATCATGTAGTAGAAAACAAAGTATTAAAACAAAGAATAAAGGTTCTAAATTATAGTGGTACTCTTATATCACTATTTACCCCTTTGTAAATTAATTTTTCTATCTATTATCTTGAAAGCATGATGTTAGTAATTGTGTAGAGCAATGATTAGCTGAGTTGAAACTCTTATTTTCAAAAAAAAAATGAGGGTTTCTTTTGTTCATTTCATTATTAAATTGATGATAATTCTCTTTCACATCTTTGTAATTGCTTTAAATTTTTTGAAAACTTGCTTCTTATCTAAAGTTATTTTATTATTAGCACTTATTTTCCCCTAGCTTGGGATGATTTTTCCTTGCATGGATGTTTATATTAGATCACTTTTTGAATAGTATATTTATTCATGTGACATGGATCTTAGACCACACCCTACATTATCTTATTTTTCTTATGATCAGCTACAAAGCATATTCATCATTGTATCATTTATTACACGGGTCTCTCTTGATCCCCATTTCTCCCATATATCTCCCTCATCTTAAGCACACATACGGTTAGTCTTGATATTTCATACTTACTTGTGGGCAATTCTAAGCACATTTAAGCAAACATCATCTTTAATTACTTCTCTCATGTAACCAAAGCATAAGCTTCTTTGTGTTGATCACCTATATCATTCATATTTTGGTTCTTACAAATCCATACGAAGGAAGAATAGAAAAAAAATGTAGAGGTTAAAATCCAAATCATTAAAATAAAAAGTAATAACCAAAAGCCAAAAATAAATATTCAAAAGTCAAAATCACACCAAAAGACACGATTCTACTTTAGCACATCTCATATTCTAGTCGAATCTCAAACTCTATAGTTGGCCTCATGATAGAGCCAAGGTCCATTAGGGTGTGGTAGGATAATAGATTAGGATAGGAAGTCTCATCATTATATCCAGTGCCACCTACTTTTTCATGCAATTACTCAATCTTTGTAGTATACCAATGGCCCTATAAGTGCTCCTAAGGAATGGAAAACATGCCGTGAGAAGGTGGGCCTATTTTAATTTTACTTTACAAATAACTTTCATGAGATGATATAGGTACTTCACACATTAGCCAACAACTTTATGTCTACTAGTAAGAGTATCTTACGTCTTTGTTGTCCAAACAAAATCTTAGTGCTTGACATTTGTTTAGTGGGTCTCATTTCTACTTAGGATTTTTACAATGCCTATGTAATGATTTTCACTCCCTTTTTCTATACAATCATTCTCAATATTCTCCTTGATGCATATCACTTCATAATTGATCATACATCTTTGGTTATCCTTTTGTGAGTAGCAGTATAAGACCTTAGATAAGACCAAACCTTCCTCACAAAATGTAATTCTCTCCTATAAACAATTCCCATTTCTTTTTTCCTTTGTTCCATTTTTTTTTTTTTTGTTTAATTTCTTTTTTTTTCCCTCTTTGGTTCTCTTTTTCTGAGTTACAATGTCACAAAATATCATTTTATCATATATAAATTACATGCCATGTTTTTGCATAAAATAGCTATACTTGTTTACATTATCGACTAACACAAACCTTAAGTTTAGATTATCACTCTTCTTTTAACTTCTATTTTCATGTATTTCATATCTCGCTCATTTACATATCTTTGTTTACATTAACATTTCTTTTTTTGACATATTTGTTTATGTTCTCCCCTTACATCGATATTTTTATTTTACATATCTTTGTTTTTATTTTACCTTATATTGATATTTCTTATTTCCATTCTTTCTTATCCTATTTTAGTATTTATCATTACATTTTACTCACTTTTGACACCTCTCACATGTCTTATCTTTTAAAACTTGGTTTTACATTTTTCATTTACTCATACTTCTTGTAATTTATTTCTTTATCATTTTTTTTACTATGTATTTGTTCACAGTTGTTAGAAAAGAATATCACATACATCATACATTTTCCATAGTATATAAAAATAAACACATGAAAGAAAGAAAATTAATACATCCATAACATCCATAAGTCATCAAAACAACATCTATATATATAAATGTCTCAAAATGTCAGATACAATATCACATGATATAATCATAGTATAAAAATAGTTCAATATATGTGGTCTGCCATGCCTATCTAATAGTGGATGGGCTACACTACCCATATAAGCCTATGAATGCCCTCTACAAATAGTCTGATGAAGTGACTCTGTTTGTGACCAAAGCCATCCACATGTCCCTATAGATGGGTCACCTGACCTTGCATTTATGCGAACTATCTAGTTGTCTCTAAGTGTGTGGCTTGTTTTTAAGCCAATGACAACCATGTTTTCAACTCCCCATCACCCACTCCTAGTGGTAATGCTACATGTATTGCATCAGATAGTCTATGCAACTCTTGAGTTGCCTCATTGACCAATCAAACCCAATTATCATAATAAGGTGTTGAAAGCACCACAAGATCAATCATTTGTATTGTATCATGTTGAGGTAGCATGTCATCCAATATATCTTAATGGGCTCTCTCAACCATGGCTAAGCATCTATCCTTCTCCATTACAATATATAAAAAACACAAACTAAATGTACATTAGATCTCACATTTATATCATCAAAATTGTAGATTTATCTACCATGTATATCTATCTATGTATTATCATAATTTTAATAAAGACAACTTATTTACCAATAGTAGCTCCATTTACTCAACTACCACGTACCTCTTTCAAAGCATGGATTTGTGGTGGTGCAAAATCTCTATAATGTTTGGGCTAAATAACATGAGCATGATGCAATCCATTATGAATCCACCTCACAATTGACCATCTTAGTGTAGGCTATGCTACTTGATATCCCTATGGTGGTGCCTATGGTAGTGCATGTGCATATGCCTATGATTATGGTTATGGATGTGGTTGTATATGTGGTTGCATTGGATCCTACCTTTGTCTTTGTTTTCATGGTTCTCACTGTAATATTTACTACTATGCAATAATAACAACATCTCCTCCCCCTCTGGCTATTTTTGGATCCCCTCACTATCATCAACATCATTGTCTTGTAGGTCTCAACTGGTGTAGTTATATGAAAAAAAAAATTGGTACTCTTGTACCTCTTGCACCATGACACTCCCTCACATGCCATGCCTAAAACATTAGAACCACTATAAGAGATGTCAAGGGTGGCAACCCAAACTATCATAATAACCAAGGCACTGGATATGGATATACCTACCAAAGATAGTGACATATAAGTCCCACATGAACTTTTGCCTAAAAGGTACTTGGCCCTGAGGGCCAAATATCCATTGTGTCCTAATCTAGGTGCCAAATAATCTCTCCCCATGTGATCATGTAATGTTGGGGTATGTGGTATAACACATATCATATGATTATGTGTCTATCGAAGGCAACATTTACCACATGCGACAATCATGTAGGCCAGTATATCGAAGATATATCATAAATCTAACTAGTCAATAATATAATGGGGCCCATCATCATCTACCCCTATGATTAAATACCATAAAAACTAAGTATTAATTGTACCTAGATCACAAATCCCAAGTCATACATCATGCCTTACTCCAACATGGACCAACATAATGTAGTAATATATGATGGGACCTTCTCATCTGACTTATGTCAAATCACATGTGCTATCACAAGTCCAATAAGGACCTTTGATATATCTAGAATAGATGACACATATACATCAAATAGGTTCACTCATAATCTTGCATAAGTATATCTCTCAAAGCAAGTCTCCCATGAGACTAAGGTTTGTCTCTTTGCATCTATCTCTGGTGTATCACACACCATAAGTGTGCCTAAAATCATAAGTCACATCACCATATGGACATCTTTTAGGGTGATACCCACCTCAATGGTATCCCCATCCACCACCCATGTAAAAGTGTTAGTTACTCTCATGTTCTTCAGAACATGGCCACTAACTCCACACTAGGTAGAATCTATATAATCTCTATAATACTACCAAAACCTAATGCACTCAACCATACTTGATTTATTGTAGACAATATATCAAGCAGATTAGGTAGCCAAACTACATCTACTAATCTCTAGAGTCTTTGTTGCCTCTATAAAATATCAAATAATAAATCATGTATTAGCTATTTATCTCAAAAAATAATCAAACATACTTTAAAAACTAAATATAAAAGCAATTAATATACTTAACTACTTCATCAAATTGTTTTGTTTTTCTAACAAATTTGGCCATGTATCTAACTACATCAGTCCATTACACTCTTTTCATACTACATCGACCACTCCTATTTTTTTACTAAGTCGTCCCAGCACTACACAATCAACCATTTGATCTACTAGGTCATCCACCTTACTAACTCAATCATCCATCCAAAAAACTAATGTAGTTAGCCACATTACACATTGTTGGCCACCTTTCCCATTCTAACTTTGTCACATAATTTTTATACTAAGTCAGCCATTATAAGACTAATGCAGTCAACCACATTATATGCTTTCATCCACTCTTGCCCATTTCAACTAGGTCAGTCAATTGATACACAATCAACCACATACCCAAACCTTTCGAATTCAACTAAGTCATCCGAGCTGACCCCATCCAATTTATGCAATGATTTGTAACTTGCTCATCATTAATGTTATAGACCTAAATTTTTCACCTTTTGACTTCTACCTATTGTTTGTGATAATTTTTAATCTTACTAAATTTTGAAGGGCAAATTATATTACATATATTTTCCCTAGCGTCTAATTTTCCAAACCTAGTTCATTTTATTAAAAAAATATAAAAATTAGTAGTAAATACACCTTATACCTAGACTATTTCGGTAGCAGCTATGATACATCCTCCAACTCGTCTTCCTCACATTCAGACTATTAGCTCTCTTGTCGTTAATTCTGGTCACATAAAGCCATGGTTTCCAAATTTGTCAAATGTATAAATGAATAATTAATATTAGGGTTGACTCTAGGTTTCAAATACATTGAATGTACAAGTCAAATGATTACACAAACAAAGTAAGTGCATACTAAAAAGTAGCTGAAACCAAAATAAAATAATAATGAGATAATATTGCATAAGACAAGATAAGAGCCAAAAACCAAACTTCCATTAACAAAGCTCACAAATATGAGAAGTAAAAATATGAGTATTGAGTAATTCCTCCATAAAAGGTGGTCAACAAACCCATGGAATAGAATAGTAACTCCTCCATAAAAGGTGGTCAACAAACCTATGGAATAGAATAGTAACTCCTCTATAAAAGGTGGTCAATAAATTTAAGAATAGAGGAGTAAATCCCATACTCAGAATAGTCAATCAAGGGAGTTATTTTCTCATCATCCAGTCAACATGTACACCTAAGCAAGCTTATCCATGAAAGTAAGAAAACTCCAAGTGATGGGAAAATTCCATAATAAATAAATATGAGAAAGAAAAACCCTACTCTAACACCCCCCCCGCAATAAGCATAGCTTAGGTTGGCAGTGTAAAAAAGATGGGTCCCAGCAACTAGGCTTGATGCGGTACCCATATACAAAGTAAACTCATAAAGTAGACAAAAGGAGAAAACCCATAGGAAAAACTCCATAGACTAGAAGGCCTTCCTAGAAGATGATGTTACAGTCTTGAACATCAAGAAGAGCCTTTAATTGAAGATATTTTCTTTCTATGAAAGGTTTGGTAAAGGTGTTTGCAATTTGCTCTATCATATGGCAATAGATCAGATTAATGATGTCCCCATGAATGAACTCTTTGATAAAATGCATGTAAATATCTATGTATTTGGTCAACTGATGTTGAACTATGTTTTTGCAAATCTAGATAGTATTCTAGTTATCACAGCAAATGATGGTAGGTCATATAAATTGGATATCAAACTCTATGAGAATGCCCTGAAGCTAGATGGCCTTAATGGTAGCATTGACATCTCCTTGTACTCTATCATAGTAGATGATAAAGTAATAGCATTCTACTTCTTGCTTGACCAACTAATCAGACTTGAACTAATGGATAAATTGTAACATGAAAAGGATTTATGATTATAAATATCGACATCCCAATCTGAATCAATATAGCCAATCAATTTGATGTTAGAGCCAACTCAGTAATGAATCCTAAATATATATGTGCCCTAAATGTAGTGAAAGATCTTCTTAGTTGATTTCTAGTGTAGCTCATAGGGTTCCTACATGAATCTGAAGACTAGGCCCATTATATATTCTATGTTAGGTTTGGTATATGTCAATTAGATAAGGTTACTGAAATATTGTTGATATAAAGTAGTATCGACCAAAGGTGAAGAATAATCTACGTCAAGTTTGACTCCAAATAGAAAAGGAGTCATAATTGGATTATAATTATCCATGTGAAACTGAGCAAGTAGGTCAAGAGCATACTTAGGTTGTGCAAGAGTAATCTCTGAATTGCAATGAGAAATATGAATTCCAAGAAAGTAGTGTAACAAGCACCAGTTTATCAAGAAAAATTTGTCTTAAAGAGCCCTTTTCACTATTGTAATGGATGAATAATAGCAATTAATGATCAAAACATTCAACATAAAGAACCATAATCCAGAGTGAATCATTCTACCATAAGCTATAGACATTTAGATCTAAATGTCATTTGGTGAATCCTACTATAAGAAGGAATCCATTTTAACGTACCAAACCTAAGGGGATTATTTGAGGCCATAGATGGATTTTTGGAGTCTGCATTTAAGGGAAGAATCCTCAACAAATCCCAGAGGTTGTGCCATATAAATATCCTCCTCAGGATAACCATGAATAAAGGCACTATTCACATCCATATGATGAACATCCCAATGATTGGTTATGCAATAGTAAGTGTGAGTCTGACAGAGTTAATTTTAGTGACTGGTGAAAAGGTCTCTATGTAGTCGATGTTAGGCACCTATGTGAAACCATTGGTGACCAGCTACACCTTAAACTTATCAAAGAACCCATCTACTACATACTTAGTCTAATATATCCATCTACATCAAACTATATTTCTTCCCTAATGAATAAGTGTCAAATCCCAAGTGTTATTATTGATTAAGGAATTATGCTCCTCATGTGTGGTATAATCCCACTTAGGAATACCTGATGCATCCTTAAAAGTCTACAAATTTGAGGTAGAAGCATAAAAAGTATGTGGTCCACTTTGAAACTCTAAATGTGTTTATTTGTCATCTAAAAGATCCCCAACCCATGTACATATGCTCTGTAGTGTCTATCTAGCCCAAACAAGACCAAAAGTGATGACTCAGGCAAAGAAACATCATTCTCTGAAATGTGACTAGATGTGGATGAAGATGACTCCAAATCACTAATCTCACTATCAGAACTAGAAGAAGTGTCCTCAATCTCTATAATGTGTTCAAGCTAAACTAAATCATTTGAATTAAATCTAAGTGAGTCTAATGAAGTGGGAGAAGTGTCAAGTGTCAAGTCAATGGGACTCTCTTGAAAGTGAACTCTCAATGAACAACTCATATGTGGTTGGATGAAAAAGATGGTACCCCTTGACACTATCTGAATAACCTACGAAGATGTAAGGCTTACTCTAAGATTCCATAGCCTTATGTTTCTTCTTCAATATGTGTACCATAACTAGGGATTTCAAAACCCTAAAGTGTGCAACTACAGGTTTCCTATTATGTCAAGCTTCAAAGGGAGTTATACCTTTTAAAGTTTTGTGAGGAACCCTATTAAAAATGTAGAATTCACAATTAATGGCTTTAGCCCAGTACTATGGTGAAAGTGACTTAGATTGAATCATATAGTTAGTTATCTCTTTCAAAGATCAGTTCTTACATTTTGCCACACCGTTTGCTAAGCATTGTATGGAATTGTGCATTGTAGATCAATCCTCTATGTTGTACCAAACTACTCAAACTTTTTATTGGCATACTCATCCCCATTATCAGTTTGAATAACCTTGATGCATTTCTCAAATTATTTCTCTGCAAAAACTTTGAAGTCTCAAAACTTGTTGAAAACTTTAAATTTCTACCTAAAGAAGTGAACCTGTGTGTATCCCAAGGAATCATCAATGAAGGTAAGGACATACTTATCCCTTTTGAAAGATAAACTAGGAAAATACCCAAATACATCACTATGTACTAACTCCACTATCTATAAATCCCTCCAAGCTTTGTCTTTGTCTAATTTCTCTTTGAGATGCTTCTAAAGGGTGTACTCTTCACAAAGACCCTTAGAGAAATTGACTCAAGGTAAGCATGTGACCATGTCAATTTTATTAAGATTTTTTAGGTAGCGATAGTTGAGGTGGCCAAACCGCTCATGCCAAAAAAATTTAAATCCATTTAAATGAGTTAATAATGTAGTAAGAGAAAAATAAGGTGCAAAATGTGAGAAGGTATATAACCTAATTTTGTGAAGGTAGAATCATTATGTAACTCTCTGATTATGACTGAATATGGTGAAAAATCTACCCTCATACCCTTATTGATTTGAGTTATTTGGTACACTGATAGGAGATTACTTGAAAGTGATGGAACACCTAAAAAATTATTGAATGTTCTTTCATCCATCTCAATAGACCCTCTCCTTGAAACTTATAATAAAGTGTTTTCACCCAAAGTGATAAAAAAACATGTTACAAGGCTCTAAGGAAGAAACTCAACTTATGAAGAGCCCATGTCATGAGAAACACCTAAGTCAATAACCCATAAAAATGTTAGAGCTAAAACTGCTACAAGAGCTTTGCCATTTTCTTTCTCTTTACCTTTATCTTTTTCCTTAGAAAAATCTTGAGTTGAATTATTTTGATCGACTCAGGAATACCTATGTTGTTTTTCTCTAGAAGATGAGTTAGGTGATCAATTTTTTTTTCCATGCACTTGTGTTCATCATGAAAAATTTTATTGTAATAGACACACTTAACCTTTTCTTTCTTAGGTTTATTATTGGAAGAGGAAGTTTTAGTAATTGTTTTGGCAGAGGTTGATTATTTCTTCTTCTCTTGATCCTTACTCTTTTTCTTCTTCTCTTTGTTAAAAGTTTTTTGTTTCCCATTCCCAATAATTAGTGCTTGAAGTTTTGAGGACTTCAATGTGCCCATCTGTATTAACTTATCTTGCTCCTGAATCAAGTCAAAAATAAAGGCATTTTCTATGTAGTACCTAGATCACTTTTAATACCATGTAAAGTAGAAATAAATACTGAGTAATCAGGACCTAGCTTAGAGAGTATAAAAACAAAAAATTAGTCATCTTCCTTATTTATTCCATATTCTTTCAATTTTAATCTCAAAGACTTGAACTTGGTGAAGAAATCTTGAAGGGTGTCAAAGTTGCTAGGACTTAGGCTGATAAGCTTATTTTTAAGTTTGTGACCTCTCATCACATCTAGCTTTCTAAAAAGCTTTTCCAAGATGGTTTACATTTCACTGGAAGATTTAATAGGTTCTAAGTGAAAGAGAAGAATGGGAGACATAGAAAGACACAACAATCCATAAGCTTCATCATAATGATTATACTAAACTTTTTTTGCTTCTATACTAGGTTCAGTTTCATTTCCCATTGTAATATGATGTAAACCCTTGCTCAATAATATAATTTGTATTTTTGTTTTCCATTCATAGTAATTAAATGGTATTAACAAATTAATTAAACTTGTATCTATTGTGTAGAAATAAAGTGTGGTGGTTTTAGTTGAAGTTATTATTGTTACATAAATGAAAATGCAAGCAGAAAGAAAAATTAACTCAAAACATAGTACACCCTCCCCAAATATTTCAAACAATGCACACTCAAAATAAGTATGGAATAGTTGATAATAAGTCTAGAACAACCATTGTAAATAAAAATGTGAAATTCAAGACAAGGGGACATCGAGCTCAATCGATAATACGTCCAAGAGAAATATACACAGTGAGAAAGCAAGAGAGAAGGAAAAATATATATTTTGAAAACGAGGAGGTTTGTCCACAAGCCAAAATAAACCTCACCCTCCAGTCTTTGACTAGTGAGGATATGAAGGGTTTATTAAAAATAACATTCATCTTCTTTTTAATGCTTACAATCTATTATTTTTATAAAACATAATAAAAAATAGATATGAAGCCTATCCCCTCAAAAAAAAATCTCCCTTCTAAAAAAACATTTTAAAAATGTCAACATTAAAGTGATATTTATATCCTAAGATTTCAAGGAAAATCCCCCCCCTTTTTTAAAAAGAACCTGCCTTCACAAATCACTATGCCATAATATTAAAATTTAATAAAATATTTGAAGTTTCTTTTTAAACATTAAAATGTTTTGTAGTTATTTTTTGAAAAGGTGATTCACTTTTTTAAAAATGACTTTCCCACTCAAAAAAATGAAACCACCTAAAAAAATTTCAAAACCATAAATTAGCAAGGGTAGTGGTTTTAAAAACCACAAATGGCACTGGAAGGTGGTTTTTAACTAGAAAAAAGTAGTTTCAAGGGAATACCAATTGGAAGGCACTTGAGGGAAGGTCAAACCAATTTTAGTGTGATCTAATAGCTATGTAGAGGTTGTATCAGTCCTTAAAAGTCACCACAAGTCGTAGAAGGTGTGATGTAGGTCATGGATCTTGATGCATGTTGTGGAAGGAATGATGCAGGCTATGTAGCTTGAAAAACACGTGAAGGGAACATCTGACTAGTTTGACATAGTAGAGAGAAAACCTATATGGTAGGAGTCCTCTTGCATGACAACCCATAGTTGGGATCACAATCTAAAACCTTCCTTGCACTCTCCCTATGTACTCCAGGTTGGAAAACATGTTTTGGAAAGTGAAATAATGACCATGTGTTGCCTGGTCTCCGGTCTCTAATCATGCAAGTGAAGCCATGGTCATGCAAGAAGACTGCATGCTTCCTCAATAATATAAGAAACCATGTAACCAACAAACAAAAGGACCTCCACCAAAGACCAAAACTTCTCACAATTGGAATAAACAAACTAGTTATTTATAAATAATGAAACTCGTGATTTCAAAAAGAAGATAATCAAAAATAACCAAACATATGATTATCGTAGTGGTTCTTATACCATATCAGGGTTGAGTCCAAGTTTTGGATATGTTGAATGCAGAATCCAAGTGATTACATGAACCAGGTAGGTCCATACCACAAAGTAGCGAAAAGCAAAATGAAACAATAATGTGAGAATATTTCACAAGACAAGATAGAATCCAAAAGACAAAATTCCATTAACAAAGCTCACATATGTGAAAAATATAAATAGAAGAGTGTTGAGTAACTAGTCCACAAAAGGTGGTCAACAGACCTCTAGAATAGAATAACTTGTCATGACTTGACCTAGTGGCCCATTGCAGATACTTGATTTGATAGGTTGTTTTAGCATGTTATGATATCACTCAGACTAACGATTGTTGGTGTTGGTTCTATTTTAGATAGTTGAGACGCAAGATATCTTGGATAGTTGTTATGATTATGCTATATCATGATTGACACTTACACTAGGTTCATTTTATCCTGATATATATATATATATATATATATATATATATATATATATATATATATATATATATATATATATATATATATTACACTAGATTCATTTTATTCTGATATATATATATTGATTCAGTTTAGTGACATTATTATATGTTATTGATATATCATGTTTTATTGAATGTGGATTGACATTGACTATTCTTATAGTTGCTGACTATGTTTCACAGGGTATGCTTGGGTTCATGGTCATCAGTATTGTCTCTGGTCCCTTTACAGTTATAGATGACCACACTTAATTATTATTTCATGATCAATGATTTATTTTGAATTTATTATTATTTATATCAACATCGTTCTTGTACTATTGATGTCTTATTTGATGGATTCAAGAACCAAGTCGCGAGTTGGGCTTAATGGTGGGTTTTGACATTTCAAGATATACTCGAGGGGGGAAAATGACCAGTCAAAAATCACTTCAATAGGTATAATGTGTATGATATGATATTGAGCCACCATCATTTTATATTTCTATTTTTATCATCATTTTTTCATCTTTTATTTATTTTACCTTATTTTTGTGCATGTGTGTTTTGTTATGGTTCCTTGCTTGGAGTTAATGAGTTTTGATATCGTTATTACTCTTGTTTGTACTCAATGTGTTTGGTGTTAGATTCTTATGATTCATTCTTACTATGTCATGATGTGATCTCCTTGGTGACCCTCATGTTATTAATTTCTCACGGATATCTTCATGTTTTGGATCCTCCCTAGGTGTTGTGGACACTTGATTATTAAGTTGTATGGAGTGGCTTACATTTTAACTCATTATGATATTGGTTCGGCTAGATCATGTTTGGGTCTCTTGACCTTGGAAAACATTATTAAGAACCCCCCTTCATGGTAATTGACTTAACCATAATCATGGTCGACATTATTATTATTATTATTATTATTATTATTATTATTATTATTATTATTATTATTATTATTATTATTATTATTATTATTATCATCATCATCATCATCATTTGGTTTTTTTAGGTATGCTTTGACTTGCATGCCTAAGTTTTTCTACTTCGTCCTTTTTGGGAGTGTTGCTCGACTAGGTAGAAACCCTAGGGATGCATAGGGCATGGGGGAGGAAAAGGGGGAGTTGGTGGCTATGAGGCCCTGTGCTTGGATTTTGTGGGCCGATTTGGCACAATCAATAGGTTGTTGAAGGAAGGCGGCAAAGGGAAGGCAAGGAAATAATAGGGGCATTCTTATCCCATGGCAGCTTGAATTTTCTAAATAAGTTATGCATTTGGACCTTCTAATAGTAGTATGGTTTTATTATATTATTTTCCCAATGAAATGAAATATAGTCATTACAGATTCATTGGGAAGTCATGAGGCTTCCCTATGAATCTCTAATGGCCACAATCGATTTCTTCCTTTGTTGGGCACTAGAGTTATTTTGGCTTTTGATTTTGTGATTGCATTTTATCAAAATGTGAGAGATTTTTCAATCGTGGGTATTAATATTTTTGTTGTGTGTTATGGGGTTCGACCCCTGGAGATTTTATGTGGGGATTTAAGTATTACACAGTGTTATAATTTTAATTGAACATAGTGGTTTTGAGAATTCATTTTATTAAGTATATGATAATGTTTTATAGATTTGTTAAACCCTATTGTATTTGCACTTATAAATTATTAATCTGCCCCAGCCAAGTTTTAAAAATAAGTAGTTTTTTGTTAAAACCCCTTTTGGATGACTCATTAAAAGTGAACTGGCTAGGTATCAATTTAGTTTGCATTTGATCTCTACCCACTCATTGTATCGACCAAGGTGATTTATATCTATTTTAGACTAGAGAATTGTTGTTATTCTTCCAACCCTATTTTGGAAAAACATAAATTTATTCTCATTATTTTATCTCCATTGGGATTTGACAACCCTGTATATGTGAATATTTCTTGTGGGGAGTGTCGGAATAACCCTTGGCATAATACATTTTTGACTACTACATATTGAGTAGGCTTCTCAAAAATTTATTTAACCTTGCTAAGTGTACCCTTCTATTTTTACTCCTATTGTCTGGAGTTGGTTTCCCCAAGTGATTGGGTTGTATTTATTAGATATGGACTACAAATTATTTTTATTTTGCTTTTTTATAATGAGGATGTATTATTATTTGGTTTCAAAACTTGATTGCATGTTTGAAAGAATTTAAGTGTTGGTTGTATATGGTTATTTATAAGTGGAACCCAATTTTATTTGTATTATGATTATTGTACCTCCTTCCCTTTGGCTCAAATGAGTCAATTTGGTTGTTGTGCATTGAATCCATTGTGTTTAATCATTTTACACTCTACAAGCCTCTTGCGCTGAGCAGTGGACTTGGCTAGACCTTTCAGTCTTACAAAATGAATATGATAGATTCTGATTTTTTAAGCAAATCTTCTATAAAAATTCAAGGTATGCTTTGGGTATTGCTCAGGTCAACTGGTTCGTTTGAGTGTTATGGTTCTTATGTTATCTATATTTACTCTCTCATATTTTTTTGACCATTTCTACAAATTATTAGTGGCTCAATATCTTTTGCATACCTTTTACTTCATCTGAGTATCTGGTTGTCAAAACCCTCCACCTAATTGATGGTTGAGGTGGTAAGGGACACTGATGGTTGGGCTCATAGGGTTGGTTTTAAGGGGTGTTCTCCTTACCATGTTCATCCTCTTTCTTTGATGCACCTAGACCTCGTGTGTGGTAGCATGTCTCTTGAGTATGTATGTGGGTGTATGATTCTTGGTGTACATGTTGGATTGTTCCATGGTTCATTTTGTGTATAGGGTTCCATTCCCTTATATTATGTAGTCTTGCAGTATTTCATACATTGGAAAGATCAATATTGTATATGATATATTTATTGGTGGAAGAAATGAAGATGTTAGCTTGGTTCTTATATATCTAACTAGTTATAATTATTTCTCTTGATATGCAGATATGTTGAATTCTATTTCTTATATTGGAAAAAATAGTTGTAACTTCAATTGTAGTATATTAGGTTTTGATCTTTATATGCTACCGTATACACCTTGTGATAACATAGTGATATACTTGTTGGACATAATTAATCTTGAATTGGTAAACAAATTTATTGGAACACCTGTATCTATATTATCTTTAACCCTTAAATCCCTATGAAAACAAGTTGGTATCATCTTGTTGCATGATGAAAACATTTAGAGGTTTTAATTTCCTTAATGGAATTGAGAATATATATATATATATATATATATATATATAACTTGGTGGCATCCTAACAGCATGGAATGCAAATTTAGTATATAGATTTACTTTTTGATTATGATAAGGAATCGATGTTATCTATGTTTGAAAGGCAACCTTAAACCAAGAGGCATTGTTATTCTTAAAACATATTCAATGATATGTTAAACTTGGGCTTAAATCAACAGCCATAAACAATGTATGCAGCTTATTATGTGATAAATGCATACTCCCTGGAGTTATTATTATTATAATGTTTTATGAGTTCATGAATTCATGGTTTATGACGAATTAAGAAACTAAGGTACAATTATATAAATTTGATTTTTCTTGAATATATAGAGGTGAAATCATTACTAAATGGATTTTATATTGTTTATGTTACACCTAGAAATTATGACTAACATATTGATTTACCTTATGGATAATAAATGTTTACTTCCTTTGTTATGTTCATATTTATAATTGGCTTATTTTGATCTTTTTATATCTCTAATGTGATGCATTGTTATTTGAAAACATGACCATTAGTATGGTTATAACTTGGGCTAAAACAACCATAGCAAATTAAATTATGCAAACAGTTTCCTTGATGATAAAAACAAGGTATTTTCATTATAGTAATGGTTATCTTGATGGTTGTGGTTTCATTTTCAGCTAGCGTATTTTTATTGTTTAAGTCATGAAATGAAGTATAATTTAATGACATTTTTTAATTAGATCTAGTACTATTGATTATGGTTTGCATTAATAAGGACAATGTAGTAACTTAAACTACTAGTAAGTGTTCAAAAAGTTTATTGTTCAATTGTTCATAATTCTGCCCTTGAATAAAGAAATGTTGGTTATATTGTTAATGTTTGCATTTATTATTTTAATTTCAATTCAGTGGATTTCCTGAGTTGTAAGTAAGTTTATAATGGATAATGTGGTGTAAGGACCTCATATTGACGATTTAGCTATAGAATCTCAATTGGTAACATCACCTTAATTATATGTAATGAGCTGGTAATGCATTCTTGAGACAAATGGTTGTTGGATTTTAGGTGAATGTATGAGCTTAACATTATAAGAATACCTTTGGCATTGAAACTTTTGATATGCATTATATTGTGATCATTGGGATAATGATTAATCCTGGTGAATGGTAATAATCCTGAAATTGGGATGAGGCTTAAATAAGTTGTGTGAACTCATAATGCTAACTCTATGATCTATGATTTAATAGTCCACCTTCATAATGGGTTATTAAATCATAACTTTCCTTAATAGACACTCAAGTTAATGGTTGAAATTGTTTAAATAATGAAATCTTGTGTGGGCATATGCATATTAATAGATTGGCATAAATGCCTATGTTCTTACAATAATATGATATTGTAAACAAAGGATAAGTAAGCAATAATAAATATGCTAGACCTCTATGGTTGGTTTATAAAATGGTGATCAATATCATAAGAATTAATTTGGTTTTCTAATGCCATCTGTATGGTTATTCAGTAGGATGATCACTGTGTGATGTCATCCATCTTAAACTAAGTGCATTTGACTCATTTAAATTCCAATAAAGAACAATTCTCTCATAACGGAGTTATATCTTTGTGTGTGGCCTTCGACTTGTAAGGGAACGATGGTGCAATAATCCCTAAAGAACTTGCATCATGGTATAGTGATCCAATGGGGGTAGCACAAGGACTAGCCCTTGCTTGTGTGAATTTCAAATGATTATGGTGACTCAAAATTTTATGCCATGTTGGTTTTAGCAGTGGTTTAGAAATGTCCACTTCTTGACCTCACAATGTGGTAAGACTTGCCTAAGCAAAGCTAATGGGATTGTCCTTTTGTTTAATAATTTCAAACCTCCATGCTTAATTGTTGCAGTTTTCCTTTATCTTATTTGCATACATAGCAAATGGCCAATAAGATAAACTCTAATATGCATACTCCATTCTTATTATTCTTAGAATTAATTATTTGGAATAACAAGGATGTTGGCTATAATATTATTGGCATCTTATGCATGAATGAATTATTCAGTCTCTTAAACTTTCCAACCATAATTGTATGGATAATCAGATACTTAGGTAGGGCTAACAGTCCCTAGGGGTCCGATAAATAAGACGAGTACATTTTCAAATTTTAGAGATTATCAATATGGATCTGCATACTAATACCCCCTCGAATAGCATATCATCCTAAGGCAACATACT
Organism: Torreya grandis; assembly: GCA_037957365.1. Lineage (NCBI taxonomy): Eukaryota > Viridiplantae > Streptophyta > Pinopsida > Cupressales > Taxaceae > Torreya > Torreya grandis. Next base: position 536,949 of record JARHVA010004508.1, read on the forward strand.
TCTCTATAAAATTTCCTAGTGGTGTTTATTCCTAGGTAAGCATCCAAAGTAAACCAATCTGGTTATTGGTTATTGGCACATTATGTATATATATGTTTAGGTGCATTGTGCAACATTGAAGTCATGTAACAGGCCCTAAACATCATTTTATTGTGTACTCTAAAAGGCAATTCCAAAAAAAAATTAGGGTTGTTTCATAACTCAGTAACAAAAGGTGGTCAATAGAGCCAATAATAAAAGAGCAACTCTCATACCCATAATAGCCAATCAAGGGAGTAACTTCCTAGTCATTTGGTCAATGTGTACACCTAAGTAAGCTTCTCCATGAAAGTACAAAAACTCCAAGTGAGGAAAAAAAGACCATAATAAATAAATATGAGAAAAAATAAAACCCCTACTCTAACAGTTAATTGTCCTTTTATGACAAAATTTTGAAACTTTTAACCTTGCAGCTATTTACCAAAAAAATCATATTTTGCTCATAAATCTATTTCTATAAAATCTTTTGACAAACCAAAATAAGTTCTAAAATCCTAAAAAAGTGGAGAATTTTTTAGTACTAATGACATATTATTGTAAAAGTTTCAAATTTTATCTTGTTTTTTAGGTCCATCTCTTGTTCCACACTAAATGTCTCTTTTATATGCTTCTTACACATCTCTTATTCCACAGCAACATGATAAGTGAATGTATGTATTTACAAATTATTTATTTTTTACTTTCTACTTTAATTTGTTAATTCAGTATTATTTTTTGTTATGTTCTTTATTGAAGCACCATTCCATATTATACCTACATGACACGTGATGAGATTCGAGTAGAATTTATGTATACAGAATATTTTTAAATTTAATCATATTGACACTTTTTCTCTTGCAATAACCTATCAAGTTTCAATCTCTCTGAGTCCACACCTTAAAGGATGCACTGGTAAAAGAGTGGGCAGACCATAAGTGCTTCGCAAGATTGTTGGTTAATTATATCATACCTAAACCTACTATCATTACCTAAACCCACTAAAAATCTTTCATATCAAACTTCCTAAGCACACAAACCCCTTTTATCCATTTCCATAGGCAATTATCCTTTCAAATAACCCCTAACTAATCAAACACTATTTTTTCCTACTAAGTCAATCTGGTCGACCCTATTATAAAAGTTAAATCACATGTTACAAAACTAAGTCAGTTAGGCCTAACAATATTTTTTTCTTAAAATTGGGTTATGTTAGTTAACTTTGTTGTCTAAAATTATAGAATGGTTAGGACCTATCCATTGCTATAAATACAACATTCACATTAATCCAATAGAGAGGAACAAACATTTTTGCATTATTATAGCTTGCAATTATGATACATCAATATTTGAAGGAGCCATTACTTAGGGTTTGCCTTGAAGGGAAGATAACTTGTCTTGTGGAAAGTTTTGGATGTAAAATAGCAGTATTTTAACTTAGAGATAATTTCTATAGTATGATCCTTATAAATCGAAACACCTTTTTGAAAAGCATTGTAGGCTAAGGGAGAAATTAAAACTTGACAAGTTCATCCAAAGGTATCTTTAAATTTTGTTCTTTCATTTGATAGATATATATTACACAAAATACTAAGTTTTAAATGTATAACTCCTTGCTTAGATTACATCTATACTTAAACTTAGTATAGTTATTAGGTTTTATTTACTTTTCATCATCCACCTTAGGTGATCTAGGCCCTCATTTTCCTACCATGATCCCTTGATTATTTGTTTGTGTTAAAGCATCCCCCTTTGTGTCACAAGCTTTGGTGAGCACTAAATTAGTTTTATTTTATGTATTAGAAGACATAGCTAGGGTTATTTCATAGTGTTATTTGACTAAAGACTTTGGAACCATCTCTTTTAATATTGTGTAATAAGATATCCCTTAGTTAAGTTTAGCAAATCCATTTGGTCATGCCCCCAATATACAAAGTATCGTAATAAATATTATCTGATTATCTTCTCAAATCTTGGATTTACTAAGTAGGATAAGTTATATATCTATCTTAATATATTGCATATAATTAGGATATTCACAGATATGAACACTTTATGCAATGTCATTTACAATGCATAGATTCCTCTAATGCATACATTACAATTAAGTGGTCAAAGCTAAAGGTATTCAATATGAGTATCCTCTACAGTCATCCTCCTCCCTCACCACCACCATAATTGGTTGTGTCACATATTCAAGAGTGTCATAAAAATTCAATCAAGCCACCTATCCAAATCATAGTACAAAGATAATTAGTGCACACATTCAATAGCATAATGAAGAATCAATTGTGGCACATATTCAAATTCTCTCTATAAAAATAATTCAAGGAAAAAAGGTGTATTATCCCAAGTAACAAGTTTCATATCAAAAAGTCAATCAAAGTTTCAAGAAGTCTAAATCTTATATAGTGCATTCTAAGGCAATACCTAGGATAGCAAAGCATGATCCATAGTGAACAGAAATAGTTATAAAATAGACTTCACCAAGTCCTACACTTTTTCCAATTACATAGATGGCAATAAATTCTACAAGTAGTGATTACAATAGTTATGATATGGAACTTGATGCTTTTATAGATTCAGAGACATCTACATGTAGCATTTATCATCTATTGAAAGTCATGCTTCAACTCTATGATGCAATCACAGACCATGATCCTCCCATTAATGGTATGATAGGCTAATTATATTTCAAATATTTCAAAAAAGGTACAAAAAAATAAATATTTCATATATATATATATATATATATACAAAGATAATTATATATATATATATATATATATATATATATATATATATTTCTAAAAAAACAAAAATAAGAATCTAAGCATGACATGAAACTGTTAGTTTACTTCTTTGTATATGTTATTTATCATATATTTTGGTAGATAACATATTATTTTTCTATATGTACATGCATTTCATAAAGTATGTGAGTGTTATGTAAGACATACATTATACATGTATTTTTTAAATGTTGGACTCCCTTCTACCAAATGGTCATGCCTAAGTGAGGGGCATCTAAATCTACAGGTTACACTATGAGGTGTATCTATTTATGACCTCAAATGCAATGTTGAGATACATATCTTTCAAGTGTCTTGATAAACCATTCATATTTTATATTATGATATTAGATATGATATTTTGTTAACAATATAACATTGATAGATATGAATGGAATAGATTAGTTTTCACTTACCCTATGCTCCTTCAATGTTGTATATTATCTTACATAATAAGTTTAAAATTGCTTGTTTATTTGTGTGTGGCCATTAGCCATTGTGTATAAATTACTTTAGCATCTTTGTGAGATCATTTTTTGGTATTTCTAACATTATAACATGTCCATTGTGTATGGTCGTAAGCCTTATGTCTATAACATTTACTTATGTGACATTGGAACATGTCGTTTATATGAGGCCCTCCATCTTTTTATAAGACATTGTGTAAGATTATTGTGTGTTGTGTGTTGTACTTTCTAAGATTGATTATTGGTGCCATGACATTTATCATGCACTCCAAAGGCATAGTCTACTTTAAATATGGTTAGCTTACTACATGCCTCAATGATATATCTATCTAGACATGACACTTGTGTACCTCAAATTCTATGTTGCATACATGCCTCAAATGATAATTGCATTTTCTATGATAACATACACTCTAAACATGTTGAAATAGTTACTAAATAATCATATCTTTATCAAGTGATACAATGAACTCTTCTTTTGAGATGAGTAACTTGCAGGCTACATCCCCAATGTCAAAAGGGGCATCATAGTGGACTTCTCTTAAAGATCCAAACCTCCATGAATGAATTTGGGACAAAATACAGGGTCCAAAATATAGAATACAAGTTTTTCAAAGATGCAAATCAATGAAAAATCAAATTTTATAATAGGTTATAGGTCTTTAAAGATTCAAACTAATGCAAAATCATATTTTTAAATATTTAAAGTGATTTAAAAAATCAAGTGTATGACAAATATTATCACATCAATACAAATTATTGGAGAATATGACATGCATATGCACTCACTTCTCAAAAATTCAAAGTATAAAATTATACACACTTGAATGCATATGAATGTGCATAAGTAGTTACAAAATATAAAGTTACAAGCTATAAATACAATCACAATTGAGCATATAGATGCATAACATTCTATATCATTGGCACATAATCATGGCAGGGAATGATATTCATTCTCATTTTTGTTCCAATATGAAACATTCAAAGTTTCAAAGTAGAAAAATTCAAGATATTTCAAAGTTTCAAAGTGGCAAAAATACAAAAAGCAAAATATTCAATTTCAAAGAAATTTTTATGAGCAATGTGATCATCGTGGGGGCATGAATACTCTCCATTCCCTTTTGATCATGTAAAATATAATATTCATCCATCTATAACAATGTTATTCAAATTTGTGTAGGTGATGTACATTTGAGTCAAGTGACACTCAACAGGCTTGGCATCACTTCTAACAAACTTAGCATGGTTACATCTTTTTAGATTCGTACATTAGGTACTATTTATTATTCACGAGAGTTTGGATAATGCATCCTTTAAAATCAAGAGCTTTATTAATTATTCAAAATTGGGACTTGATCACTCGTGATTTATAATTGGTTCAAAAGTGTTTTAATGAGGGGGTGTGGTTCTCCATTATCAATTACATGTTACAAAGAATTTTGGTTTCACCTATGTAGAGGTGTACTCTTTCCTTTCTCTCTTATCAATTTTTTAATTTTTAAAGTTAAGCATTTTAAAAATTCAAATGAGCAAAATGACTACTTCATGAGTTGTTATAGGTTTTTATAAATTTAAGTGCCATACATAATTGGGGTATTAGGTCAAAGATAAAGTGTGTTATACACACTCAGGTTCAACTCTTTCTCATTTACTCCAGCAATTTTATTTCTAGAACCAAGGGTGAATTGGGAAAGTGGGGATGTAGATACATAAATCTAGTCATAAGTATTTGACAATGTTAATTTTTGACACATTCTAGACCACATGATTTCTACACAAATACATAACTCTTACTCATCATTTCCTCTAATCTATTTATCTATACATGATCTCAACCCTTTGTTTACCATTACTAATTTACATAATTTTTAATTTCAATTGCTCAAGCTATATAAAAACACCTTTTGATTGTCCACAACAGAGGACAATTTTCTTCAATCCCTCTAGACAAATTCATGCTAAGCAGACAAAGGTGTAGCACACCCCTATTCACTTACAATGGTCGCATCCTACACCTAATAGTAGGGAATTTTAAGTTTTAAATAAATCCTATGGGTCTTTCTATATGTTTCATAAGGTTGACTAAGTGAAATTATTAAAATATTCACCTATAAAGACATATCAAGAGTCACTCATTAAATACACATATTATTCACTTGGTTCCAGCATATACACTTATGCACATTGAGCAAATCTTCCCTATTCTACCTAAATGTAAAATCATTTAAAAGGAGTATACATAAGCCATATCAATAGCTCTCTAAAGCAAGTCAAGACTAATATTGTCAAGTATCAAATCCATCTTTTAGGTGCATACACAGTCAAAAGATCATAATTTCACATTCAATATAGGTGGAGGAACTATGTGGGCTTGATTTTCCTCCTTGAAGTATTGGATATGTAGATAGTGGTCAATCATTAAGGGGGTGATCGAGGATAGATTGACTCATTAAATTCTTTTATTTTTCTTGTAGATTTCAAACATCAAAGTGCCCCAAAGGTTTTCAAATATAATAGGAGATAAACTACAAATTTTATGTGACCAAACCCTAAGTGCAATATATCATATTACTCGACATCTACAGGTGTAGAAGGTGTAATTATTAGTTTTTATGCACGATCAAATAGAATAAGTCCACATTCAACGGACTTTATGTAATATACTCCTATCTACTTACAATTATTGTGTCCATAAATATCATTAACTTTTGATCATGATTTGTTATTTTGATATTTTTATTTTATGTTTTTTCTTATCAAGAGTATGTTACAATCAATTGAGATAAGTCTGTAGTCAATGGATTGAAGCACACTATGCCACTATCCACCTATAGTAGATCTATCTATATTTTATTCATATTTTTTATTTATATATTGATCTTGCACAATCATCTCTTCTTCTATTTTCTACTTGTACATAGTTATAACAATCAATAAAATTCAATGTGCAAGCTAAGTATATTCCTTCTTAATGTTTTTCCAAAATAATAATTTTTATAACAATTTATCAAAATAAAAATAGTTAATCATTATTTATCTTTAATATTACAATATTTTATAGTTTTACACCTATATATAATACAATTCAATTATTTGTGCTTTATCAAAAATAGTATAAAATAGAATACTTACCTTCCGTTGACTTTTTGATGCATCAATATCGCCCTTGGCTCAAGTGATACTTTATGATATATGTTATAGGTGAAGGATCAAATTAAAAATACAAAGACCTAAGTAACCTTAATTGGGGACTCCAAAAACTATGGTGTACCTCCTTGCATTAGCTTCCTTCTATTGAACTTCAAATAGCTTGAGTAAGATTAGACCTCCATAACAATAAGCTCCTATACTCCAATTCTTCTTATTTTATTAAATGCATATTTTCATGCACAAGCATATCAAAATGGTGTGTGTTTCTTCCAAAACGAGATCTCAGAGACTTATATCCAACTCTTAAAATGACCTAATGAATATTCCAATAGACTTAATTAGGATCAGTACAATATAAAATAAGACCTAAAATAGTATTATGTTAGTGATCTCGAGTTAGTACAAAAGGGCACAACAATATTTAATAGGTACATTATATTTTTAAAGGGACACATGCAAGAAAAGGAACTACGTCAACCATGTCTGATATAGTTGTAAAGACGAGATAAAATATAACTAACTTGATCCAAATCGAGTTAGTCGGGTGAAATCCTAAAACCAAGTTGAAGAGGAAAAATGAAGAAAAAAGAGCATCGAAGGAGGATAGAATGAAAAGATAGCAAGATAATGAGTATAAATAGGTAGAATAAAAACTCATAAGATGACAATATCTTTTAAACTACTACATAGTATCCCAACCTTGATCCTGTGCGCTCCTTATGATGTGTAATTAAGGAGCAAGATGCACCAATGAGTCTTGTAGAAGAAACTGTCAATGACCAAAAAATATAGGTGTATAGCTACTACAACACATTTGATTAGTAATATTTTATGCATGTTGTCACTAAATCAACATTATTTCCATTGAGAATTATATACCCCAATATTTCCAAACATGAAATAATACTCTATTTCTAATATAGAAATAAGAGAACAATTTTATATTTGACCTTGATAAACTTGAGGGTAGTCTTGTACCTTAGCATGTACTATCTAAAATATACATCCGTTGATCTAATGGCACTTAGTTATGATAATCACGTGGATGTACTATGTTAAGATAACACACCTAATTAGTAATAGTTTCTACATGTCCTTAGATCAACATTGTTTCCATTGAGATGATGTACCCCAATATTTGCAAGCATGGCATAATACTTTATTTCTAATATAGAAATAAGAAGACAATTATTTTCAATTATAATACTTATTTTTTTATTTATATCCTAATATAATTGAGGGTAATTTTGTAACCTATCCAATACTATTCTAAATATACACTGGTTGATTTGATAACATTGCCTTAATGATATGAGAATCAAATGGATGTGCAATTATAAGATAACACACCTAATTAGTAATACCTTCCACATGATATCCCTATTTTAACATTGTCTCCATTGAAATAATGTAACTTAACATTTTCAAGCATGGCACAATATTAATGATCTACAAGGAGGATGAAAATTGTTTATAAAACTCTTGTTGACGATCTAGTGTTTTTTTAATACTCCCAGAGGTTTTATAGGTTATGTGCACAAAACGAGTGTTAATTTTGTAGCCATGGAGACAAATTAACAGATATTCCACCATTATTTTTCTTGCATTTAATTATTACAAAGGATGTTGCAAATTATAAAAATTGATCAAACCGTGACTTTTATTGTGCTAAAAAATATATCAACATGAATACAAAAAAATAATTACATACATATGCATGGAAAATATTGTAGCAAAATAAACAACTTAACAGTGGAACAAGATAAATTTTGAGCTCAAGTTGCAAAAAATAGTTCAAAACAAAAAATTGTACGAGTTCATCTAGTATTAAATACTTCCATTATAATTTTAAATGGGGGACACTAGTCATCAAACCTAGCCCATAATTATTATAAGTTGGGTCTAATTGGTGTAAATTCTAAGAAAAGTACATACGAACATGAGGTTGTATATTTCTATGAAGATAGTGAAATCTTATTGTTGGTCTCACAAGTAACTTGCCAAAAGGTTGGGTCTGATTAGTTGATTCTGAAATGAAATGAAATCCATCATGGAATGTTAGCCATGTAGAGAAAAAATATTCCTTATAATTTGAATAGCCTCCCAAAGTGAAATATAGTGAATTATTACACTTAAAAATATCAAGTGACATAGAATGAATAGCAATAAGTTCACACCTAACCATGATGATTTCATTTAAACTAGGTATTTCCACATAAGTTTTATCGTGAATCATGTCATAGCAACTAAAGTGATTGAATACTTTGTTTGATAAAAAGTGAATATTGTGATGATGCACTAGATGTGGTTGCAATACTAGGAGTTATAAAGGTAATGCATTATGTATACCATATTTTTTATAGGAACTTAATATACTAGATATGCCTTCATCATCACCTTACATTGGTCAAAGTTGGAAACTCTATGATTTTCATCAATCGAATTGATAAAGTGGAAAAATAAGGATTCCCCATTCTAACTCCTACCTCCTAATAGAGCTAATTGTATTAAAAAAACAACATAACTTGCACCAACAAAAAATGCACATATCATTAAATAACTAATTGATATGAAAAAACATCAAACTCAATCATAAATTAAAAATTGTCAATTATAAAATAAATTGAAAAAAAAATACAGTATCATACCATCAATGATTTATATCAATATCAATAACCCTTGTTTTTTAAAATACCTCGTGTAAATGCAAATTAACACCCTCACAAAATTTGTGACCTTTACTAATAACATCCTCATGAATCTAAATCAAAATTACTCAACAAAATGTGTGTCCCATGGGAAAAAATATAAACACTATAAAACTTATATGGGATATGGAATTCTCAGCGAGACTTCCTTAGATAAACTAAGAAAAAAAATGCAATAAACGTGGACATACATGCCTAGCTTGATGGTATAATTGACTATATGTGTGTTTGGTATCACAAGCCCTTCTAAGCAAAAAAAATTATTCCCATCAATTTTAAAATAACAACCAATTCTCTCTAATGGGGGAACATCAAATTTGGATCCCAATAATACCCTTGATTAATTACTCACATTCTTATTTTTGTTGTCATTAAATTATTTCAGATTGGTGGAGTTCAAGAGAGATTTAATTTCACACTATGAAAGATGGTGTAACATAAGCAATCCATCTTCATCTGCATAAACCTTATGTAAATGAAAAAAATTGTGCATGCTCTCCATCCACAAATCATTGATACCAATAATGCAAAAGTTAGACTTATCGTCAAAACAATCCAACCATATCAAGTCGATATTTCATGTGTGAGACTCATGAATAAATCTACAAATAACTATATCTTGTGAACCATATTTGGCATCTTTAGGAATATCAAAAATATCAAATTTGGTACAACACCCTATAAATACTAGACGGTGGAAAAAGAATGAAGATGGTATGGCATGGGCTTCTTATTGCCTTCAATTTTAGAAACATTGATAAAGGAAGATACAATTTTATTGTCAAAGGAATTTTTAGGTTCTAGCGATGAGATTCTTGATTTCTTTCATTTTTGTAAATATTCCAAAAGAGTAGCATTGTCTTCAATCTCATTAGTAACCACATATAATGAATAATTGATTGTTACAAATTTAGAAACGATGCCAAATTTATGTGACTTATTTCGTTGCTAATAAATCTCCCAAAGAGTAATATTATCTAAAATCTTAATAGCTTCTAGTCTATCAAAACTACTAGCATATCATTCTATACCAAATCAAAGTGACTATTTAATAATGCCTTGTGATAATGGATTTATTATTGTGGGTAAAAATGGATGTTGTTCTGAATTACCACCCATGAATAATCATAAAGAATCTAGAATCATTAAATTAAGACTTAAGTTAAAAATACAGTCATTATTCATTTTTCCCCAAATGTAAAACTAAAAATAAAATAAATAAAATTGAAAATGAAACTAAATAAAAATACTTTAATGGAAAATAATATTGGATTGATTTGATGCACGAGTTAATTTAATTTGTAAAAAATATTATCAAACAAAAAATGATGATAAATGAATAGTGAGTCTACCAAAATTTTATTTAAGGTTTTGATCAAAAAAATAAAAAATGAAACACATCATAAAAATAAAATAATAGGGAAAAATGAGTTCTCCTACTCCTCCAGTTCCTCCCATCCATGGAAAAATTTCTCCTGTGTCTAATGATTCTGGACAGAAGGTCATTGTCGCATACAAGATTGATGTTGTTTCCCTTCACACTAATGACAGCTCTCTTGTGTCTAGTGACTTTGGGTAGAAGGTCATCATGTGAAAGACTAATGTTGCTTCATTTCCTACTCACGGCAGAAGCTCCCCTATGTCTGATGATTCTGGATAGAAGGTCGTCACTATGCAGAAGACTGACTCTGCTTCCCTTCACACTCATGGTAGAAGATCACCTGTGTTTGGTGATTCTAGATAGAAGGTCATCATTATGTAGAAGACTGACCCTGCTTCCCTTCACACTCATGGTAAAAGGCCATCATTGAGTGGAACACTGACGTTACTTCCCTTCTTATTCATGGCAGAAGCTCCCCTATGTCTAATATTTTTGGATAGAAAGTTGTTGCATAGAATATTGATGATGTGAAAAAGATGGACCATATGTGGAAAACTATTGAAGAATCCACAAAAAAAAACAATTAACTCAACTCAGATCTATAAGCAAAATCTGAAGCAGAAGGAAGCTTCTACCAAATATGGTGATGCAAATTATTCCCCTATTCAGGTCGGCCATGGAAAAATTGAAACCCCCTCCCAGCCAAAGGCATAACCCCTACTGCCAACAGAGTCATATATATCATGGAACTAGAAGCTATGATGGACCCTTGAAAACATATATCCTTCATTGAGGCAATGTCTTGTAAGACAAATCCAAAAGCATATCCCATACCTCTCAAACCTGCATCTTCTGACCCCATTGTGATCTTTGATGAGGAGGAGATTAGACAAGTGATCAAATCAAAATAATTCTTCTCAGCCAAAGGTCTCATCTATAGATTTGTAGATTAATATCCAAAACTTCAAGCGTTGCACGCTTGGATCCTTAAGCATTGGTAACCCCTCTTAATAGGTACTCTTCATATTTATCCTTGTGCAAAAACTTCTTTATTATTGTCTTTCATAATATTGAAGACAAGGAAAAGATTCAAAATAATTTTTGGTGCTTAAATCACCACCCCTTGGTCATCAAACCATGGTCCCCTACCTTCAACCCCCTCACAAAACCACTTAATGTAAAAATCATTTGGGTTTGCTTGCCTCTTTAGTTTTGGACTGAATATAGTATAAAGGCTATTGATAATTCACTGGGTGATTACCTGTAAATACATCCAAATACTGATCATTTTTATCACACTACTTTTGCCAGAATTTTGATGAATATTGATACTTCCAAGAATTTGCTTGAAAATATCACTTTACAATTTAGGGATCGCTCTTAGTCCCAACCCCTAGATTATAAAGGTTTACTATTTCATTGTTGTAGTTGTTTTAATATAGGGCATTTAACCAAAAATTGCAATTCCCTCAAAAAAAAGGAATCCTATTGGTAGAAAGACTGCAACCTTGACCATCTGTAGGTGCATGCTGAAAACAATTTAAATGGTTTTGATAGCAATTCTACATCACCTTTGAAAGAACTTGAACCCTCTGTTCTAAATGAGGACCTTAAAAGTCCCCCTCAATTTGAAGATGTTCTACAAAAAATCTAATCTCTCCAAGGAAATCCATGAAAATGATAGTCCCCTTCGCACCAGTCTCCTCTGAGAAAAATCTAGGAATTGAATTATCTAGGGCAAAAACATCAGAGGACCTAGCAGCGAAAGACAAATCCTAGTGATGTGTTGTTACAAAAGATAACAAAGGTTGGAAAAAGGTTTAGAAAAATAAAAAAGGTACAAAAAAAGTGTTAAAACCATCCTATGTGACACTCCGCTCAAGGGGAATCCAGGGGAAAACTCCTTGCCCAGAGGGACTCTAAATAGAACCACAAAAGATAGTTGATGAAGGCAGAAAGTGAAAGATCATTGAAAATATGTGAAAAGTGGTTGGGCAGAAAGATTTGTTGGTTTATCTTGTTAGTTGTGTTTGGCATGTTATTTTTATGTTTGCCCCTTTGCCACTGGTAGAGGTATCCCATTTGTGCATAAACGATTCATCTTTCTCTCCTTTGTATTAAGTTTTGGGATCTTCAAAACCCATAACCTTTACCTTATCAAATAAAATAATAATAGGGAAAAATACCTAAAAGACAAAAATATTATTAATTAATCTCTCCCTACAAAAATATACATTAGACCCTAAAAAATTCTAAAAATAAATGATGGGATTTTTCAAAATCATGTTTTTATATAAAAACAAAAATAAAAAAATGTACTAATATACCTAGGTTTTCTCTACATATTCAATATGGATATGTTTTTCTATTATGAATCTACTTTGTTTTTGTTTTCATTTTTTAATCTATAATAGATAGGGTTGTTTAAATATTAGGTTTGTTTTGTTTGTGAATTGATGGTTTTTTTTCTTGTTTGTAAATTTACATTGTTTAAAAAGTGGAGGAACATTATTTTTTAAAACAAATGATGACTTATTATTGAAAAAATGTTTTTTCTTTTTTTATTAGAAATGAAAACTTAATATTTAATGTTTGAGTTGGGATGTGGTAGATATAAATATACTCTAATAGAATTATATTTAAAAAAATAAATAAATGCACAATACAATAATAATATAATCCATTTGACTTTAATTTCCTTGAATAGAAAATATTTGGGGGTGGCTCATTTTTTGTGAGTTATTATTATGGAATTAAAATACCAATCATAATTTTTTTCCACTAGCAAGGTTGATTTGTCCAAGTTGTACACGTTTAAAAACTTTGTGCCTGTACCACCATATTTTAATCTTGTTTCTTATCCAACGAATGCTTATACCTTCCCTTATTTTGAAAATGAATATTTGGTTTATGATGATCTTGAAGGGAGGTGCCTTTATTTTTTTCACTAATGGAGTAACCAATCCCTCCATTTTCCCACTTAAAATAGTTATGGCAGTACACTTCTAGCACGAGACACTCAAATTCAACGTGATGGAGTAACATGTGATCCACCAAAGAATTTGTTGTATCCCACACTTTCATTGATGGCATATGGTTCCACATATGTTTACTTATGCAACTGAAAAGATGATCAACATACTTTTACAACATGTCATTGTCATTATTATCTCTCTTGTCATTATATCATTGATATTTTCTCTTAGCACTTCACTGACATCAAATTTCTACATCGACAGTGTATTTTCAAGTTGAACAAAAAAATCCTTAAGGGATTATAGTACTTGATTCTTCCTTTATTTTTCATTCCTCACACTTAATATTAAGGGGGAATGTTGGTGTGTATACACTATGTTAGTAATAAGCTTTTATTTTCCCTACTTAGATATTTCTTGTTTTCATAATTTAGTTGTTGTTGGGTGAATAATAATATTATAAAATCATGAATAATGTTATTGATTGATAATCTAGCCTATTTAATCTCTAAGTCAATCATAGATAACTCTTACTCATTTTTAGACTAGTAATTCTAAATTGGTGCGTCATTTGTCTTCTCTATGATGAACCGAATATATTTTTAACATTTTTTGTTTTAGTCCATGAATTATTTTTTGCACGTGTGTGTGTGTGTGTGTGTGTGTGTGTGTGTGTGTGTGTGTGTGTGTGTGTGTGTGTGTGTGTGTGTGTGTGTGTCTGTGTGTCTGTGTGTGCGTGTGTGTGTGCATGTGTGTGTGTGTGTGCACGTGTGTGTGCGTGTGTGTGCATGTGTGTGTGTGTGTGTGTGTGTGCGTGTGTGTGTGTGCGTGTGTGTGTGTGCATGTGTGTGCGTGTGTGTACACGCATGCGCACGTGTGTGTGTGTGTGTGTGTGTGTGTGTGTGTGTGTGTGTGTGTGTGTGTGTGTGTGTGTGTGTGTGTATACAAGAGATCCATCATGATTTATATTACAGATGTTAGAATAATATTAATCATATTTTTTCTTTATGTTATTTGTTTTAATTCTTACTAGCATAAATTGTTGATTTTTATGAGATAATAAGGATCACATGGTCCTAAGGTGGAACCCCTATCTATTTTCACATGGTGGAAGCAATTCATGACAAAATCAATAAAATTTCATCGTCATCAATGTCCACCTTGTTCTTTAAGCAATGCAGAATAGCTTCATTCCACTTGTACACATTATCCTCAAAGTGGAGAACATAATGATAGTTCAATGGCCTCCCTCAAAGATGGGCATGAATGCCTAGATCAATGAGTGATTTGTTCTAAACTTTTCTATTTTTTTAGTATCTTCTTAGTGTGATGCAACGTCTCATGATGTTGATATTAGTCTCTTTTTTGTATATAATGTAGACTTATTATTTTCAATGCTAATAAAATGAATACTTCTACAAGAAATATTTAGTTAGATTATTAGTTTTTTATGGGATTTTGCTAATGTGTGGTCATCTTGAGATGACTTCCATGACATTATCTTAATGATATTTTTCTTCATATGTTTTTTTTAATAATCACAATAGAAAGTGACACACTTAAAACATGATCATAGTAAATATTCGTTAATAGGGGATACAATGCTGACAATTCACCAGTTCAGGGTTCTCACCCTCTAGCCTCTTTCCCTATTGAAAATCTTTTTGGAGCATGTACAACCTTATAATTCACCATTGTCTTATAATTCTTACCAATGTTAGTTTTACCCAATTAATCTCAAGATGACTTAAACACACGAATAAAATCCCACACAAAATTAATAATCTAATTGCCTTATTATCAAGAAACACATAAATTCTAAAATTTGTACTTCTATTACTTCAAAGTTTATGTAAGGTTAAAACAATTTGATTATTTATGACTTTTAAATCCAAAAAATCCACTATTTTATATTACATATTGTGTGTGGGTGGGTTGGTGGGTTGGGTGGGTGGTTGTGTGTGTCTGTGTGTGTGTATGTGTGGATGTGCATGTGTGTGCATGTGTGCATGTGAGTGTGCATGTGTGTGCATGTGTGTGCATGTGTGTGTGTGCACGTGTGCATGTGCATGTGTGCCTGTGTGTGCATGTGAGTGTGCATGTGTGTGCGTGCGTGTGTGCATGTGCGTGCGTGTGTGTGCGTGTGTGTGTGTGCGTGTGTGTGTGTGTGTGTGTGTGTGTGTGTGTGTGTGACATTTGAAAGTAAGTATTGAGACATGTACATGATGGTAAGGTCATGTAGATAAGATTCAAGATGATGAAAATAAATACAACCCCACAACCTCGCTAATATGATCATCAAAGTTGTATGTACAAGATTTTATGAGCGTTAAAGAGAGGCTAGAAAATATATAAGCAAGATAAAAATTAAAGGACCTTAAATTGGAGGAAGTGATGAAACCCAAGAAAAGTTTTGAGAAAAGTGACATACTCAAGGCACAAGTAAGCATACCATAGACACTCATGGATGCAGGACAACATAAATGGCATGTCGTAAAATAAATCATCCGCTCTTTAACAAACTCCAATGAAGGGATATAAGAAGTGTACACAACAAAAATAAAATAATTGCAAACAACACTATAAAGCACGGAAGCAAAAGAGAAGGACCTAAGAAATCACTTACGAGAAACTAAAACATGGGCAAAATGAGTGAAACAACTATAAGATAAACAAAAAGTGTTGATAGAAAAATGGCAAAGACAAAAGAGAATGGTATGACATGTCAACAAATATAATCATCAAAGGAATTAAAGATTGTGGAGAAAGGGAGGACTCAAGCAGCTTAGCAAGGGACTTTCTCAAATACCAACTAGAATGGAAAGGTTAGATCTAGAAAGCAAGTAGAAATATAAAAATAAAGGGAGGAAGAAAAAGACATTAATTTCACAATGATGAATGTTGAAGAAAAAAATGAGTAATAAGAAATAGATGTTTGTTGATAGGCTCACGATTATACTTAGATGAATACCTAACCCTATTATAGAAAAAATAAATAAGTAATGGTCTAAATTAAAGGCACCAAGGAATGAAGGAAGATAGGCATACCTAGACAATGGGAAATCCCATATCACTAACCATCTAACTCGAAACATATAATGAGTAGGGTTCCCAAAGAGAATATTACATTGGTATGCCATAAATTTAGAGGCTAGCCTTGGAAAGGAGGACTTGTGTTAGGGCCCATGGCTAGAGATAGAGACAATCATACTTACTGAGGAACATGAGCATGATGGGTGCAAGATTATTCAAATGATACAAAAAAATCACAACGGTGTGGAATAAGGAAACATAAAATGGCAAAGGCCATGGGGAATAATGGAAGTTAAATAAATATGGCACAGAATTATAAGAATGGAGAATCAAGATGCTAATAACAATATATTTGGATTAGAATCGTAAAAAATGATGTAATAGTCAAGATAGATTCTTGTTATTGCACCTCCTTATATTCCTATAAGAGGACTAATTTGAGTTTTGAAGACCCATTTTTGTCACTAAAGAGGGACATTTCATCCTATGGCACACTAGGGAAGATAACACTAGTGGGGAATTCAATGCAAGGACAATAAATAAGCATGTCAATATTATAAGAAACAATGAGGACCTAGATACCAGTCCTCTATGGCTAGAAGAAGAATAAAATCAACAATGGACTAGACACTTAAAATATGAAAATGGGACCATCACACACTTTTGGAAATAATTACTAAGCTTTTGCAACATATATAGTTTGTTCATTTACAACAACATGAGTAAAAGGGGTAAATTGAGGACAACAAAGTGTTATTGATGTTAGGACTTGCTCCAATGTCTTTGGTGTTAGCTTAGGTTAGATTGAAATAATGTAAGGCGCATGTTTATTTTAAATAAAGACACCCCTTTTAGTCATTAGATGTTGTTGGTAAATGTATTAGTATGTTTTACGAGTATTCTCATGTGAAAATTATTAAGAGGTTACCATTTAGTTGTAGAGTTTTGATGAAATGGTAAAATCTTTATATAGTCCTTTATTCTATGTCAAGATTTAATGATATCTAGGAACCCTTTTATATTTGTCTTTGAGATTAATAAATGCTTGAGGACCCACCTCTTGTGAGCAAAAGATTCAACCTAGAATTAAGAGGTTTTATATTATTATGAAATATTTATCAGTGGTACTAGAGTTGAGGTGTGTGGAAAAATAATGGTAGGCCGATGGAAGAGATGAAGAAAAGGGCCATGTGGAGAGTAAGATTTTTAATTTACTTTTTATTTACAATTTCATATTAAATTTCCATAAGATGGAGTGGATATGTGATATAAAAACTATTTTGTTTTTTAAATCATTAAAATATTTTATGAGGATTTTACAGATATGAGGTGAACAACAGTCTTGTAGAGTTTGTGAGAATTGTTTTTTAAATATTTATATTTGAAAATTAATATTTCAAATTTATTTGCCTAGGAGGTGAAGCTGTTGTGACCTATGAGAGAAGAAGTTCTTTGTTGTAGATTCCTTTGTAAACAAAATGGAGCTCTTAAATCTTGTTGTGTCAGAGCTTTAGGGATTTTCGGTCCTATATTGGTATTAGAGCAAGGTTGGACGTTCTCAGAGCGAGCTTGACTAACAGATGTCCCAGATCTGTTAAATAGGTTACTCACAGGGGTTGCTGTTTGAGTGGGAGTTAGCAAGGCAAAAGAATTTCAGGCACAGGTGTAGCACCACAAGGAGTGTGGTGGGTTTTCTTCAAGTGGGAGCTTGAAGAGGAATACAAGCCAGGATACAGATTAGACAGAGTACTGGTATTACAGGTGTAGCTCTATATCTCCAAGTGAGAGATTGTTAGGGTGTGGAGCTAAAAGCTTCACCTTATTGCAAACAGAAGGAGGAGGTTTCTGAAAGTATGCAGTCTCCGGCGTCGGCAGGCCACACCGACGTCGGTCAGGGGACGCAGAAGGGAAACCGACATCGGCAGAGGATCGGCCGGCGTCGGTCACCTCCAGGAGGGCAGGGACCGACGTCGGTCACCTGTAGCGGTCAGAACTGCTGTTGACGAACATATAATATATATATATATATATATATATATATATGGGATATATATATATATATATGGTATATATATATATATATATAATTTGGCTATGTCTTCCCTGAGAGCATAGCAAAGAACAAAATTTTATTTTAGTTTTTTTAGTTGTCTATGTATACAAAGAACAAGAAGAATGAAAATGTCGTTCCAATCATAAAAGATGATTTTTTAATTAAGTGTCAATATATTATCTAAAGAGGTTGCCATGTTGAAAATTACTTACCAGAACATGATTTTGTTGTATCTGAGGAGCGTTGGATTTCAACCTGAAGCATTGTACTTTTACTAGAGAAGCTAGTAAATTGCCTGGAACATCAAAACTACCTAAAAACTACCTGAGGCATTAGTAGTACCCAACTGAATCACCAAAATTATTTTTGAAGCATCAAATCCAACCTAGAGTTATAAAATCCACTGGTGGACATTAAAAATTGTTGTCAAAGCTTTGGAAAATTTTCTTGAAGTTGCCTAGGCATTGAAAAGTTTTAATAGAACTTGAAAATTCTTCCTGAAGCTTTTACATCCTTGCTAGGGCATTTAAAATTCCTCTAAAGTCTTTAAATAATTATTTGGGGTGTTGGAAGTCCTTAGAAGGTTTGACAAATCTAAAAAAGGCATTGGAAGCCCTAAGGAGGTCTGATAAATATGAAAATGACATCAGAATGAAACTGACATCGCAATAGAATATTGGAAGAAAGATGTAAAATAAATTATAGTTTAAAGTGTGCTAAAAAATATTCCATGTGGATCCCCCAAATAAAAATACACAACAAAGGAGAAACATATGTTACGAGAATTTCTATTAACAAATGAGTGAATACATGGTTTTTTTAATAGAAAAACATCATATTATATGGAACATTTGTCCTTTATGTTTCATAAGTGCTACTAAAGCAATGTAAAGGTATGTTTTTTAAGTCACTTGAATAAGTATGAGGCTCTATATTCATTACTCAGCAATTTTTTTTTGCTTAAAATTGTTTTAGATGTTTTTACTTTAAAAAGAGAATCTTTGGAGTATATTATCTTTTTCAAAGTGCATGCAAATTGTATTAAGTCAAAATGTATAAATTTGGAGATATATGGGTATGATGGTTTATAAAAAATATTATAGAGATTAAATGTGAAATGTATCTATCTTAATTTTCCATACTCTACGCAAAGGTTAAGTAAAAAACCTGAAGGTGCATTTTTGTGTGTGTCTCATTTTTTGATGTGATTTTATTTTATTTTGGTGTGCATTTTTTTGCAAAATTCCTAAAATCTAAAATTTACTCTAACAATGACTATTTAACAGTTTCCAATTATGTTGATTTAAAATGACTAATGGAAGTGTCACTTGTCTTCAATGAGTTGTGGAATGTTGCAAAAGGTGAAAATTCCAAACTGTCTATCACCCAAGATGAGTTGGATGCAATCAACTTAAGGTTTTTTAAAGCCTTAGCTTTTAATCAAATGTTTTTATATTAGGGATACTTATATTCATATTGAAAACTCTCTTCACAATTACTCTCCGTAGAAAACTTTATATAGTTTGTATAACAAAAGATCCCAAATACAAAAAAATGATATCCATATGTAGTTGTTTACATTTGTCAAGAAAGAAGACCTAAGGAACTCCACATATAAAGACACCATCTACAAACACTTACTCAAACAAGATTTCACCAATAAAATTAATGTATTAAACCAAACAAACAAATATAAAATGTAAAAGTGCACAAACAGTAAAATGTTACACAATAACACCAACGATCAAGGAGTGATCCTTAGTTATCTAAAATGACTACATCTCTACCAACTCAGCGTCACAATACACTTTAAGTTACTAAATTCACTAACTACCCATAAAGGGCACAAAAGTTATGTATGTATTTAGAGCAAGAGGTGAGTGGTAAATGTTTATTGGTTGAGATAAAAGTAGAAGCATTCCCTAGTTGCACGTAACCCTTCTCATACATGAGGATAACTACCACATTAAATGTGCATATTAACAATATTATGCACATATTACATCTCACATTAATAAAAAAAATACCTAAGGTGGATTTCACATCAAATGTGAACATGACACACACCAACACCTCCCTGAAGATCAGCACAAGTGGTGTGGTAAAAGAGAAGAAAGTCTTAATCTCATAAAAATTGGTCCTGACAACAAAATTTGTTGAAGAACTCATTTACAATGAAAAATCAAAAGAATAATGAATTTGTTGATGTACATGAATGTTGTGTTGATGGTAACTATTCAATCTGATGAAACCACCAATGAAATGAATTGGATGTTGAGGAATAAAGCAAAGATTCAAAGAGATAATTATGGCCAACAAGAACTATCATGTCATAGTACTAATACTAACCCTCAATTTCACAAGAGCATATCTTTATAAACTCAAAAATTATTACTACACAATTCAACATAGTCAACCAGACAAGCGGACTAGTTAACACTACTCGTTATAGCAAAAATATGAAATTGTGGTCAAGGACATCACTTGGTCTAAGATGCAAAAAGCTTACTGATCAAACTGAATAAATATCAAGGTAACAACTTCAATAAACTGGATACTCAAACAAGAGTATATATATGGATCTTTTTAATCTCACTAAAAAGCATGAGTTGTAAGTTGTTACAACCACTTAGTATGTAGGAATAAACATTGAATACATAGCATTTTCAATAAACAACCAAGAAACATTACCCTCATAATCCAGAATGCAGTCCATAACACCCCCCCTAAATAATTTTGACTAGGGAGTGAAGAAATCACAATTGTTTCAATTAAGATTTCAAAAGTGTACCAATGTAGTAGCTATATAAAAGCATATAGAGACAATGCCTACGAATGCAAACTAAGGCCATGAAAAAACACATCAAAATTTGTGAGTGAGATTACCTAATATGCCACATGTAGGACCTAATAAATTATATGAGAAAAGGGTGTGGGACAACATACATGCATGAAGGTAGACAACATTGAAATAAAAAACCCTCCATGGCACTTTATAAATTAGTTTGGGTATAATATACATCTAAAAAAACCAACTAGAAGTTGTATGAATCAATAAAAAGTGATCCCCTCTAAAAACAAGGTGGCACCTATACTTAGTGAGTAAAACTGGATGATTTATAGTTTACTGTAAGCCATTATGCTGAGAGCTAAAAATCTAAGATAAAATCAAAATAAATAGATAGTGTTATTGTGAAGAACACAAAATGCTCTTTCAAAAAAAATCATGCAAATCCAAGTTACCAATCAAAATTTATTAGCTACAAAAGATGTAAAAAAAATAGTTGGTCATCAAAATAGGCAAAAAATTGTAAATGAAAAAATGGCCCTACCATTGTGTAGATCTTGA
This sequence comes from Torreya grandis, assembly GCA_037957365.1. Taxonomy (NCBI): domain Eukaryota; kingdom Viridiplantae; phylum Streptophyta; class Pinopsida; order Cupressales; family Taxaceae; genus Torreya; species Torreya grandis. The sequence goes on from JARHVA010004508.1 coordinate 558,875, forward strand.
AAAATAGACAACATGAAAGAAATCACCCTCCCAATGGACCCAAAGCCCAATCCAAAGTAAAATATAAAAGCTAACATCTCATCCTGATTTACTAAACAATGCAAAATTTGGGCCGAAAAACATGCCAAATGCACCAAAAAAGTTTGATTTCCTTCCCATTAACATCGAGTCCTTTTTAGCCATGTGAATTCTCCTTATTTCCATAAAACGTGAACTACATTTATTTCATTCGAATCCATGACCACCTCTTCATCCACGCATGCATTATAAACTTCAAATGCATATCACTGGAGCACTATAAATTCATTTTTCACAATCTTGGACTTTTTGGAAAGCTGTAGGAATGTTGAATCAGAAAAATGTACTTTCAATCCATGTTTTTTACAAAAAATGCAAAAAGTTTCTAGAAATTTTTATATTCCCTAGCTCGTCAAAAACTAAAATACACCCAAAATCTACAAATGGAAACCAAAATAATTGAAATAGAGGCCCCTCAAGGAGTTTTTTGATGTTTTAGAAACAATATAAGCATTAAATTTTCTTCAGGATCTCCTAAAAATGTATAAAAATGTAAATTTACTCGCAAAACCCTTGAAATTGAAATGTTTTCTAATGAGTTCATGTTGTTAGATTCAAATAAAACAAATGTCAAATCTAAACTTATTTGGCACTCAAACTGCAATGTGAATGTTTGATTCACACCAAAAACACTAAAAAAAAAATCTTCAATGGAATTCATCCACACATTTACATCATGAACATGAATCTAATTGATAGATAAAACATATGCAAGGCAATAAGAGATGGGACGTGTGAAGAAAGATTTGATTCTATATCGAGAAAAAGGAGAACCCAGGGAACTCTACATATAAAGACACCATCCACAAACACACACTCAAACAAGAGATTTCACTAATAACATAAATGTATTAAACCAAACAAAGGTATATACAATGAAGTCTGAAACAAGTATAATGTTGCACAATAACACCAACGATCAAGGAGTGATCTTTGGTTCTCCTAAATGACAACATATCTACCAATTCACTTTACAATATGCTCCAAGTTACTTGATTGACTAACTTGATTTCCCATAAAGGACATAAAATTTCCTTATATAGGAAGAGCAAGAGGTGTGTGGGAGATATTTATTGGTGGAGAGAAAGGTGAAACATTCCCTAAGTACACCTAACTCTTAAATAATTATTCTCACACATGTGAAGATAACTACCACACTAAATGTTCATATTAACAATATTTTGTACATAATACATCTCGCCTAGATAACAAAACTACCTAAGATGGACTTCACATTAAGTGTGAACATGGTACACACCAACAACATTGACTTTAGTTGATGGTGGGGATATGGGAGAGTACATAGAAAAACTGAGAAGCATGGAAATAGGATATACTAAGGCAGGATTTGAGAAACTTGAAGATCACCTAATTTTCATTGTTGCATTGAAAGAGCTCCATAGTTTTTACTGAAATTGTGTTAAGATTTTTTATGTTTATGATGAGATTGAGGACACTAATTTTGAAAAACTTATTGAATTTTTTTCTTAGTATGATATATCCCTACATCAGAAAAACAAAAAAAACAAGGGAAGCTTATGTAATAGAATCCAAACCTAGTACTTCACATACTATTCATCAAAATTATAGAAGGGATAGAGGTTTCAAGGGAGGAAGGTTTCAGAATAGAGGAAGAGGAAATTATCAAATCACAACAATTATACCCGTTAGTGAAACAAGAGTCATCCTCATCAAAATGAATCAATATATCAAGGATGAGATCAAACCAAAGGTAGAGGCAGAGATAAATTAGATTCAGGTGTCACATGGGTGGCAAACCTGGTCATATTGTAGCTGAGTGTAGGACCCCCTATGATAAAATTCACAACCCAAAAATTTAGATGGATGATTGATATACTTGATGACAAGTAGGTCAAATATTTATTTTCCAGTGAGTATTTTATCTATGTTGATGTATGAGACCAAGGTAAGTCATTAGCAAGCAACCAAACAAGTAATTCATTTTTATAGGGAACAAATACATATGGCCTTGAGTACTACTAGATCAAGAATTTCAAACTTGTTGGACATGGTGATGTTAATTATGGCAGTTGTGTAGATGAAAGGGTATCCACAACATGTTACACTATCCATATGGGTTCAGTAGTCATTGTGTGGTGTCATAAAAAGTAGGATAATGTGTCAAATTCATTAGTAGAATCAAAGTATAATGTAGCATGGGATGCCTCTAGAGAGAGAGTATATCTATGGCACCTTCTTCAAGATCTCTAAGAGTCTCAAATTGCTTCTACACCCTTATATAATAATCAAAGCACAATCAAGATTTCTAAAAGTCTAGTGTTTCATGTAAAAACTAAGCAAATGGATAATAAGTATCACTATCTACGAATGTTGGTGTCAAAAAAAACTCTAAGACCAATCTTCTGCCTAACTATAGATCAAAGAGATGACATTTACACAAAACCCCTTGACAAAGTGAAATTTGAAAAAATCATAAACTTGTTTGGTATGTGTCATAAGAGCTAACTTTGGATCACATGTTGTTCGTTAGGGCTTTCTCCAAAGTCCTTAGTATTAGCTTAGGCTAGACTAAAATAATGTTAGGGGCATGCTTCTATATAAAGACACCCTCTTTAGTAATGTCATTAGGTGTTGCAAATAAATATCTTGCTAGACATTATGGGTCTTTTTGTGTGTAAAGTAATAAGAGATTACAAGTTATAGAGTTTTAATGGAATATCAACACCTTTATAAAGCCCTTATATTCTATGTGGAGGGCTAACGACATCTATGCACCCTCTTGTAGTTTCTTTTGATATGGAATTGCATCTTGTGTGCATAAGATTTAATATAAAACTAAGTGGTTTTAGTATTCTAAAACTTTAATCAATTAATTGTGTTATTTGTTCACAAACAAAATAGGCATAAAATCATAGATATGGAAGTAAAGAATTCCCTTGCAAAACTTGAGTCAGATTACAACCTAATCTCTATAAAGTTTCAAAAGCAATGAAGTAAGCCACAAGACAAAGATGCTTAAATCAATCATGAAAAAACCCCAGTGAAAGGGAATGTCCTCTTGACGAAGGAAAATCAGCATACCTTTAGGGTTGTATTGAGAAACAAGCTTCAAAAGGAGGAAGACAAAATAACATCCAAAATATGCTCATATCCTAATAAAAGTGAGAGGCTAATGCACATGATTCATGGAGGCTTAAGTATATGTAAAAGATCAAAACCTGCGGATAAGAAAAAACATATTTTTGACAAATATATGGTATGATAAATAATGTAAGGTAACAAGAATAATATTAAGGGAGCCATTGAGTGCAATGAAGAGAAATAGAAAAAATTATGAACAAATGGTGAGCATAAAGAAAGAAGAGTATGTGAGAATAAGGAGAGCATTGGTATACCTAGTGAAACACGATCCAAAAATATTTTGGATGGAACTATAGAAATAAAGAACACAAACATAAAATGACATTACAGCAAGTTAGTGGTCAAAATATTCAAAGTACTCGTATGAAGGTGAAAATGAAAAAGACACCCCCTCACTCCCCCCAGCCCCCACCCCCTAAAATCAATGTCAAAGAATAAATTTTCACAATTAGAGACATCTAGCAAGGGATTAACAAGTTAGCAATGGGGAAGGCCTGACACAGATGATTTACAAGAAAAAAATCTAAGATGGGGTGCAAATATTCTTCACCACACATCAGATAATTATTTAATTGGGTTATTCAGAATGACTTCTTGACAAAGTAAACAACTAGCTTAACCATACCTTTGTTCAAGAGCATGAATGCTAATAACCCATCAAACTACCAAACCATTAGGGTGTCGCAAAACTTTTTGGGAGCATGGGAGAGCATAGAATCAATAATGGGGCTAAAGAAAAAAGGAAATAGATCAAAAGGTCAAGCAATTTTTAGACCAAAGAAATTAAAAAATAGACCATTGTTTCACATTAAGACACTTAGTTGAGGAGGTTTGGGATAAAAAAGGTGGAACCATATTATCTTTTTGTATATTTCAAGAAAATATTTGATACAGTGTCAAGGAGCAAATTATGGAATAGAATAAAAGAACTAAAGGTCCCAATGCAATACAAAATAAGATTCCACAATGGATATAAATAATTCAAGGCCAAAATCAAAACACTAAAAGATTGTCTTAATGTTTTAGGAATGATATAGGAGTCAAATAAGGTTCCTCTTTGTATCCCACATTGTTTGGGTTCTATATTGATAAGATATAAGACTGGATAGGCAAGTACATAGGTAGACAGGTTCATTTATCCAAATATGTGGTAAAACTCCTTTTATGCAGTTGCATCCAATTTTTTGTCCTAGTGGAAGAATATTATGATGTGATTGTTGATACCCTTGATTTTATACTATGGATTGTATTATTCAACATTATTGAAATTAATTTAACTTAGATTACATCTATATTTATAGCACTATTTAAATTCAAAAAAAAGATAAATAATATTGATTGTTTAACATGATGTTTTAGATATTGTGGTTACATCTAAGGCATTAATTTTGAATTAATTCTTTTGAGTTGTTAATATATATTTTATGTATATACAAAAATGACTAACTACCCCTTCTAGATGAGGTGGATGCAAGACAATGTACCCCTCGCAGCAAAAATTCAGAGGGAGAGCATCATAGGGGGAGAGAGGCAGATCATGACAACTAGGGGTAAATAGAGCCAGTTGAGAAAAATCACACACGCGCACATAGTAATGCTTAGTTTTAGTTGTGTGGTTTACATTTGATGTCATTTTTTTTTAATATTTACTTTAGGACTATTCATTTAGGTTGATTGATGACTCTTTGAGTGTTTTTGAATGTGTGTCAGATTTATCCTGAAAGTGAGTCTTCTTGAGTATGTTAGTTACAATTATTACAAATGTTGTGCAAGTTGATTATTTTGCCAAAAAGGATACTTATATCCAAAATGGAAAGAGAGGCTTGTCTTACTAAATCTATGAGAGGTAACAATTCATAATCATTTAACTTGAATTATTTACATAAGTTGTTTTTTTAGTGTCTGAAACATTAATGTTTGTAATTTATTTAAAAAGCCCTAAAAAGGGTGACTGATGTTGGAAAATATTGCTTAAGGGAGTTTTGTTGATTGTTATGCCTTAGATGGCTTGGTGTGGCATTATCTCTATTGACACATGAATAAACTTCATACTTTGTATAAATTTAGTTTTGCACATCATGAATGGAAAGTGTAAATAAATCGAAGTGAGATGGGAGTCAACAAATGTAATCATTATATAAACCATGGTTAGGGTTTTTTTTTTTTTTTTTTTTTCCGACTCATCAAATGCTCTTTGATTAAAATGAGTAGTTTTCAACAGTAAAGAAAACTTAGTTAGAAAACCCCAAACTAGGGCTCACATATTTTGGCATGAACAACAAATCTAGTAAAAGGGTTTTCATTTTCACCCATAGTTTGGTTTTTGTGCGACTATATATTAATTGAAGGTTAATGTGGCATAATAAGCATGATAGGTGGAGTTTTGGAGACTAAGTCTCTTTGCATGGCCTTATACATTGGGGCAGGAGTGTGAGTTCGAATCCATGAAAGAAGACATAAAAGGGCACGAAAGTTGGGGCAGGGGGGAAGCAATAGAAAAAGAAAAAGAAAAAGGGGAATGAAGTTCTAATTCTTAAGGAGAAATGATTTTTAAGCGGTTGATTTGCATTGCCAGGCAAGATACAATTTGTTTTAGTGATTTTAGTTTTAAAATACAATATTTCGAATGTGGGTGTGAGGATTTAGCACTATATGTTTGTGTGTGGATTCAAAAACTCAAAAAATGCAAATACACAAATAATTAGTAGCTCGTTATTGCTGAAAATTTCCCGTTATAATTTTAGGTGGATTATGGGTTATAGTGGTTCTTCTTATGTCATTCATTTTGTATACACAGACTACATAGTCGTATGGATGTAGATGTATTGGTCTCTAACTATAACATGCAAAATTTACTCTTAGAAACATGGGTTTAGATAACTTTATATTTTTGTATTCTTGTACAACTGATTTTTGGAATTTAGACACTTCTCCTTTAAGAATGGCTTGTTGAATCATTTTGGGTCATTAATGACAGATGGTTTATGTTATCAAAACAAATGAACTATAGTTGAGTGTAAACAATAGAAACTTTTTTTTTCTTGAAGACAATATCTTAGGCAAAATGAGACATTTTCTGGGCATTTATGCAAGTTTGTATTCACTTCACACTCTTGTAGACCTAGGGGTGAGAGTTGACTCACACCCCAAGTCTACAGAAGTGGAGGACACAATGTTAATAAATGTATGTTGGTTTTGACAACCTTAATAGGCATAAATATGATAAGTACATAGATATACCTGAAACAAGGATTCTTATTCTCCATTTGTAAACTTATACTTTATATGCAAACAAATCTAAGATATTAATATTTGTTTATCATGCTTGGAATCATTGAAGAGTCTCATTTCATGATCAAAAATTGATATAAGGGATTTAAAGACACATGAGAGAATGAGGTAAGGCAAAGGGAAGACTATGTTTTGAATTCAACCTTGCCTAATTGATAAGCTACGTTGATTGAAGGTTAGAGGCATAATTGCGTAGCCATAATTTGGAGGTTTGTTTTGTAGAATAACCCTTTTTCAAATTAGTGACCATGTTAAACATTTATAAACCTATAAGTAATTAATGCACTTACCGAAAGATTTTAAGAAATTTATTAAAATAAGTCCCCAAATTAATTTTTGTATGCATTGTGCTATAATATTTATATAAAAAATTACTTGGTTGATATTAAACTCTAATTTATAGCATTCTATCCATATTAGTAACATATGATAAATTCACAATTTGTGAGTATTTCTAAACGCTCAACTATAATATAGTGTTTTAACATCTTGGGTTAAACAATACAAATGTTTTAGAATGAATTAATAAGAAATAGTGATATATAGGTTTATTTTAGTATAATAGAACATGTGTATGAATGATAAAATGGGGAGTCATATTTGAAGAATAAATGCAATAAATATTAAAATAAGTATAGTTTTAATTGGTTGTGCATTGTGTGGTTATGATTATCTATGTGGATATTTGATAGAATGATGTTGGCTAGTTGTCATAAATATAATTGATTTGACATAGAAATTATAAGATATTATTGAAAATGAATTATCTTCTTCTACTTAATCATTAGTAGGATCATTTATCCTGGTCCAAAAGATGATGTGTGACAGGAAGGATGTCTAGTTGCAAATCACACAACATCAATCTGGAAAGGAATTTTATTGGTAAAATAATGTTAAAGTAAAGAGTAAAGCTTATGTAGAAAATGACACGGATTATTAAAATCTAAAAACTATAAATGTTTTGGCTAAAATGATGTTATATGTGTATACATTGTCTGTCCACAATACTTTCTTATTTGCATGTTTATATTTAATCATATTAGATAGAGGATTGTCTATGGTCTATATGATTGAATGCATGTAATAGTGATTAGACTCTCACATTATTCTCAGATCATTTTGGATGCCCACATTGTCATTGTCTACCCCTTCATGAAGAGAAGGGCTACTCCTAATGGGGAGGTGTTCAGGAGGCCATTAATCTATGGTTGAAAGTAAAACATCTAGACGATGCTCACCATACTTACCGTTGATCCCAAAAATTATTGATGCTTACTCGTGGCTTATGCAACTGATGTGTAAATGTTGATATTTTTTAGCAAAATGACTAGGTATGTGATTTTGTACAATAGTGTAATAATTGTATATTATGACATTTTATAGAAAAATAACTACTACATATGTGGCATTTTATAGTAGTGTATTTGTGTGTTATGACATTCATAGGAGTATGGTGTATTTGAGACTTTGTACATCAGCATATTTGTATGTTTTACTATTCCACCATTGTGTGGTTGTTTGTTTGGACCATGTACAACTTTATGAGTTAAAATTTGACTTATCTTCACATTGAGATTTCTTAGTAGTATTTGTTGAATGTTGGATGTCAAGGCTAGACGACCAATATCAATGATCGCAGTTGGCCTTTTGTGTTTAATTCTTATTAAATCATGTTGTATTTAGACTATAGCCAGCAATATTATGTTAAGCATTTTCTCATGATGATGTATTTTATAAACCCTGAATGGACTATTGTTTTTGAAGTTTATAAATATACTTCAGTGAAAGTAATTATTGTTCAATAATTAATTATATGAATCCAAACAAAAAATATGTTTTCATTTTTATGATGTATAGGAAAAAAATCAAGTTTTACCTATGAAACATAGAGAGGTTTTAACATGTGGTATCAAACCATATGTTTAAATACTCAGACCTAATGAGACCACTAATGATGATTTATTTTTATCCTTATCCAATAAGATTAAATTATGCATAAAAGGACAAAAGGTGAGGGAAATACTTTCAATCAAGATCAGCAAGCAAACCCAAACTGGTTAGCAGTAAGCACGTTGCTAAGCTTGATCAAATACTTACAGTCCTAAATGAGAATTCATAGAATTGCAGTCCTATAACAGGGGGTACATGGGCATGACGAGGAAGAAGAAGTGGAACAACAGGTTGAACAAGAAGAAAACCAAGCGCAAGAACAAGCTGAAGAGCATCAAGAAGTGAGAGTGCAAGTCGATGCAAAACTTACACGTGATAAAAAGGGGAACCCACCAAAAATTTGATGGAACATTGCTTGGAGATGGCATTGAATGGTGGCTCACTAAAATGGAGAAACACTTTGAAATCTGATATTATTCAAAAATTATAAAATCAGTACGAGGAGGATACCAACTAGCTGGTCAAGAAGCAACATGGTGGGCCAATAAGAAAACGGAATGGGCCTTGACAAAACCACCATTATGTGGGAGCAGTTTATAGAATTGTTCGAGGCATGATGGCTACCATAGTTCTACTTTGATTAGAAACAAACATATTTTAAAATTTTAAAGCAATGAGAGATGTCAGTAACAAAATATTGGGAGTAGTTTAAGAAACTTCTCAAATACGTTACCTAATATCAAAAAGAAATTTGTTTCTAGATCCAAAATTTCATCATGGGTTTGAGGCCGCAGATTGGATGTGAAGTAGATGTTCATAGACCCAACTCTATGGATCAAATCTTTGAGAAAGCCATCAAGCAAGATCAAAAGTTAAAACCACTTACAGAAGTCAAAGATAAGCTTAGGAAGAAGTTCGGAGGTCTAAAACCTTCTTTCAAAAAGAAGAATTGGAAGTGCAATGGGGATTTCAAAACATATTCAATAATAGAAACCCTAGGTTTAATAATGATTCAAGGGCAAGGGAACCAGGAAATGGCTTCAAGGATGGTAATAGAGGAGGAAATCTACCTAAGCTAAAATGGACCACCATGAGGATGTTTTACTTGTACCGGTGATCACTATGCAAAATATTGCCTACAATGGAAGCCTAGTATCAAATTTAAGAATCCTCCATCTTCTCACTAGGGAATTTTCCAACAGTAAATCCATGCAATAGTGAACAATCATCAAGCTAAATTTCAGATCTCACCCATAGAGGTATCAAGTACTTTTTTGGATATTTTGTTTGTATTTGGACAAATATTAGAGCTACTAAATGTTTTACTTCTCTCAAGTTACTTAATAAACTACCTAGAAAAGTTGCGCAAATGGAAAATGCATGGACAGTGCAGTACAGAAATCAATCTAGGATTGAAGTAGATAAATGTCTACTTGAAATAGAGGTGGAATTCCTTGGTTATACCACCATGGTAGATTTATTTGTAGTTATGTTAGGATCATATGATGTAATCTTAGGGGTGAATTGAGTTTAGAAACACAAGGCAAAGGTATATTATTTTGCAAATAAAGTGGAATGCTTAGATGATTTGATAAATCTGACTCAAATCCAAGGAGAGAAAAAGGATCTTAAGTTTAGACTAATATCGACCATCCAATTAAGGAAGGCATAACAGAAGGGTTGTCAGGTTCTCATGGTCAAGATAGATGAATTAGGAGAACCTAAGGAACCTACTATTGAGGAATATCCTTTTTTGAAATAATTTTGGGATGTGTTTCCAAAAGAATTATCTGGATCACCACCCAAAAGGGAATTTGACTTCACAATTGATATCATCTTGAGATCTGAACCTTAATCCAAGGTACCCTACAAAAAGACAATCACAGAATTGGTAGAATTGAAACCTCAACTCCAAGAAATGTTGTTTAAAGGACTTATCTGACCTAGTGTTTCATCATAAGGAGCACTGGTGGTGTTTGTTAATAAGGATGGGGCTCTCTCTCTATGCATAGATTATAGAATGTTGAACAAGGAAACCATCAAGAAAAGGTATCCTTTACCCCATATTAATGATATTTTCAATCAAATGTGAGGTGCAATAGTCTTTTCAAAGAATTATCTTAGAGTAGGATACCATCAATTGAGGATCAAGGAGGAAGACATTCCTAAAACTAATTTCTGGAGAGGTATGGACACTAAAAAGTCACAATTATACCTTTTGGGCTAACAATCCACCCGCATCATTCATGAATCTTATAAACAATGTGTTCATAGATTACTTAGATCAATTTGTGCTTGTCTTATTAAACAATATTTTGATATATACCAATGAGGAAGAAGAACACTTGTGACATTTGCAAGTGGTGTTGCATTTGCTTTTGAAAGCATAAGCTCCACGGAAAACTGTTTACGTGTGTTTTCTTTCAAAAGGAGGTGCAATATTTAAGGCATATCACTTAATCCAAAGGGATATATGTGGATCCGTCAGAGATTAAATCCATTTTGGAATGGTCGACACCCAAAAATATCCATGAGATGCATCGTTTTATGGGTTTAGTAGCGTATTACAGGAAGTTTGTACCCAATTTTTTCAAGATAGCTAACCCTATCACCTCTTTGCAATGGAAAGAATAATCATTCTTGTGGAGTGATAAGTGTAAAGAAACCTTTCAAATATTAGAAAAAAGGCTTACATCTACACTGATGTTACATGTTTCATATCTCAATGGGCGTTTTGTTATGGTAACTGATGCTTTTAAGGATGGCCTAGGTAGAGTATTGTTGCAAGAACGTTGGGTAGTAGCATATGAATCAAGAAAATTGAATCCTTATGAAGCTAAATATGCTCCACATGATTTAAAATCCACTGCCATAGAGTACATTTTACAAGTTTGGAAGCATTATTTATTGGGAAAACCTTTTGAATTTAAGACTGACAATTCATGACTCAATTATATCTTCATGCAACTAAATTCAAATGCTCGACAAAGGTAATGATTTGAGTTTTTGTCTAACTATGACTTTGATATTGACTATATAAAAGTTAAAAATAATAGAGTTGTAGATGTTATTAGCCATAAAAGTTACATAGCAACTATGGATACTATTAGAACTACCTTTCAAGATCAAGGTCTGAAATTATTTGTAGGAGATGAATTCTTTGAATAGGTTAAGAAAACTTGTTCATAAAGTAACAGAATATTGGGAGCAGTTTTAAAAACTTCTCAAATACGTTACCTAATATCAGAAAGAAGAATATTTCTAGATCCAAAATTTCATCATGGGTTTGAGGCCTCAGATTGGATGTGAAGTAGATGTTCATAGACCCAACTCCATCGATCAAGTCTTTGAGAAAGCCATCAAGCAAGATCAAAAGTTAAAACCACTTACAAAATTCAAAGATAAGTTTAGGAAGAAGTTCGGAGGTCCAAACCCTTCTTTCAAAAAGAAGAATTGGAAGTGCAATGGAGATTTCAAAAACATATTCAATAATAGAAACCCTAAGTTTAATAACACTTCAAGGGCAAGGGAAACAGGAAATCGCTGCAAGGATGGCAATAAAGGAGGAAATATACCTAAGAGAAAAAGGACCACAATGAGGATGTTTTACTTGTGGGGGTGATCACTATGCAAAAGATTGCTTCCAATGGAAGCCTAGTATCAAATTTAAGAATCCTCCGTCTTCTCACGAGGGAATTTTTCAACAGTAAATCCATGCAATAGTGAACAATCATCAAGATGAATTTGAGATCTCACCCATCGAGGTATTGTTGACAAATCTTCCACAAATTAGATTTTCTCTTGCCACCAGAAAATTTTCTACGGACTCAATCAGGGATTTTCTATGGACTCAATCAGATATTTTCTACGGACTCAATCAGGGAATTTCTACAGACTCAATCAGGATTTCTACGGACTCTCCCGACACTTAGGCAATTTTTAGAAGTCAAACAGCCCTTACGGAGGGTAGAAAAGACAGAAAGAGCCAATGACAAAGTCCGAAAAAATTCAAAAAAGTTGCAAAAGGCAAGGAAAAGTCCATTTCAAGAATTCTGAAGGAAAGGGTACCCTTCGAAAGGGACACTTTCAATATTCTCGAAGGGTACCTACCCTTCGGGAAGGCACAAGACAAAATTCAAGGACCTTGCAGAAAGCCCGGGTGCCCTCCAATTTTTCCAAAGGGCATTGGCAGAGGACACTTGGTTGGTGTCGAAGGGCACTTGGTCGGCAAAAGGGCATGTTTTAAATCCCAAAGGGCACAAATAAGAGCAAAGGCAAAGACATATCCTTCAGACTTTTTGTTTGAAGGAATTCGGAAGGGGCAGGAGACAAGTCCGAAGACAAAGCCGACAAGAAAAGACAAGAAAAAGCTAAGTCAAGAGAAAATGATATCCTTCAGACTTTTTGTTCGAAGGAATTCCTTCAGACAAAGAGTCTGAAGAAATTCGGAAAGGCTTGGAGCAGACATAAATCAGACTAAGACAAAAGACTGCAAGAAAAAGCTCTTGAAAAATAAAGAGTAAAGGAAAAATGGCAGAAATAAACCTAAAAAAATATAGCCGAAGGAAATATGACTACTTCTGGTGACGTCCCGCAAGTCGTCAAATTTTGACCGCGAAAAGTAACCGTTGAGAATAAAGAGACAAGAGATCTGAAATAAATGGAGGCTGACTGTGCAAAAGAGAATAAAAAATAGATAATCTGACGAAGGAGTTGAATACGAAATCCTGCCAGAAATAGACACGATCAGAATTAGAATAGAAACATGCAAGCAAGAGTTATTTTTGAACATAAGAGCTATTTTCCAATAAATGGTCAAAGTTTCAATTGACTGATTATTAAAGTCTTGTTCATCTCCATTTAGCCCATGCATTCGAAGGTCTAATCCAGCTTCAGCAAGTGTTCCAAATTTGAATGACAAGTTGACTGATCCAGATTTAGAGTTGACTAATTGGTTAAAACGCCGCATCCACTAGGAGCTTTCCATGCGACGGAGAATGGTCTCTTCGTCTAACTCAGCTTTCAAACACTACAACTTGGCAATCAAGTAGTTCACGTGGAATTCTAAAATTGACATCTGCGTGGATCTTCATGCAAAAAAGAGGTGGGCAATTCATGACAAAGATAATTTCACTTCATCAAACGAAGAAGCTTCATGCAAGGACAAAAAGGAAAATATATTTTATTGAAAGGCCAAGTAAAGCCTTGAGTTAACCAAAGTAAATCTTTCTCTTCAAGATTTTATGCCAATCTTTGGCCTTTTGCAATGTTCTATATAATGGATTTTAGCCTTGATTAAAAATCATCCAATGTCTCTTGGTTAGACCAGACTCTGCCATTGGTTAGTTGTGTAACCTCTTCGATCAATAGAAGGACTATACTTTCAGATTTCAAGCGTTGGCATAGTGTATATTTATTCAGCAATTTGCATAAGTGGTAGAGTTTTCTCCCTTCCCAAATTTTGTTCCATACCTAGTTGTTATATTATCCTTGTGTAGGTCATGTTAAAGTGTTCTTTATTGTCTTTTGCTGAAATTGTAAGTGGATGTTAGGTGGCTGCAAAGTGTCTTGTATCGGACCTTTCTCCATCGTTTTCCCTCAGGTTTTAGTTATTGGATCGAACCTCTGCACGAAATACTTATGCATAAGTGATTAATTTGAAGTCTAAGGTCTTCCTTCTCCCTTGCTCGTTTAGTGTTCAAGGTTCCAAATTGAGTGGATCAAAATCTTGGTGTATCACCCCTTTTAGGTAGGATTTCCCCTTTAAGTTTTCTTTCTCCCTTTTCCATGATAGTCAGCATTGTAGAGTAGGAATCTTCATTGATACATCATACAGGAACCAACCTTCTCTGGTGATTCTTCTCACTATTGAGGCACCCACCCTCGTGAGAAGATCCCATTGTTTCAGCCAGATAGAGGACTGGCAGTTTCGTGCACGTCCTCGAATCAGGGCGTAGCTCTAGGTTGACAACAGTTTTTGGCACGCCTAGTGGGACACATTTTTCCTGGTTTTAATGAAATCGCAGTTATAAAAGTGTTCTTCAAGAAGTATTCGGTGACTCCAAGCTCAAGCAATTGCTTCTAATAGTTCAGGATAGCTTCCATGTAAGTCTATTTTTTTTATTGTGAATGAATTTTGATGGCTATGTATGAAGAGAATTCCTATGATATATTTCCTTATTAGCCCAATGATGGATTATACCAGCTTAGTCACGATAGCTATGAGCCTCTTTATGAGTCTAATCAGCCTTATCAAGAGTACTATCAAAGCTATGTGGATCCTTATCAAGTTTCTCATAATCAGCCTTATCAGGCGCATGAATCTTACCTTCTTGGTAAGCCATATCAGTCTCAAGATCAGATTTCATCTTTCCCATATGGTTATGATGTTGCATATGAGTAGAATCGCCTTAAAGAAAAAATTAATGAAATAGAGCTTAGAATATTGGCATATGCAAGAAAGGTTTATTCTAACTCTCAGTATGAGGAAGTAAATGGTCTATTTCGAAATGTGTCCAATGATCCAGAGGAGATAAATGGACTATGTATTCTTGTATTGGAAAAGATAGAGGCTTTGGAAAGACAGAAAATTGAGTTAAACCAATTGTCTACAAAAGGCTATGGTGCTTCTTATTCTCATGAAGTTCTTAAACATCCCCAGTATGCGAAAAGGGAGCTTCCTAGTTGGAGTCAAAAGCATATTCAGGAGCCTATTCAAGTGACTATTTATGAGACTAAACCTTCTTATAGTTCCCTTCCCTCACCAATCATTCCTCAATCTCAGGTTGTCTAGGAGGACAAGCAGGTTCCAAGGTTTGATGAAGTAATGGTCAAATGGAAGGAGCAAAATATAGATGTCTTTAAGAGTTTCTCTTTCCCTCCTCTCCAAAACTCCCTAGATAATTCCATTGCCCTCAAGATTCCAAAATCCGATCATGATCAACCTCCCATGCTTCATATTACCTCTCAAACAAATGAATTTCATCACCCTCCCACCATCCCCCTTGCTCAAGAGGATCCTGTTCTGTGGAGTATTGAGAAAGAGGTTGCAGCTACAGGACAAGTTCTTGCAAAATGTATAGAGGATTCTTCAGAAGTGTCTAAAGAAGAATTTCCTATTGACACTTCTCTTGAGGTTGTAATTGAGCATCCAGTTATAGCTGAGAGTGGGAAGACGGATCTTGATGTAGATGAACTCCAAGAGGCGCTGGTACAAATTGAAGTCATACATGAATTACAGGTATCTCCTAGTGAGAAGGATACAGATAGCGTGACAGTGGATTCAGTTCAAATAGATCAAAATGAAGAACAAAAAGATGATTGGCAGTTGTACTTTGAATCTCTACAAGAGATTGAAGAGCTTTGTATGGATATGGTGGCTATTAAAGAGCATTTTTATGAGAAATTTGATCAAAAATCACCTATTCAAGATCCCAGTATAGATTGGGTTGCATATTCAAAGCTCCTTGAAGAGCTGGATGAACTCGCAGCAGTCAATAAGAAGGACGTGGCCACTCAAAAGGCATGCATAGATAGGGTATCACTTGACATGGTGATAGATGACAAGCACTCTGAAAATGATCAGGAAATACTTGGTGAGTTTGTCTTTGTTGGTGATTGGTTTGTTGTTGATGACCCATTTGAGAAGATGTTAATACAGTTGGTCGACAAGGCAAATGCCTCATCAAAGATTATGACTAATAAACATTCTGCCTTGCAACTTGTACCATCTCTCGGAAGGAGTTCAAGAATTTCCCATTTGATCCAGGTGGATCATGCTTCATCATGGTTAGCTAGGTTATTTAGTTGTTGTTGCTTTCCTCCAAATGTTGCTCAAGCACACTAGTTTGCTTCAGATTTGTTCAATAAGTGTTGGTTGCACATTTGCTTCTTAGTTAGTTTTTATACTTTCGTGTGGTTCCCTTCTTATTTTGAAGAAGGAAGTTACTACAGCCACATCAGAGTAGAGTTTCAATCGGAAATCAGGTTCACCATTTGGGAATTCAAATAACGTCTATACATGGTCTGAGTTCTCAAGCATAGCAGGCATGCTTCCCAGTTGAGTCGCCAGAATGTTGACAAATATTCCATAAATCAGATTTTCTCTTGCCACTTAGAAAATTTCTATGAACTCAAGCAGGGAATTTCTACGGACTCTGCAGGATTTCTACGAACTCTCCCGACACTTAGGCAATTTTAGAGGTCAAACAGCCCTTGCAGAGGGCAGGAAAAGACAGAAAGAGCTGATGACAAAGTCTGAATAAAATTGGAAAAGTTGAAAAAATCAAGGAAAAGTCCATTTCAAAAGTCTCGAAGGGCAGGGTACCCTTCGAAAGGGACACTTTCAATATTCTCGAAGGGTACCTACCCTTCAGGCAGGAGGAAGACCAAATTCAAGGACCTTGCAGAAAGCCCGGGTACCCTCCAATTTTTTTGAAGGGCACTGGCGGAGGACACTGGTTGATTGTGAAGGACACTTGGAATTCCCAAAGGGCACATTTGAAATCCCAAAGGGCACATTTTGGGGGGAAAGGCAACGGAAAGAATCCTTCAGACTTTTTGTCCGAAGGAATTCAGAAATTGCTTAAGACAGGAAATTAAGAAGAGACCAAGGATGTTTCAAAAAAGCAAAGACAAACAATTGGAATCCTTTGGACAAAAAGTCTGAAGGAATTCATAAATGACTTACACAGAGAAGAAATCTTGAGAAAAGTCAAAAAAGTTACAAAAAAGCCAAGACGAGAGAAGGAATGAATTTTTTTGGACTTTTGTCCGAAGAAATTCGGGAGTGTCCACGGAGAGAAAGACGAAAGACAAATCAAAAAGTCCGCAAGAAATAAAGCAAAGGGAACCTTCAAACTTTTTGTCTGAAGGAATTCCTTTGGACAAAAAGTCTGAAGAAATATGAACAAATAGCCCCAAGCAAAATAAACCCACGGGAGAGAGACAAAGACAATCAAAAGAAGTCTGCGAGAATATGAATTAGCGTTCAATACAAAAGGCCGACAGAGCAAAAGATTGCGGGAAAAAGCTCGAACAAAAAGAGTAAAGGAAAATGGGTAGAAATAAACCTGAATAAATATAGCCGAAGGAAATATGACAACTTTTGGTGACGTCCCATAAGCCGTCAATTTTTGACTGCGAGAAGTAATCGTTGAGACTAAAGAGACAAGAGATCCGAAATACATGGAGGCCAACTGTGCAAAAGAGAATAGAAAGCAGATAATCTGACGAAGGAGTTGAATATGGAATCCTGCCAGAAATAGACACGATCAGAATTAGAATAGAATACATGCAGGCAAGATGTTTTTTTGAACATAAGAGCTATTTTAGAATAAACGGTCCAAGCTTCAGTTACTTGATTATTAAAGTCATGTTCATCTCCAGCTAGCTCATGCATCTGAAAGTCTAAATCAGCTTCAATAGGGATACTGCATTCGAACGATGAGTTGACCATTCCAGATTCAAAGTTAACTAATTGATTAAAATGCCACATCCACTAGAAGCTTTCCATGTGAAGGAGAATGATCTCTTCATCCACCTCAGCTTATCAAATGGTTAAATTAGTTTTCAAACGCTACAACTCGGTATCAAGCAGCTCACGTGGAGTTCTAAAATTGACCTCTGCATGGATTTTCATGCAAAAAAAGAGGTGGGCGGTTCATGACAAAGATAAATCTCGCTTCATCAAATGAAGAAGCTTCATGGAAGGACAAAGAAAAAAATATATTTTATTGAAACGCCAAGTAGAGCCTTGAGTTAACCAAAGCGAATCTTTCTCTTCAAGTTCTACGCCAACCTTTGGCTTTTTGTAATTCTCTCTATATAATGGCTTTCAGCGTTGTTTAAAAAAAGGAATCCAATCTCTCTTGGTTAGACCAGACTCTGCCATTGGTGAGTTGTGTAACCTCTTCAATCAATAGGACTGTACTTTCAGATTTCAAGTGTTGGCATAGTGTATATTTCTTTAGCAATTTGCAGAAGTGGTAGAGTTCTCTCCCTTTCCAAATTTTGTTTCATACCTAGTTGCTATATTATCCTTGTGCAGGTCATGTTAAAGTGTTCTTTATTGTCTTTTGCTGAAATTGTAAGTGGATGTTAGGTGGCTGCAAAGTGTCTTGTATCGGACCTCTCTCCATCATTTTCCCTCAAGTTTTAGTTATTGGATCGAACCTCTGCATTAAATACTTATGCATAAGTGATTAATTTGAAGTCTAAGGTCTTATTTCTCCCGTGCTCGTTCAGTGTTCAAGGTTTCAAATTGAGTGGATCAAAATCTTGGTGTATCACCCCTTTTAGGTAGGATTTCCCCTTTAAGTTTTCTTTTTTCTTTTTCCACAGTAGTCAGCAGCGTAGAGTAGGAATCTTCATTGATGCATCATACATGAACCAGCCTTCTCTGGAGGTTTTTCTCACTATTGAGACACCCACCCTCGTGAGAAGATCCCATTGTTTCAGCCGGATAGAGGACTGGAAATTTCGCGCACGTCCTCGAATCAGGGGGCAGCACTAGGTTGACAACAATTTTTGGCACACCCGGTGGGACTAAAAAAAGGAGGTTACAGCTACAGGACAAGTTCTTGCAGAATGTATAGAGAATGCTTCAGAAGTGTCTGAAGAAGAATTTCTTATTAATACTTCACTTGAGGCTGTAATTGAGCATCCAGTCATAGCCAAGAATGAGCAGACTGACCTTGATGTACATGAACTTCAAGAGGCACTAGTACAAATTGAAGTCATACATGAGTTACAGGTATCTACTATTGAGAAGGATCCAGATAGCGTGACAACTGATTCAGTTCAAATAGATCAAAGTGAGGAACAAAAAGATGATTGGCAGTTATACCATGAATCTCTACAAGAGATTGAAGAGCTTTGTATGGATATGGTGGCTATTAAAGAGCATGTTTATGAGAAATTTGATCAAAAATCACCTATTCAAGATCCCAGTATAGATTGGGTTGCATATTCAAAGCTCCTTGAAGAGCTGGATGAACTCGCAGTAATCAATAAAAAGGACGTGGTCACTCAAAAGGCATGCATAGATGGGGTATCACTTGACATGGTGATAGATGACAAGCACTTTGAAAATGATCAGGAAATACTTGGTGAGTTTGTCTTTGTTGATGACTAGTTTGCTATTGATGACCCATTTGAGAAGATGCTAATACAGTTGGTTGACAAGGCAAATGCCTCATCTGAGGTTATGACTAAGAAACAACCTACTTTGCAAATTGTACCATCTCTCGAAAGGAGCGAGTTCAATAATTTTCCATTTGATCCAGGCGGATCATGCCTTATCATGGTTAACTAGGTTATTTTAGTTGTTCCTGCTTTCCTCCAAGTGCTGTAAAAGCACAGTAGTTTGCTTCAATTTTGTTCAATAAGTGCTTGTTTAGACATTTGCTTTAATTAGTTTTCTACTTTCGTGTGTCCCTTTTTATTTTGAAGGAGGTTACTACAGCAATGATCAGAGCAAATTTTTAGATCAAAAATCAGATTCACCATCAGCAAATTCAAATAGCGTTTATACATGGCTTGGGTTCTCAAGCATAGCAGGCATGCTCCCCAGTTGAGTCACCAGAATGTTGACAAATCTTCCACAAATCAGATTTTCTCTTGCCACCAAAAAATTTTCTACAGACTCAATCAGGCATTTTCTACGGACTTAATCAGGGATTTTCTACGGACTCAATCAGGGAATTTCTATGGACTCAATCAGGATTTCTACGGACTCTCCCAACACTTAGGCAATTTTTAGAAGTCAAATAGCCCTTACGAAGGGCAAAAAAGATAGAAAGAGCCAATGACAAAGTCCGAAAATTTTTGAAAAAGTTGCAAAAATCAAGGAAAAGTCCATTTCAAGAATTTCGAAGGACAGGGTACCCTTCGGAAGGGACACTTTCAATATTCTCGAAGGGCACCTACCCTTCAAGAAGGCACAAGACAGAATTCAAGGACCTTGTAGAAAGCCTGAGTGCCCTCTAATTTTTTCGAAGGGCATTGGCACAGGACACTTGGTCGGCGGCGAAGGGCACTTGGTTGGCAGAAGGGCATGTTTTAAATCCCGAAGGGCACAAATAAGAGCAAAGGCAAAGACATATCCTTCGGACTTTTTGTCCGAAAGAATTCCTTCGGACAAAAAGTCTGAAGGAATTTGGAAGGGGCAAGAGACAAGTCTGAAGACAAAGCCAACAAGAAAAGACAAGAAAAAGCTAAGTCAAGAGAAAATGACATCCTTCGGACTTTTTGTCCGAAGGAATTCATTTGGACAAAAGTCCAAAGAAATTCGGAAAGGCTTGGAGCAGACATAAATCAGACTAAGACAAAAGACCGCGAGAAAAAGCTCCCGAACAAATAAGAGTAAAGGAAAAATGGCAGAAATAAACCCGAAGAAATATAGCCAAAGGAAATATGACTACTTCTGGTGACGTCCCACAAGCCATCAAATTTTGACCACAGAAAGTAACCGTTGAGAATAAAGAGACAAGAGATCCGAAATAAATGGAGGCCAACTGTGCAAACGAGAATAGAAAATAGATAATCCGACAAAGGAGTTGAATATGGAATCCTTCCAGAAATAGACACAATCAAAATTAGAATAGAATACATGCAACCAAGAGCTATTTTTGAACATAAGAGCTATTTTCGAATAAACGGTCAAAGTTTCAGTTGATTGATTATTAAAGTCATGTTTGTCTCCATTCAACCCATGCATCCGAATGTCTAATCCAGCTTCAGCAGGTGTTCCAAATATGAATGACAAGTTGACTGATCCAGATTTAGAGTTGACTAATTGGTTAAAATGTCGTATCCACTAGAATATTTCCATGCGAAGGAGAATGATCTCTTCATCTAACTCAGCTTTCAAACACTACAACTTGGCAATCAAGCAGCTCACGTGGAGTTCTAAAATTGACATCTGCGTGGATCTTCATGCAAAAAAGAGGTGGGCAGTTCATGACAAAGATAACTTTGCTTCATCAAACGAAGAAGCTTCATGCAAGGACAAAAAGGAAAATATATTTTATTGAAAGGCCAAGTAAAGCCTTGAGTTAACCAAAGTGAATTTTTCTCTTCAAGTTTTTACACCAATCTTTGGCCTCTTGTAATGTTCTATATAAAGGATTTCAGCCTTGATTAAAAATCATCCAATCTCTCTTGGTTAGACCAGACTCTGCCATTGGTGAGTTGTGTAACCTCTTCTATCAATAAGACTGTACTTTCAGATTTCAAGCATTGGCATAGTGTATATTTCTTCAGCAATTTGCATAAGTGGTAGAGTTCTCTCCCTTCCCAAATTTTGTTTCATACCTAGTTATATTATCCTTGTGCAGGTCATGTTAAAGTGTTCTTTATTGTCTTTTTCTGAAATTGTAAGTGGATGTTAGGTGGCTACAAAGTGTCTTGTATCGGACCTCTCTCCATCGTTTTCCCTCAGGTTTTAGTTATTGGATTGAACCTCTGCATGAAATACTTATGCATAAGTGATTAATTTGAAGTCTAAGGTCTTCCTTCTCCCTTGCTTGTTCAATGTTCAAGGTTCTAAATTGAGTGGATCAAAATCTTGGTGTATCACCCCTTTTAGGTAGGATTTCCCCTTTAAGTTTTCTTTCTCCCTTTTCCACCATAGTCAGCAGCGTAGAGTAGGAATCTTCATTGATACATCATACAGGAACCAGCCTTATCTGGAGGTTCTTCTCACTATTGAGTCACCCACCCTCGTGAGAAGATCCCATTATTTCAGTCGGATAGAGGACTGGAAGTTTTGCGCACGTCCTCGAATCAGGGCGCAGCTCTAGGTTGACAACAGGTATCAAGTACTTTTTGGATATTTTTTTCTATTTGGATAGATATTGGAGATATTAAATGTTTCATTTCTCTTTAGTTACTTAATAAACTACCTAGAAAAGTTGGGCATATGGAAAATACATGGATTGTGCAGTACGAAAATCAATATGGGATCAAAGTCGATAAACGTCTACTAGAAATAGAGGAGGAAATACTTGGTTTCACCACCATGGTAGAAATATTTGTAGTGTTCGAAGCACAGCCACTAAGGGAGAAGGGCGATGGGGGGGAGGGACAACGGAATCAATGAGCTTTTAAAACTTCTTTCTTGTTCTTTAGTTCATTAGTCAAGCATCAATAAAGAATCCATAGAGCAATCAAACCACAACAAAGAACTTTAAGACATAACACATGATATAGATGGGAAACCCTTAAAGGGAATAAAACTGATAGTGATCATTGCATGGACTACATGTTCTAAATCAGATATGCAATGAGTCAACAATATTTTTGAGCACCCACTCAACTTGAGGCACTAACCCCAAAATAGTCAAGCACCAACTTGACAAAAAGATTCAGCAAGCACCCACTTGCTAGGAAGCACCAACCCCCTGATTTGTAGATACCAATCTACAAGAGGCTTCAACCCACTTTGCCAAGCACCAACTCAACTACTTCAAATCATCCACTTTTCTTAGTTGCTTATGTCAACAAATCATGGTATAATTATGCTCTCTCTTTGCTTATCAACCTCACATTTACTCTATTGATTTTCTACTTATCAATCAAATAGACACATTAAGTTGTCTTTCTCTCTGCTCTTTATTTTTAAATACTTTGTCCTATCTGCCTTCTCTGCTTATCTTTTTTAGAAAATTATGTATGAATCATTTGATGATTTCATACTCATGCCTCTTTAGCCATTTGTTCCTCAACGGACCTCTGCTCTGCTCCTTAACGAATATTTATTCCCTATTTTTTTTCACTCTTCAAAAGGACAATTTGATCTTGCCTATATACAAGACAGTACTCAACAATCTCTTGAAGGTTGGCCAAACAAAACTCTATAATCAACTTCATAATGATTTATTCTCTTTTGCAAACATAATTCCCATTAGCTTATATAAAATCTCACTCACATATGTCGGCCTGCGTGAAACGAAGTTGGGATATACCTAGCAATCATTACAATATATTTAGTGTCAACCTAATTAAGTTTGTAGTAGTCTTGATGCAATTCATAGTAGCTCTAATGCAATATGTAGCACCCCTAATGCAGTCTGTAGCACCCCTGATGCAGTCCGTAGCAAACCTGATGTAATCCATAACAAACTTAATCTAATCCGTAACAACCCTGATGCAATCCATAGTAAACCTGATGCAGTCTATAGCACACCTGATACAACCCAAAGCTAACATGATGCAGTCCATAGCTAACCGAATGCAATCTATAATAAACCAAATGTAATCCATAGCAAACTTGATGCAATCTATAGCACACCTAATACAGTCCATATCTGCTCGTAGAAATTTCTTGACATCAGTGACCATATTCTTTACATAATAGCAAACCCTTTAACATCAATGACAACAACTCAACAAACTCCTCCTTTGTCATTGATGGCAAACCTTTACACGTTGATGACCTGAGTAGATTTTATTATTCAATGAATATATCTTTACACCAGAACATGACATCGATTTATTATTTCCCCTGTCACTTCACTAAAAGCAACTAGACAATAATTACATAACTAGTTATTTCTCTCCCTTATACAATGCTTTCAACTATTGCACTATTTATCCCTAAAAATAATCAGCTTGCTAATTATCCTCCTAGCTTGCAAATTCTCCCCCTTTAACATCAATGGCAAAGAGTTGCACAACCTGAAATCAATTTGATCCCAAAGTGTTGCTTCTTCAAAACTAATAATATCCATCTTTATTTCCTTGATGAGAATTTCGTAAGCTTCTTCTTAGAACACTGTAATATACTACCCACTGTCACTTGAACATCTTTTGGTTGTCATAGACTCTTGACTCTTGATCCTCAGAGCTAAAAGATACCCATAGGCTAGTTCCTTCTCAATCCATACATTTCTTAGTGACTGATAGAAGAAGGAATTACTCCTAATTCCTACCTTAAGAACTCAAATGTTGCCCTTGGAAGAGGTTTTGTAAAAATATCTACAACTTGTCCTTTTATGGTTACATACTCTAGTTTGACAATTTGATCAGCTACCTACTTCCTTATAAAATGATACTTGATTGGAATATGCTTAGTCCTAGAATGCATGACTAGATTCTTGGAGATGTTAATTGCACTAATATTATCACAAAATATAGAAATTGGACTGTCATTCTTAATCTTAAAATCACTCAAGGTTTGTTTCATCCATAAAACCTAAGTGCAACATGATGTTGCTTCTATGTACTCAGCTTCAATTATGGACAAGGAAACTGATGGTTGTTTCTTACTTAACCATGACACAAGACTCTTTCCAAAAAAGAATGCACCACCACTTGTGCTCTATATGTCATCAATGTTACATACCCAATTTGCATCAGTATATGTTGTTAAAGTAAAATCCTTTCCTGTTGAGTACCACAAACCAAAATCCATAGTACCTTTGAGATGTTTGAATATCCTCTTGACTGCTTGTAAGTGTGTCTCTTTTAGTTGTCTCTGAAATCTTGCCACTAGACCTACTGCCTACATAATATCAGGGCTTGATGCAGTAGTATACAGTAGACTTCCAATCATAAATTTGTACAAAGTCTGATTGACTTCTAATGACTCATCTTCTTGACTCAACTTGCAACTTATTGTCATTGGAGTACTTACTAATTTACAATCTTCCATATCAAACTTCTTCAACATTTCCTTAATGTACTTAGCTTGAGAGATGAAGATTCCTTTATCTGATTAAACTACTTGTAATTCAAGAAAAAATGACATTTCTCCTAACATAAACATCTCAAATTTTTGTTGCATTACTTCTACAAACTCCTTAGACATCTTGTCATGGTCACTACCAAAGATAATATCATCAACATACACAACTATGAATAATTGATGATCAACTTCTATTTTGATGTAAATATTGTTATTAGAAACACCTCTCTTGAAGCCCTGATTAAGCAAGTATATGTCAAGTCTTGCATACCATGCTCAATGGGCTTAACTTATCCCATATAATGATTTCTTCAGTCTACAAACATAGACCTTATTTCTTGACAAAGAGAAACATTCAATTTGCTCTATGTACATTTCTTCTAAATTTCCATTGAGAAATGTAGACTTTACATCCATCTAATATATCTTTAAATTCTTGAAACCAGCATATGCCGAAAACAGTCTTATGGCTTTCAGTCTTGTCATAGGTGCAAAACTTTCTTCAAAGTTAACACATTCTACTTGAGCATAGCCTTTACATACAAGCCTTGCTTTGTTTCTTATGACCTGACCATCTTCATTCAATTTGTTCCTAAAATTCCATTTAGTTACAATGGCATTCTTGTCCTTAGGTTTGATAATAAGTTCCCAAGTCTCGTTTTTCTCAATCTAATTGAGCTCTTCCTCCATAGCATTCACCCAATGCTTATCACTTTTAGCTTCTGAAAAAGTTTTTGGTTATATCTTTGAAAACAAAGACAAGTTTACATTTTCTAATGGATTCATGAACCTTCTCCTAGTTTGCACTCCAGCATTAATATCACCAATGATTTGATTTTCTACATGATTTTTCTGAACAAATCTGGAAGGTGCCCTTGTATCTTCTCGTTCTTCTTCTTGACTTTATTCTGTTAATTCTTCTTCTTTTGATGTTCTTTCTTCTTTAGAGTAAAGCTCCTTTGCATAAACTCTCAGTTGTGTGCTCAGCTTCTTATATCTAATTTCATCCACTCTCACATGTGTACTCTCTACAATCTTCTATAGTCTCTTGTTATAGCATCTATATGCAAAACTAACTGTAGAATATCCAAGGAAGTGCCTTCATCATCCCTTGAATCAAATTTTCCTAGATCTTCTTCATCTCTCTTGATGAAACACATGCTTCCAAACACTCTAAAGTGTTCCACTGAAGTTGATCTATCTTTCCATAGTTCAAAGGGAGTCCTATTGTTGTTTATTCTAATTTGACCTTTGTTTAGAATGTGTATTGTTGTGTTTATAACTTCTCTCCAAAATTTGTCAGACAATTTGGACTCATTTAACATTGTCCTGGCCATTTCTTGAACAGTCATGTTTTTCCTTTCAACCACAACATTATGCTATGGTTTCCTTGCAGTCAGAAATTGTCTCTTGATTCCATGTTCCATACAAAAGTCATCAAACTCATTTGACCAGAATTCTCCTCCTCTATCAGATCTTAGACACTTGATGTTTAAGTCCAACTCATTCTCAACTAGAACCTTGAACGCCTTGAATTTATCTGAAGCCTCATATTTCTCTTTCAAAAATGCAACCCAAGTCATTCTAGTGTAGTCATCGATAAGAAGCATGAACTTTCATCTTGAATACTTTTTATAATTGGACCACACAAATTTGTATGAATCAACTCTAAGGGTTTTGTAGTTGAACATTCTTTTGTCTTGAACCTTCTAACTTATTTTTCATGTTGGCATGCCTTACACAGGGTGTTTGCACGTTTGGTGATCTTAGGCATGTTCCTAATTGATTTCTTAGTACTTATCTTTACTAAGTTGTCAAAGTTTATGTCACATTCTTCTGTGCCAAAGCCAGCTCTCATCCACTTGACTCATCAAACACCTATCCTTGATCTCATTCAAAACATACAAATTATTTTCAGTCCTATAAGCATCTACTACCAATCTTCCTAAACTTGTTTTTCTTATTTCACATCCTTTAGAAAGAAAATTCAGATTATATCTTTGATTGCATATTTGACTAACACTCAGCAAATTATGCTTCATTCCTTTTACATATAACACATTCTTAGTTTTAGTTTTCCCATTGTCAAGACTTAGTATTCCCTTGCCAACAATATCAGTTGTATTATCTCCAAACTTGATTGTACCTTCAATAGTATTCTTTAAAGATATAAATTTATTCTTATCACCTGTCATATGGCTTGAAAAACCACTGTTAATGTACCATTTCATACTCTCATCTTGAATGTAAAAAATAGTTTGTCTTAACATGGATTCTTCTTCCTTTGGACCATCATTATCTTGCTTCTTTTTCAATATTTTCAAAGGTTCTAACTTCTTATCAATTTAAACATACACCTTGTTTTGATTAGGGGGTTTTGCATAATCCAATCTACAAAATCTTGCAATATGTCACATTTTATTACAATTGTAACATGTCACACTATTTCTATTGGTATTTGACCCTTGGACAAATGAATTTGAGAATCTTTTTGGGAATCCATGACTATTCATATCACGTCTCCATGCATGATTGTTTCTAGCATTTAATTTAAAATCTACAGCTCTATGTCCAAACTGATTAAAAGAAAAATAGTAGCCATAGAAGAAGTTCATATACCTTATTGCATTTGGTTGCCTAACAGGAAATGATCTCTAAAGATTTTTGAAAGGCATATTGACTCTTTTGTTATCTTTGAGAGGAGCAATAATCTTCTTGACCTGTCCTAACCTCTGACTACCATTTACAATCTCAAATTTCTTGAGAGCATCAACATATGTCTTCAGCTTACTGATATTTTGCTCTTCCTTGTTACTCTTTTGGTCATTCATGTATTCCAGGCCTGATTTGATGATAGGTGACCTATAACTATTCAATATGTCATCAAAAATTCCATTGCTTTTTCCAAACTTTTGACAATTTTTCAATTTGACTGTGAACTATTCCAAATCTAACTTTAATGAACCTATCTCAGATTTGTAATTATTGCACTCTTCTTCCTTAAGACTTCCGACTTGCATTTGTTTTTTATAACTAAGTCTAGAGATTGTTGATGACCTCCTCAGCTCCTTAGCACTCTTAGTTATCTTAGTTTCCAAGATACATATTTGTTCTCCATGACTTTCGACTAGAGACTTCAACTTTTGATTTTTTTTCTTTGACTCTTCAATTCATTCAAAGTACTGATAAGTTTTGCCTCAAGATCAATCTCAGCTTCTTCTTCATCCACTTCATCATCCATGGAGACTTATTCTTTTGAACTATTCTCAGCTTCAACTTTAATGGCCATGAATAAAGCTTCATCACTTCTATGGTCTAAACTACAATCATCATTGTCTGAGATATTTTTATCACTGACTTCAGAAGAGTTGTTGTCTTCTTTAAAGTATAGAGTCTTTTTGTTTTGAATAACTTTTTTTATAGTCACCTTGCTTGAATTTTTTCTTGCTCTTGTCAGACTTGTCAGACTTCTTATTCTCTTCACCATGTTATTCATCATGATCATGTTTTTCCTTTTGAGGACATTTGACAGCAAAATGACCAATCCTACCACAATTGAAACATTTAAATGATAGCATACCTTTGTACCTACCTGAATCTTTTCTCAGTTTCCTCAAAAATAAGGCTTCGGCTTTGTCTTCATCAACATCAGTGTCATTGTCAATTTCAAACTTTTTGATTTGTGTTTTCTTTGCAACTTTAAAAGTTGCTTCCCTTTTGTAAGATCTTCCATCATCAGTCCTCATCTCATGGGCAGTACGTATTCCATTAATTTCATCCATTTGTAACTTGTCTAAGTCTTTTAAAAACTTTTTCAACTACTGACACTTTTGAGTCAAATCTTGGGGTCAAGGATCTTAGAACCTTTTGAACAAAAGTTGATTCATTAACCTTTTCTCAAGGACCTCTAATTATGTTGACTACTTCATCAACTCTAAGAAGATATGTTGCAATATTCTCTTCTTCATCTTTAGACCTTCAAACTGTCTTCTAGGGGTCTGAAGCTTTTCCAACTTTACCTTAGCATCACCTTCATAGATAAGTTGTAGTTTGTCCCAAATTGCCTTAGCTAACTCATAGTGCATCACCTTAACAAACCCAGATTCTGTCAATCCACAAAATATAGCATTCTTAACCTTTGAATTATTCTCACTTTCTTTCCTACAGCATCCGTTGGAGGAGTTTGAGGGATAGTATATCCATCAACAACTGACTGCCAAATGTCAAACTCGAGAACCATCAAATAGGACTTCATTCTAATGCTCCAAAAGGAATAATTGGTTCCAGTGAACAATTGGGCCTTGTTGAAAACCCTTCTTGTACTTGATGATTAGACATTGTGCTTCTTAGGATCTACCTTCCAACTATCAAGCTTGACCTTGAAGGCCCTGCTCTGATACCAATAGTTAGAAGCACAATCACTGAAGGGGGGGAGAAGAGTGAATCAGTGAGATCTTAAAACTTTCTTCTTTTTCTTTATTTCATTAGTCAAGCATCAATACATAATCCATAGAGCAATCAAACCACAGCAAAGAACATAAAGACATAACACATGATATAGGTGAGAAACTCTTAAAGGGAAGAAAACCCACAATGATCATTGCATGGACTACATGTCCTAAATTAATATGAAATGAATCAACAAGATTGTTGAGCACCCACTCAGCTTGACGCACCAACTCCACATAGTCAAGCACCAACTTGACAAAAAGACCCAACAAGCACCCACTTGTTAGGAAGCACCAACTCCCTGATTTGTAGATACCAATCTACAAGAGGCTTCAACCCCCTTTACCAAGCACCAACTCAACTGCTTCAAATCATCTAGCTTTTTCAATTGCTTCAATCAATAAATGATGGTACAATTCTACTCACTCTCTGCTTATCAACTTCACATTTACTCTATTATTTGTTTGTTTATCAATCAAATAGACACAATAGGTTTTCTTTCTATTTGCTCTTTATTTTCAAAGACTTCGTCCTCTTTGCCTTCTTTGCTCATCATTTTTAGCAGATTCTGTATGAATCATTTGATGATTTCATACTCGCGTCTCTCTGGCCATCCATTCCTCAACGGACCTCTACTCTGCTCCTTAGTGAATATTTATTTTCTATTTTTTTCACACTTCAAAAGGACAATTTGATCTTGCCTATATACAAGAAAATACTCAACAATCTCTTGAAGGTCAGTCAAACAAAACTCTATAGTTGGCTACATAATGATTTATTTTGTTTTGTAAACATAATTCCCATTAGCTTATATAAAATCTCACTCACATAGGTTGGCTTGAGTGAAATAAATTTGGGATAGACTTGGCAATCATTAGAATACATTTAGTTTCAACTGATGAAGTTTGTAACAGTCTTGATGTAATTTGTAACAGCTCTGATGCAGTCTGTAGCACCCCTGATGCAATCCATGATAAACTTGATGCAATCTATAGCAACCCTGATGTAGTCCGTAGCACACCTAGTATAGTTTGTAGCTAATATGATGCAGTCCGTAGGTAACCTGATGCAATCCATAGCTAACCTGATACAATTCATACCTAACCTAATGCAATATATAGCAAACTTGATGTAATCCATAACAAACTTGATGCAGTCCATAGCACACTTGATACAATTCATAATTGCTCGCATAAAATCCTTGACGTCAATGACCATATTCTTTACAGAATAGCACCCTTTGACATCAATGACAACAACTCAACATGTAGTTTTGTTAGGATCATATGATGTAATCTGAGGGGTGAATTGGGTTTAGAAGCATAAGGCAAAGGTAGATTGTTTTGTGAAGAAAGTGGAATACTTAGGTGATTTGAGAAATCAGACTCAAATCCAAGGAGAGAAAAAGGATTTTAAGCTTAGACAAATATCGACCATCTAATTAAGGAAGGCATAGCAGAAGGGTTGTCAAGTTTTCATGGTCAAGATCGATGAATTAGGAGAACCTAAGGAACCTACTATTGAGGACTATCATTTTTTGTAATAATTTTGGGATGTGTTTTCAGAAGAATTATTTGGATTACCACCCAAAAGAGAATTTGACTTCACGATTGATATCATCCCAAGATTCGAACCTCAATCCAAGGCACCCTCTAGAAAGATGAAAACAAAATTAGTAGAGTCGAAAGCTCAAATCTAAGAAATGTTATTTAAAGGACTTACTTGACTAGTGTTTCACCATGGGGGGAACCAATGGTTTTTGTTAAAAAGGATGGGACTCTTTGTCTATGCATAGATTATAGAATGTTGAACAAGGCAACCGTCAAGAAAATGTATCATTTACCCCACATTAATAATATTTTCGATCAAGTGTAAGGTGTAACGGTCTTTTCAAATGAATTATCTTAGAGCAGGGTGCCATCAGTTGAGGATCAAGGAGGAAGACATTCCTAAAACTACTTTCCAGAGAGGTATGGACACTATGAAAACAAAATTCTACCTTTTGGGCTAACAAACCACTCGCATCATTCATGAATCTTATGAACAATGTGTTCATAGATTACTTAGATCAGTTTTTGCTTGTCTTATTAAATGATATTTTGATATATTCCAAGGATGAAGAGGAACACTTGTGACATTTGCAAGTGGTGTTGCATTGCTTGTGAAATCATAAGCTCTATGGAAAATTGTTTAAATTTGTTTTCTTTCAAAATGAGGTGCAATATTTGGGGCATATCATTTCATACAAAAGGATATATGTGGATCCAGCAAAGATAAAAGTCATTTTGGAATGGTTGGCACTCAAAAATGTCCATGAGATGCATCATTTTATGGGTTTAGTAGGGTATTACAGGAAGTTTGTACCCAATTTTTCAAGATAACTAACCCTATCACCTCTTTGCAATGGAAAGAATAGTCATTCTTGTGGAGTGATAAGTGTGAAGAAACCTTTCAAATCCTGAAAAAGAGGCTTACATCTTCACTGGTGTTACATGTTTCATATCCCAATGGGCATTTTGTTATGGTAACTGATGTTTTTAAAAATGGTCTAGGTAGAGTATTTTTGCAAGAAGGCTCGGTAGTAGCATATGAATAAAGAATTTTAAAGCCTTATGAAGCCAATTATGCTCCACACAATTTAAAATACGTTGCCATAGTGTATGTTTTACAAGTTTGAAAGCATTATTTGTTCGAAAAACCTTTTGAATTCAAGACTAACAATTCATAACTCAATTATATCTTCATGCAACCAAATTTAAATGCTCGTCAAAGGTGATGATTTGATTTTTTGTCAAACTATGACTTTGATATTAGCTATATAAAAGTTAAAAATAATAGAGTTGCAAATGCTCTTAACCATAGAAGGTACATAGCAACTATGGCTACTATTAGAACTACCTTTCGAGATCAAGGTCTGAAATTATTTTTAGGAGATGAATTCTTTGAACATGTTAAGAAAACTTGTTCATAAAGTAACAAAATATTGGGAGTAATTTAAAAAACTTCTCAAATATGTTACCTAATATTAGAAAGAATAATGTTTCTAGATACAAAATTTCATAATGGGTTTGATGTCATCTATTGGATGTGAAGTAGATGTTCATAGACCCAACTCCATGGATCAGGGCTTTGAGAAAACCATCAAGCAAGATCAAAAGTTATAACCACTTACAAAAGTCGAAGATAAGTTTAGGAAGAAGTTTGGAGGTCCGAAACCTTCTTTCAAAAAGAAGAATTGGAAGTGCAATGAGGATTTCAAAAACATAATAATAGAAACACTAGATTTAATAATGATTCAGGGGCAAGGGAACTAGGAAATGGTTCCAACGATGGTAATAGAGGAAATCTACCTAAGCGAGAAAGGAACACCATGAGGATGTTTTACTTGTGGGTGTCATCACTATACAAAAGTTTGCCTGCAATGGAAGCCTAGTAGAAAATTTAGGAATCCTCCATCTTCACACTAGGGAATTTTCCAAGAGTAAATCCATGCAATAGTGAACAATCATCAAGCTAAATTTTAGGTTTCACCCATAGAGGTATCAGGTACTTTTTTGGATATTTTTTTTCTATTTGGACAGATATTGGAGATACTAAATGTTTAATTTCTCTTCAGTTACTTAATAAACTACCTAGAAAAGTTGAGCATATGAAAAATGCATGGACTGTGCAATATGGAAATGAAAACCCTAACAAAAAATCCTCAAGATCATAGATACGAAGGATTTCATTTTGAAAAATATGGACTCATAAGGTTTAATGGGAGAAAGTATGTGCCATGAAAATAGAATTTGAAAGTCTTAGTGCTTAAGGAGTTTCACAATGATTCATATTCTGGTCATTCAGGAGTGACCAAGCTAATAACAGTACTAAGACCTTTATATTTTCAGAAAGGAATCAAGAAATATGCGGTTGATTGTGTAAAGATGTCTATAATGTCAATGGATGAAAGCAAAGCATATTCATCTAAAGGGTTGTTGTACCCTCATGATATTCCAAAATAGAAGTGGCAAGTCATTAGTATGGACTTCATCCAAGGATTGCCAATGTCCAAAAACATGCATGATATGATATTGGTGGTAATTGACAAACTAATCAAAGTGGCACACTTTATACCAGGGAATTCAACATATGATGCACCAATTTTTACAAAAAGATTTGTATAGAAAATTTATAGGTTGCATGAAATTCCTAAGAAAATAATTTTTGATAAAGACCCGCATATGACCTCTAGATTTTGACAAACTCTAATGAATCGTTGAGAATACAACTCAATTTTACTACAATCTATCATCTTGAAACAAATGGACAAATAGAAAGGGTAAATCAAGTTTGATAAGACTTTTGGAGGATGTATTGCATGGATCAATAGTACAAGTGGGAAGAATACCTTCAACTAGTTGAGTTTGCATATAATAATTATTTTCATTCGCCTTTAAAAATAGCACCTTTTGAGGCTCTATATGGTAGAAAATGTAGAACACATATCAATTTGGGCAAATTAGAAGATAAGAGTTGTTTTTTAACTTGAAATGCTTATTGAAATGGAAGAACACATGAGACTTTTTCGAAAAATGTTAGCTAAAATCAATGATAGGTAAAAAAGTTATGTTGATTTAAAAAGAATAGCAAGGCAGTTCTCAATTCGAGATGAGGTTTTTTGTTTTCTACGTGTTAAACCACAAAAGAGCTCTATCAAATTTAGCATATGTCAAGTTAGCACCCCAATATGTATGACCTTTCGAGGTTGTTCTAGAAATGATTAATACTGTTGCATATAAGTTTACTTTGCCACCAGCACTTGCTCAAATTCATAATGTTTTTCATGTGTCATTTTTAAAAAAATATGTGGTTGATTATTCACATGTACTTGATTGACATGTTTTACAGGGTCTGGATCTGTGGGTGGTAACAATAGAACCTCTTAGAATACTTGAAATGTGCAAGCTTAACTTGTGTAATAGAATGGTAGTTCGATGCAAGGCCCAGTTGGACCAATATTCTAAATACAGTGCCACTTGGTAAAACTATGAATAAATCCATAGGTTGTTTCCACATTTCTTTTAATTAGTTATGTTGAATTTATAATATTTCCTGGTATGTTTTATTTTATAATAACATCATTGGGCAATGACTTTTCCAAGAGGAGGATGTTACATCCCAATTTATGCCCTAATAGAAGAATGTTATGATACATTGGTTGCTACTACTTCTTTTTAATATGAATTGTAGTTTTCGACATTATTGCAATTAATTTAACTTAGATTGAATCTCTATTCATAGCACTATTTAGATTCAGAAAAGATATAATTGATGTTTTCTTGTTAACATGATGTTTTACATATTCCGGTTACATCTAAGGCATTAATTTTCAATCAATTTTTTTCAGTTGTGAATATCTAGTTTATGTATATGCGAAAATGACTAACTACCCATTTTCTGGATGAGGTGGATAAAAGTAAAATGTTCCTCTTGTAGCAAAAATTCAAGGAAAAAGCATCATAAGGAAGAAGATGATGGATCACGACATTTGGGGGTAAACCAAACCAAATGAGAACAATCGCACGTGCACATAGTACTACTTAGTTGTTTGCATTCGATATTAGTTTTTTATTGTTTAATTCAAGTGTGTTCATTTATGTTGATTGATGACTCTAAGTGTTTTTGCATGTATGTGTCGGATTTACCCTGAAAGTGAGTCTTCGTGAGTATGTTGGTTATAGTGGTTGCAAATGTTGTGCAAGTTGATTATTTTGCCAAAAAGGATACTTATAGCCACAATGGAAACATAGACTTTTCTTAATAACTCTATGAAATGTAGCAATTCGTAATCATTTAACTTGAATTGTTTATATAAGTTGTTTTTGTAGTGTATAAAGGATTAATGTTTGCAATATATTTTTAAAATGCCCATAAAAAGGTGACTTATGTTGAAAAATCTTGCTTATGGGAGTTTTGGTGATTGTTCCACCTTAGATGGTGTAGGGTGGCATTATCTCTATCAACACATGAATGAACACCTTACTTTATAAAAAATTACTCATGCCCACCATGAATGGAAAGTATAAATAAATCGAGGTAAGATGGGTGTCAATGAATGTAATCATTGTATAAACCGTGGTTAGGGTTTTTCTGTTGTTTTTCAAGTCATCAAGATGTTCTTGGAGTAAACTAAGTAGTTGTCAAAAGAATAGAACCCTCAATTAAAATACCCTAAATTGGGGCTCGCATATTTTGGCATGAACAACATATTTGGTAAAAGGATTTTAATTTACATCCACATTTTGGTTTTTGTGGGACTCTATGTTAACTAAAGGAGAATGGGGCATAAAAAGCATGATAGGCATAGTTTTGGAGGAGATTGAGTCTCTTTGCATAGCATAGGACATGGGGTAGGGTTGTGATTTTGAACTCATGAAAAAAGACATAAAAGGCGGGGAAAGGATTAGCAAAAGAAATATGGGAATGAAGTTCAAAGACTTTGGGGAGAGAGGATTTTTAGAGGGTTGATTTTCATTAGCAGGGAAGGAACATTTTGTTTTACTAATTTTAGTTTTTAAATACGAGATTTGATTGTGAGTATGAGGATTTGGCATAATATGTTTGTGTGTGCAGATTCAAAAACTCAAAAAATGCAAATACACAAACAATTATTACCTCATTATTACTGAAAATTTCCCATTATGAATGTAGACAGATTATGGGTTATAGTGGTTGTTATTATGTCGTTCATTTTGTAATCATAGACTACCTAGTCGTATGATTGTATATGTATGCATCTTTGACTACAACATATACATTTTACTCTTGGAAACAAGGGTTTAGGTAACTTGAGATTTATGTACTCTTGTACAACTGAGTTCTGGGATTTAAACCCTTCTCCTTTAAGAATGACTTGCTAAATCATTTTACGTCATTAATGACAATTGGTTTATGTTATTAAATCAAATCAACTTTGGTTGAGTGTAAACAATAGAAATTGATCTTTTATTGAAGACAATCTTTTAAGCAAAATGAGACGTTTTGTAGTCATTTACAATAGTTTGTATTCACTTCACACTCATGTAGGCCTAGGGGTGAGAATTGACTCTCACCACTAGGTCTACAAAAGTGGACACAATGTTAAGAAACGTATGTTGGTTTTGACAAACATAAAAGGTATAAATCTGATAAGTGCGTAGACAACCCTGAAACCAAGATTCTTATTCTTTATTTGTAAACTTATATGCAAACATATCTAAGATATTTCTACTTATTTATCATGCTTGGAATCATTGAAGAAACTCATTTCATGATCAGAAATTGATGTAGGGGATTTAGAGACATGATAAAATGAAGGTAAAGGGTTTACTACGTTTTGAATACAAACCTACCTAATTGATAAGTTAGGTTGATTTAAGGTTAGAGGCATAACTGCGTGGCCTTAATTTGGAGGTTTGTTTTGTAGAAAAGCCCTTTTTCCAGTTAGTGACCATGTTATCCATTTATAACGTTGTAGGTAATTGATACACTTATCTATAGGGATATAAATGGAGAGGGTTTAATAAATCTATTAAGGTAAGTCCCGGAGTTAAACATTTTATACATTGTGTTATAATTTTTAAAATTAATGCTCTTGTTCTTCTTAAGCCTTAATAGAATCATTTCCCCTGGCCCAAAAGATGATGTGCAACATGCAGGAAGCCTAAGTTGCAAATCACACATCATCAGTCTGACAAGGAATTTTATTGGTAAAATAATGTTAAAGCAAATAGTAAAGTTGAAGTGGACAATGACCCATATTCTTGGAAGCTAAAAACTACAAGTACTATGGGTGAAGTGATGTTATAGTTGTATACATTGTCTGTCCATGGTATTTTTTTGTTTGCATATTTGTCTAAAATCACATTAAATAAAGGAGTGTGTGGTCTATATGACTGATTGCATGTAATAGTGATTGCACTCACATTGTTATGGGATAGTTCTCAATGCCCGCATCATTGTTATATGTCCCTTCATGAAGGGAAGGGCCACTCCCAATGAGGAGATGAGCGGGAGACCATTGGTCTATGGTTGGAGGTAAAGTGTCCATATGATGTTCTCCCTCCTTACAACCAATCCTAACCAGTTACTGAGGTTTACTCGTGGCATATTCAATGTATGTGGAAAATATTGATATTTTTCAGCATAATGACTATGTGATTTTGCACAACAACGTAAATGTATATTGTGGCATTTTACAGTAGTGTATTTGTATATTATGACATTCACAACAATATGGTGTATTTGAGACTTTGTACAATAACATATTTGTATGTTCTACTATTTCATTATGGTTTGGTTGTTTGTTTGGACCATGTACATCTATATGAGTTAATATTTGACATATCTTCACATTGAGATTTCTTAGTAGTATTTGTTGAATGTTGGATGTTAGGTTTTGATAACCAATATTGATGATAGTAGTTGATCTTTTGTGTATGATTCTTGGTGCATCATGTTGTATTTAGACTATAGCAAGCAACATCAGGTATTTTATCATATTGTTGTATTTGATAAGTCTTGAATGGACTATTGTTTATGAGGTTTATGAATATACTTCAGTGGAAATAATTTGGACTATTGTTCATTAATTAATGATATGAATCTAAACGAAAAAGATGCTCTCATTTTTATGATGGATAGAAAAATTTTAAAAAATAAAAAAAAACAAGTTTTACCTATGAAACCTAGAGCGGTTTTAACATATGCATTGATCACCTAATGCTAATTGTTGAAACAATCCAAGGCTTACAAGAACACCCACAAGCTATAGGGTGTCTATGTAGAGAGATAGGGACCCAGGCTAACATCGACAAAACCAAGATGTTGGACTTCTCTCTAAAAAGATAAAAGAACATTTCAACTTCAAATTTGAAAGGGGTCTCCTTGAAGTGGTATTGGAATACAAGTATCTTAACATAGACTTTCACAACAAACTCTGTGAAAAGACATGTAGAATGAAAATAAGATAAGGTGGATGGAAGGGTCTATACGAACTACAAAATAAGCATAGAAATGCAAACTTGTGGGATTGAAAGACCACAAAGGTCTTATTTGGGTAACTTATCACCCCAGTGGTCTTAAAGGAGCATGAGATATGGAGCAGCTACACTTTAAATTTGAAACGGAAGAAAATAAAAAGAAACTAGAAGAGCTCAATTACAAACAACTTCAAAATCAAGGCCTCGGTGCCCTACAAAATACTCCTTGTAAAAACACAGACTTTCTCCTTAAAGACAACAACTATGATCAGGCAATTATGCTACTTGAAAAAATAAGAATAACATGAAGGACAGGTGACCTAAAGTAAAAAAGGAAGAAGAATTGCATAAGAGAAAAAACACATGGATGAAACAAAAACACAAATGGATGAGTAGGTGGGATATTGACATAAATGAATGCCCAAATCTTAACAAAAAAGTATAGGTTATGTGAATGAAAAGTTTAAAGTCATGTGGAGAAAGAAAACAAGCTTATAACCACAACACTATCTTAAAAAATTCAACCCAACTTATAAATATCACAAAAAAATAGAGACTAAAATCAAATGGAGAGAGAAGATAATCATAATTCATACAAGAAATAATTCCCACTAGGTTAGATGTGATATAGGTAAATGGGCGACCCCTAAATAAGAATGGAAGCAAAGGATATGTATGTTTTGCACCACATAAGTGATAGAGAAAGAAAAACACTTCATCCTAGAATCCCTGTAATACCCTGTTTTTGTAGCAGTGTTTGGAAATTGTTCTTTTGGTTAGTAAATCGTATGAGGTTTCATCTCAAACTTTCTATGAGTTGTTGACTTGTACAGAGGTCATCATTGACTCGTCAATTGTACCTTTTTAATTAATAATGTCTTGAAAGGTTGATTAAATCATTGGTTTGGCATGGAATTATTTCATTTGGCATTGAGTAATTGGTCTCTTCTCTTGAAAGAGATGATATATTAATCTTTGTATTGGAATTTATCACAAGTTGTTCATGGTAGTTATTCATGTATTGAGGTCGTCATTAGCCACAGTCAATTGTGTCTTCTTCTATGTAATCATCAAGTTGGCTTGGTTAAGCACTTATTATGTTAAATAACATAAATAATGGCCTTATTGTTTGAGGATGGGCCTTTAGTTATAATTTTAAATGGTATTGTGATTATTTGGTGGGGTCCTTGGGACTTCATTTCAAATGAATATTTTTGAAACTTTGTTGACAAGGTCTTAAGACCCATGCTTGGTTGATTAGGTTTGGACCTTGGATTAAGGTGAAGGCAATTATGATTAAAGTTGTGATTATTTAAAAGTTTTTATTGGCAAACATGAGATGTTTGTTGTTGACCAAGAAAGATAAATTATAAGGGAATGATTATGGTGAATAAGGTTTGGTTTGCACCATGTTTTCTGTTGTGGGGGCATCATCTTTGCTAGAATCCAAAAATTTTACCTAGAAATGTTTATTACAACTGGTAAATATTGTGGAAATGGTGGTAGAGGTTGAAATTGTGCTTAATTGGGTGTGGAGGAGAATGCAAGCCTTGAAGAAGAAGCCCTGCAATTTCAAAATACAAACATGTTGATTCCCTTTTGGATAAATTTTTGCATCTTAAGTCTTGCAAATATTATTGTAAGCTTTTTGTGAAAACCTAGTCGGGTTAAAAACCCATATGGATATGTTTCGACATACCCATAGGACTTTATGTCATAGCCTAGGGCAATCTCATTTGATTTATGCTTATTATTGGACTTGCATGTGAGATCTTACATGGTTTAGGCTAGCTTGAAATGAACATAGGTTATTTTGGTGTATTGGGATTTCTGTATATGGAGATGTTTCTTGTATTAGTTATACTTGTATATGGAGAAATTGCCATGACCTAGGGCAGTGTTATTTGGTTATGCTTTCTAGATCGATTTGCATGGTGATTTGTCACAGCCTAGGGCAAATTACATTAGATATATGTTGTCTTGTTTTCTGCTTGCATATTGTGGGTTGCATGAGAGTTCATGCACGACCTAACGTTGAATGCATGGATAATTGCTTGTTTTGGGTTGATAATGGTTGTGTAAATGGAAATATGTATGTTCTAATTGCATTGTACATTTACATTTAGTGATAAAATTTGGGTTATAACCCTAGTTCTTGTATTTGGTATGTTATATGTTTACCTGGGATACAATGTGTCATCTCTGATGTAAGTTTATACTGATGTGAATCTACTTGTTTAGTGAACGTGGTTTATTGAATAAGATTGAACATGTTGTTTATCCAGTCACTTGACAGCATTGTTATGACCTTTGTGCATTGGGAATAGTTTCTTGCTTAAATGCATCTTTTACGCTTTTGAAAACTTTACTTTGCGTGTCTTGTATTTGGTATGTTTTGTTTACCTAAAATGCAATGTGTTATCTCTGATGTATGTTTATATTGTTGTGAATGTACCTGTGTAGATCTAGTTGTCTCAGAAGATTGTTGTGAATATTTTGCAACGGTTCAATATGCAAAATGCAAATCCAGTTAGTACCCCACTTGTAGGTTGTAATTTGTCCTCTGAGCAGTGTCCTAGGAGGAGAAGACATGGTTGTTAAGTGTATTGTATTCATTAGGAGTAGGAAACCTCATGTATGTTATGGTGTGCAATAAACCGGATATTCTCCAAGCAGTGAGAGTAGTGAGCGGTTCATGGCAGAATCCTCGAATGGAGGATTGTTTTGCGGTGAAGTGGAGAGTCACTTCAGTTGTTGCAATCTACTATGGAGGAGCAGATGTGGACAACGTTGGTCAAGGCAAAAAAGTTGAGTAATGCAACACAAGTTTTATTGGGCTTGTTGAAGTTATGATAGGGCAGTTGTGGACATGGATAGCAGTTGGATGGAAGAATACTCAGGTGTAAAAAATCTTGAATATTGACTTCAAGTGGAAGATTGTTGGGCATGAAGTCACTATTCATGGTGGTGTGACATGTGGGTGATGTGGCACGTGGTATTCTTAGAACATAGGACGATATTAGTAATAAGTTTTAGTCCTACCTCCAACAAGTCCTTACTTACTCCTAGTAGGGAGTTCTTTATCTAAAGACATTTGGTAATCTATTTATTTTCCCCTGGCATGAATTAAGTCTGAATTTAATTAAGACTAACATGCAGGTGATGCAGGTAATGTGGCATGCAAGTTATGTCGTATGCAGGTTATGCAACATGTAGGTGATGTGGCATGTAAGTGATGTGGCATGGCCCATAGAGAATCTTTGATGTGATCAGGTTGATATGAAAGGAGGGGGGCGTAATACTCTGCTAAGAGACATTATTTTTGTCCTTGGTGATTCATATGTGTTTATTTTGTGGTGTAAATAACAAGAGTTGGTAATGAGACGCATTTCTTGGTGTCTCCATGATTCATTTGTGTGGTGAAAGTCAAAAGCTGATTGCAACATCTTTTAGACTCTTGTGTGCACATAGGAACAAGAAGACAAGTTGTTACTGTTACTGATTATCCTCGCATGTGGAGTGGGGTATAATATTTGGAGTCACATAGATGTGGCCTGGATCTTGTTTAAAGTAGTGATCCACTTTGTTGACTCTTGCATATGAAGACAAACATATCATTGTTGATGGATTTTTGGCCACCCATGAATTTTTCTCTCCCTCTCTCTTCTCTCATTGTAATGCTATAAATGCATGAGGTCTCGTTTGTATTTGCAATCCATTGAATCACTCTTGGATCCATGCAAGCTTGGGCTTGCATGTTTGGAGGTTGATGCTTGGAGTTCATCTTGAATGCTTTGGTTATAAGTATTTTATGCTTTGATTGTAAGCATGGTGATCCCTTGGATTTTGAAGTTTAGAGGCTTGGTAGCTTGACTTTGTTGATGATTTTTTGCTCGACTTTGTTGATGCTTTGTTCGTCACCATGCTTACAATCAAAGCATAAAATCCTTATAACCAAAGCATTCAAAGTGAGCTCCAAGCATCAACCTCCAAACATGCAAGCCCAAGCTTGCATGGATCCAAGAGTGATTCAATGGATAACAAATACAAATGAGACCTCATGCATTTATAGCATTACAATGAGAGAAGAGAGGGAGAGAAAAATTCATGGGTGGCCAAAAATGCACCCCACTCTAATGGGCTCTAGTGATCAACAATGATATGTTTGTCTTCATATGCAAGAGTCAACAAAGTGAATCACTACTTTAAACAAGATCCAGGCCACATCCATGTGACTCCAGATATTATGCACCACCCCAGATGTGAGGACAATCAGTAACAGTAACAACTTGTCTTCTTCCTATGTGCACACAAGAATCTAAAAGGTGTTGCAATCACCTTTTGACTTTCACCACACACATGAATCATGGAGACACCAAGAAATGCACCCCATTACCAACTCTTGTTATTTGCATCACAAAACAAACACATATGAATACCAAGGACAAAAACAATGTCTCTTAGTGGAGTGTTACGCCCCCCCCTCCTTTCATATCAACTTGATCACATCAAAGATTCTCTATGGGCCATCCCACATCACCT
Organism: Torreya grandis; assembly: GCA_037957365.1. NCBI lineage: Eukaryota > Viridiplantae > Streptophyta > Pinopsida > Cupressales > Taxaceae > Torreya > Torreya grandis. The sequence goes on from JARHVA010004508.1 coordinate 601,937, forward strand.
ACATGCAAATCAACTACATGTCACATTACATACATACCACATTACCTATATCACCTGCATGTTAGTCTTAATTAAATTCAGACTTAATTCATGTCAGTGGAAAACAAAAAAATTACCAAAAGTCTTTAGATAAAGAACTCCTTACTAGGAGTAAGCAAGGACTAGTTGGAGTTAGGACTAAAATTCATTACTAATATCGTCTTACGTTCTAAGAATACCATGTGCCAAATCACCCACATGTCACATCACCATGAATAGTGACCATAAATAGTGATTGTGAATAGTGACTTCACGCCCAACATTCTCTCACTTGAAATCAATATTCAGTGTTTATTACACCTGAGTATTCTTCCATCCAGCTGCCATCCATGTCCACAACTGCCCTATCATAACTTCAACAAGCCCAATAAAACTTGTGTTGTTTACTCAAAAAAAAATTTCTTTGACCAACTTTGTCCACATTTGCCCCTCCATAGTAGATTGCAGCACCTGAAGTGACTCTCCACTTCACCACAGAACAATCCTTCATTCCAGAATTTTGCCATGAACCGCTCACTACTCTCACTGCTTAGAGAATATCTGGTCTAGTGCACACCATAACATACATGAGGTTTCCTACTCCTAATGAATACAATACACTTAACAACCATGTCTTCTCCTCCTAGGACACTGCTCAGAAGACAACTTACAACCTACAAGTGGAGGACTAACTGGATTTGCATTTTGTATATTAAACCGTTGTAGAATCTTCACAACAATCTTTTGAGACAACCAGATCTTTCTTGATTTCATGTCCTTATGCATCTTCATCCTTGGTTTGCTCCTATCAACCTCATCTCAACTACCCTAGCCAACTGAGCTATCACGCCATTGATCTCCTTCATGTTGGTCCCTGCAACCAACATGTCATCAACACATAGCAACAAGATAACAAATCTCTTGTCATTGAACCCACAATAATCTGCTTCACTTCTGTTAAAACATTGGCTCTCCATGAAAGTATTGAAATTCATGTACTACATCCGTACATCTGCTTCAACCCAGTCTTCAATCCGCAAACCAGAAACTCTTTGCCTCATCCTCATAGCCCTCAAGCTAATCCATCTCTTTTTCAGAGATCACCATGTAGGAATGATGCTTTCACAACCTGTTACTCCAATTCCAAATTCCAAATAGCCACAAGTGCAAGTAGCACTCTAATAGTAGTTAACAATAAGAGAGAAAAAATACCTGAAGACTATGCTTAACTTCAACACATAGCCTTTAGCTACCTACCATGCTCAACATGGCACCTACCAACAGTTCTTGGGAAGTCGTCACACTACTTAGAACATCATTGCACCTACCAAGTTTTCGAACCCAGACTCAAAATGCATCATGCTCTATCGCATGTCAAACCAACTCATATGCCTCAGAGTTGCTCCATGCATCGGTCTCACTGGCTACTCACTTCAGTGACAACGCAACCCTCATGGCTACTTGTTTCTACTACACTGTAACCATCACATGCACTTCACTCAATGAATCTTTGATTTGTTTAGTTCAACACTGGCCTTTTCCTTCCATGGAACCTCAGGTCTCACTTGATCTTCTCCTCCATCTTGAACTACTTAAACATGTACACTTTCAGATTTCTCTGTAGCTCCTCATTTCCATGGATTTTTCAATATCTTGGCTAACAATCATGTGGTCAATAGGATACCACAACCTATACCCCTTCACAACCAAGAAACACAACAACGTGAATGCATTGTCATCATCCTCCATCTACACCAATGGAGACCAACATGTTTCATCCACAAGCCGTACAGTTGCTACTTCAGGAACACTGTGTTGGTGTTGACTATCTAGTAAAGCTTGTTCAGCTTCTCCTCCACTCATCTAAGGTCTTCTCCTCGGCAACATTGAAGAGAACCGAATCTCACCCAGAGATCCTCCACCTTTTTCATCTTGAACTTGGTCTCTCCATTTGTAACTCCCACTTGTACAAAATAGTTTTGCAACAGAAAACACAAAAAAAAAATTCAAATGCACTATGGCTCTGATACCACTTGTTAGGATCCATGGCTCAGGTACTAGTTTTTAGAGCCTAAGCTTTGGTACCACTTGTTAGGAAAAACTATCATAAACATGTGCAAGTAAATAAAAGTAGAATAAAACAAGCTACACAAAAAAATAGACAAGAGAGAACATATTATACAAGATATACATGGAAACCTAGCAAAACCAGCGAAGGAAAAACTACGGGGCAATTGCAGCTTCCAGACTTCAAATACTTCAACAAAAACCTCTCTACAAACAACTCATTTTAGTGCTTACAAACCAAGCACTCGAGTGAGCCAAGCATACAAAGCCTTCCAGGCTCCAACCTCCAAGCATAATGCTTACAATCAAAGCATTCATGTGAACCAAGCATACAAAGCTTTCCAGACTCAAACCTCCAAGCTGCAACAAACAACTCCATGATGCTTACAACAAAAGCATCCAATGCTTACAAATAAAGCATCAACAAAGACAAGCTAACAAACCTATAGGCTTCAACCTCCAAGGGATTACCATGCTTACAACCAGAGCATTCAAGGTGGGATCTCAACATGCATGCAGAAACCTACATCGATCCAAGAGTGATCCAATGGATAACAAATACAAATGAGACCTCATGCATTTATAGCATTACAATGAGAGAAGAGGGAGAGAGAAAGAAACTCATTGGTGGCCAAAAAAACATCACACTCTAGTGGGCTCTAGTGATCAACAGTGATATGTTTGTCTTCATATGCAAGAGTCAACAAAGTGGATCACTACTTTAGACAAGATCTAAGTCACATTTATGTGACTGCAAATATTGTGTCTCACTCCACATAGGAGGACAATCAACAATGGTAACAACTTATCTTCTTCTCATTATGTGCACTCTGATGAGCTCAAAATATGGCTCATTATTGACATGTTATTTCCTTCAAATCATCTCTCAAAGGATATTATCTTATACAAATCTTAGATTCTTAGATAGTTATTACATGGAAAATAGATATTTGTCTTGTTTATATTAAACCAAAGACTGAATCTTTACTTTGTCATTAATGTCTAATACATAGCATGTTTTAGTGATCTTTTGTGTGAAAAATGGTCAGGAAGAAGACACAGGGGATGTACAGTGAACATTCCATTTTGATCTCCATCCAGTAAAACTACGGACTCCATAGGCTTGTTTTTACGGACTCTGCAGGGTTGTTTCTATGGACTTTGCAGGCTTGTTTCTATGGACTTCACAGGTTTATTTCTACGGACTCCATAGGCTCGTTTCTGCGGACTCCACAAGGTCAATACTGAGAATTCTGTAAGGACAACGGGAAGCTGGAGACCAGATAAGATTAAAAAAAAACCATTCCCGCTGGAATCAAATAAGGAAAATAACCCCCTGCTGTTTTGAAGGACTTGCTTTTGATAGATTTGTATATAATCAAATTTTAGAACTATTATAGGATAGGATATTTATTTCATCGAAATAATTGGATCTCTTGTAAATCCAATCTCCTATCTTTGGATGAAGGGATCGCCCAAGAGTCCTATTCTTTTGCATCCTATTTTGAGTTGATTGTATTAGTATAAAGTGTGAGACTTTTGACTATAAAATATATATATATATATATATAGAGAGAGAGAGAAAATAGAGGATCAAGAATTAAATAAGCATACAGGGTTCAATCAGATTGTAATTATTTCATTTCTATGAATTAATACTTCAAGTTTTCAACGCTGATTAATCTTTGTTTCTAAGTCCGAGAGGAGCAAGGGCCCACTCTCTTTGGAACTAGGGACTATGTACGGTATTTACGTTCTGTTTTATTAGTTAAAATCTTGTTATTATTTGCATTTATTTATAAAAACATCAAAACAAATTCATAGTTTAAAAAGAGCATTTTCTTATTTCATTTCTTTTCTACGCAAAGTATGTTTTCTTTTACAACAGAAGTGTGAAGTAAATTTCTTTTTGTAAGTAGAAGTGTGTATTTGCTTTCCCTGCAAACATAAAATAGGAGTGCGATCTTTTATTTCCAGCAAAAGAATGTATTGATTTGATTTCTTCCTTTTTTCAGCAAAAGCGTGAATCAAGTAGTTTAGTCAAAGTTAGAATAGGATCAGCAAGCACCTCCATAAGAAGACTTCTAGATCTACCATCTCATACCTTACTGCAGATAGCTTTGGACATCGACGTTGGTTGATAAGACACCAATTGAATATTGGTTAAATGAGGAGTTAGACAACACTCATCATTTTTGGCACCATTGCCAAAGAACATAAGGTGTTAGTAAGGTAATAATTATTGATATAGAGTAAAAAAATGTCAGGAATCTAGAACAACAAACATGCTCTGATTCCACTGTTAGGATCTAGGAAGCACAATTGATTACCATGTACAAGCAACTTAACATGCGAAATCAAATCAGAAGTAACAAGTAACTAGAATTCAGAAATAACACAGAATATGAGAGACAATACCCAATTGTATTAATAATCTTTCGAAAAGAAATACAACAAAAAAGATGCCACAGTCTTCTTCCTTACACACCTCTAGGGCTCCCACACCTCTAGAGCATAAACAGTAAATCTCTTGAAGAGTTCACTCTCTCTCTTACGATCCCAACACACAACTCAAACACTAAGTTGGTGTTCACCTCCAACCAGTCAATATCACTACTGCTAGTACCACCAGTCAGTATCACTACTGCCAGTATACAAGTGCTCCACGCACTCCACGATTGAGTACACACCGTACTCCAAATACTTCACGTACTCCAAGTAGATCTCCCCTGATCTTGCTATCTGTTGTGTTGCTGACCTCCCTGATCTTGCACACCTGCAAATCCCCTGGTTCTGCACACCTGCAAACCTAGATCTCGCACACACGCACCTGCAGATCAACCGACCTTACTTACACATGTAGATCTCCTAACCTAGCCTTGCACACTTGCCGACCAAGATCATACACACATGAAGAACCCTTTTGATTCTCCAAACCAACACCCCTGTGGATCTCTCCTAGACCTTGCAACAACCTGCAGATCTCTCTGATCATACACACTTGGCACTGTGGCACTAGGAGGAACACACCTTGTTCTCTTCCCTCTGAAGGAGTTAACCTTGCTCTTATTCAACTAGCACCCTTTACAATATAGCCCATGAGTCTATTATATAGATCTCATGCAAACAATAATTAGACATCCAATTACAATAATTAGATCCGCAGCTCAAGACTAAAATTAGTCTTTCAACATGCAAACAACTGATTCATTAACTAACTGTTCGTGAACTAGCTGTTCTGAAATTGCACAAGTGACCGACGTCGGTCCCTGTCTACTTGGAGATGACCGACGTCGACCGATCCCTAACCGATGTTGGCAGCTTCTTGTCTACACCTGATCGACGTCGGTTGGCCTGACCGACGCGGTGACTGTGACACTCAGCAACCTCTTCCTACATGTTTGTATCAGTGAAGCTTTTAGCTCCACAACCTAACAATCTCCTACTTGGAGATAAATAGATGCATTGTACTTGTACCTGTACATCATCTAATCTATTTTCTGGCTTGTATCCCTCTTCAAGCTCAAACCTAAAGACCAACCACCACACATCCTGTGGTGCAACACCTGTCATCTAAATAACCTGCCACATCCGAAGTGCCTGACCCTTCATAACATGTTATCCTGTTGCTAGTCCCTCTCAGATACCTGAGAACCCACTGAACCGCTTTCCAGTGCTTCCTTCACAGATTGACTACAAACCTGCTGACAACTCCCACTACTGGGGCAATATCAGGGAGTACACATGTACTCAACCTCATCATGTGATTGGGGACCCTGTTCTGTAAACTGTCCATCCATAAGTGCGCTTGTCGTTCTGCATCCTGCACTATCTTCACATAATCATCTTGTGACAACATCAACTTGTGATCTTCCCTGTCTCTAGGATTACTCATGCCAAAGAATTTTGCTGCTCTCAAATTCTTCATGACATACCACTGAACTAACTTTACCTTTAACTCAGCAAAACCCTACATGTGTGACCCCACTACATACAATAACAGGATAATATCGCAACCATCATCCACCTGATAAAGAAACACACAATGGTTACAATGACATTGACTAAAGCCGTGCTTTGTCATCCACCTGTCAAACATGTACCACTGTCCTGCAGCTTGCTCAAGACCATATGACGTGGCCTTCCGTCTCACGTGTCCATTCTCTCTATTCTTTAACCAAAGAATCCATTCGTCTCTCAGTGTTTTTATTCCAACTGGCAACTCTACCAAATCTCTCGTTTGGTTCTCCAAAGAATTCATGCATTGCTCCCACTGTTTCCTGGATCCTTCCTACTCTACAGTGAGCAACGAGTATAAAGAAGAGGAACAACGAATTTGAGGCTTACTTACCCTTTCAGTCCTCTGTATGGGTGTTTGAGACTCCTTGACAGCATGTTGTCCGCTCAAAATTCGTTCTAGTGATCGACCTCGATCACCACACAGTCTGCATCCGACCGACGTCGGTTCCATGCCACTGTCCAGGTCACCGACGCCGGTTATCCTACCGACGTCGGTCTCCACCTCCCTGACACCACCGACTTTCCCTGTCTGCACATGACCGATGTCGGTCCCTGTTTATTTGACGCCGATTCCTCCTGACCGACGTCGGTACCTGTGTTCCCCTGTGAGTGATGACTTTTTATTCGCGAGCTTTCTTTGAATCATACCCATGTCCAAACTACCCTGCTCAGAAGTATCCAGCGCCATTCGCTGATCTATGTCCGTCATCTCCAAGATCACCAAGGCTTTCCAGTTCTTAAGTTTATCAAATACATCAGTCTTTTTTTTCTGTAATAAATCCAATCCTTTCTTGTAGCATCTCACTGCTTACAGAAATCTCGGTCTATGCTCTCCGAAGCTGAACTCTTACCATTTGACTTAAGAACATTCATTCCCTTCTCACTTATGTGACCAAGCCTACAAAGCCACACTTGTGCAACAGAAATGGAATCAGTAATACTAGCAGGTAGATAAAGAGTTCCTGCTTTCTTACCACATGTTAATTCAAGTGCATCATTGGTAACATTCTAAGAATCCGCTGTGAGAGTTCTTGTGCATCTCTTATCACCCAACTTTCCTGAAAAAATTAGCGGCATCTTCAAGACTGGGACCTGTATGACCTCCTTCAACACCCATGTGTTGGTCGTCTGCAATTTCAGCGGCACTTCCCCTTTGCCAATACTTTGACAAGGCTCACCAACCCCTCTATTTGGGGCTACATGAAAAGAGGCAACAAAATCTATAAAACAAGATTCTACTTTATCCAAAGAACATTCCAGAGCACCATGTGCAACAACACCTGCAACATCTGCTTCTTCAGTTCTTTCATGCTGATTTTCTACCAACAATATTTCTTTACATGCTCTTTCTTTCCATAACATCGTAATTGACCATTCATGCTTTTCAATTTCTCCATTCTTAGTGTACTTTCTTCTATCATTGCTATACTCTCACTCAATCAAAAACCCCTGAGAGTGACTTGTAATCAAACACAAACCTCATTCCTGCAACCTTAGCTCTGATACCACTTTGTCAAGAATCTAGAACAACAAACATGCTCTGATTTCACTGTTAGGATCTAGGAAGCACAATTGATTACCATGTACAAGCAACTTAACATGCGAAATTAAACCAGAAGTAACAAGTAACTAAAATTCAGAAATAATACAGAATATGAGAGACAATACCCAATTGTATTAATACTCTTCCAAAAGGAAATACAATAAATAAAATGCCACAGTCTTCTTCCTTACACACCTCTAGGGCATAAACAGTAAATCTCTTCAAAAGCTCACTCTCTCTCTCTCTTACGGTCCCAACACACAACTCAAACACAGAGTTGGTGTTCACCTCCAACCAATCAGTATCACTACTGCCAGTACCACCAGTTAGTATCACTACTGCCAGTATACAAGTGCTCCACGCACTCCACGATTGAGTACACACCGTACTCCAAATACTTCATGTACTCCAAGTAGATCTCCCTTGATCTTACTATCTATTGTGTTGTTGACCTCCCTGATCTTGCACACCTGCAAATCCCCTGGTTCTGCACACCTGCAAACCTAGATCTCGCACACACGCACCTGCAGATCAACCGACCTTACTTACACATGTAGATCTCCTAACCTAGCCTTGCACACTTGCCGACCAAGATCATACACACATGAAGAACCCTTTTGATTCTCCAAACCAACACCCCTGTGGATCTCTCCCAGACCTTGCAACAACCTGCAGATCTCTCTGATCATACACACTTGGCACTGTAGCACTAGGAGGAACACACCTTGCTCTCTTCCCTCTGAAGGAGTTAACCTTGCTCTTACTCAACTAGCACCCTTTACAATACAACCCATGAGTTTATTATATAGATCTCATGCAAACAATAATTAGACATCCAATTACAATAATTAGATCCGCAGCTCAAGACTAAAATTAGCCTTTCAACATGCAAACAACTGATTCGTTAACTAACTGTTCGTGAACTCGCTGTTCCGAAACTACACAAGCGATCAACGTCGGTCCCTGTCTGCCTGGAGATGACCGACGTCGATCGATCCCTGACCGATGTTGGCAGCTTCCTGTCTACACCTGACCAACGTTGGTTGGCCTGACCGACGTCGGTGATTGTGACACTCAGCAACCTCCTACATGTTTGCATCAGTGAAGCTTTTAGCTCAACCTAACAAAAAAATTGTAAAAATCATAAAAATTCTAAAAATAATTAATTCATTGATGTATCATCATAGAGATTCTAAAGGATGATTTATTCCAAAGTTTCCATCGAGGACACAAGTGGACTCATTCAACATCTCTGAGTAGTGAACCAGAAAATACAAGTGAAACCTATTTGCAAGAATCTTCTGAAACTGGGATAGGAACCAGGCATTACCACACACAAGCCCCATAAGACAAATTCCTCAAGATCAATCTCTTGCAAGGAGACATTATTTAGAGATTGCCAAAGACTTAGAAGAAGCATTTCAAAGATCCATAGCTGAAGAAAATTATGAAAACATGGAACAACCTATAGCTGAGACCACAAACATTCAATGGGAAGATCATCCAGGGTTTGAAATATCATCAGAAGAAGAAATGGTCTCCAACAAAATCAACAATTCGCATGACCAAGAAGGATTTTCTCATTTCCTATTGTTGCAGATCCTAATGATCAAACTCCCATGAAAAATATTTCACTAGCTAATCTGCCAAATTTATGGAGACGATCTACAAAAGATCCTGATCAATCCCTGTTTGAATTTAAGGTGCTATGTCAAACCTATGATTACACAACTGATAACCAGAAATTAAAACTATTTCCCTCTACACTTAAAGATGCAGCTATGAAATGGTTCATGGATTTACCTAGCAATTCTATTAAAACATGGGATGACATGAAAACAAAATTCTTGAACAAATACCAAGATTACTATCGAGTGCGAGAAAGAAAAGAGGATTTTTTCAAAATGAAACAAAATGAGGATGAATCTTTAGAAGATTATTTGGATAGATTCATGTTCACTCATAAAAGAAGCAATTATCCACTTGCTGAAGACGTTCAGAAATTGGTTTTCTTGAAAGGATTGGACAAAGACACTAAAGATGCCTTAAATATGATGGGCGAAGGAGACATAAATAAGTTGGCTTTCAATCAGATTTATGAGCTTTGTACCAATTACTCTCGAACAAAACCTAGAATTAGAAAAGGAAAGTTAGGAAAATCTAATGAAGTGGGTAAATTAATGGAAGAATTTGCTAATCTCAAAACAGATATTCTGGTTACACTAAATAGTACTCTGGATGGCCTTCAAGCTAAGGCAAATGCAACAGAGCCTTTAACAATCTATTGTCCTAAATTTAGGCAGAAACACGCCCTTAGAGACTGCCCCCTAAATAGAACCAATATTTCATCATGTGAGATTTGTGATGCAACAGATCATGATACAAAATATTGCACCCTTCTTCCCGTTTTAAAAAATCAAATGAAAATCTAAGTCCAGTCCACTGAAGAAATAAATTATATTCAAAGACAAAACGTTGTCCCACAAAACCAGGTTCAAAGACAGTTTAATGCAAGAAATCCAATTAATCCATGGATGGCACCATGAAATGTTTCAGTCCCTTCACCATTTTGGAATCAACCCCAAATTCCATCAATTCAAAATCCATGGGCAAGACAAGATTGGATGCCAACGCCTCCATGGATGGTGTCATAGCCACAGCAACAATGGGTACCACAATAGCATTGGATGCCACAGCCATACCAACAATGGAATCAGCAGTGGAACCCACAGTCACAATTCACCCAACCAAGAAGACCACTTCAACATCAAACCATTATCCCACCCCCAGTTATTCAGCAACAAGGACAAATCAATCAATGCTCAATACCTGCACAACCAATAGCAAATCCAAAAAATAAACAATCAGCACCTATTTATGTCAATGAACAAGAAGAAACAATCAATGTTGGAGCTATTGAGTGTTCAGACATACATTTGAGATCAAGAAAAACTATACAAAAACCACCAGTACTCATTTTTGAGATACCTGATGAAAACGAAAAAACAGAATCATCTCAATTAAGCACTGGATAAGCTGAAATCAAAATGAGCCCTGAAGTAAACAAAAGAAACACTACTACACAAGTAGTTCCTTTTTCTGAAATATTAAGAGAAACTGATATCAAACCAAACTTAAACTTGGTCCATGAGTTGCAAAAGATCAATATTGAAGTACGCCTTCTACAAGCTATTAGGGATATCCCTGAATTAAATAAGATCATCAAAAACTTTTGTATTAAGACACCTGGGAGGAAGGTAAAATATCCTGGAACCATTCATGTTGATAGAAAAGTTGTTGATTTATTAGCAAGAAAACTATTAGTTCCAAAATATGCAGATCCGGGGAGCCCAATGATCACAGTGACAATCGGAGGAAAAGAAATTCCTAATGTCTTGGTAGATTTGGGAGCAACAATCAATGTCATGACAACTGATACTCTCCATGCATTATCTCTTGTGAAAATGCAACCTACAACTACCATTCTTCAAATGGCGGACCAGCCGATAACGAAACCAGAGGGAACTATAGAAAATGTTGAAGTGTTAATAGAATCTTGAGAATATCCAGTGAATTTCATGGTCTTGCAACCCAAAACAAAGAATCTAGGATATCCTATAATCCTAGGTAGACCATGGTTGGCCACTGTAGCAGCATTGATTGATTGCAGGTCAGGAGACATGACCATTTCCAATGGGTTAAAATCCAAATGCATCTCCTTGTATCCTCCTGCAAAACCATCAACAAATTGCATACAAGAACTTTGGGTGGATGAATCAGACAACACATTAAATAACATTTCCTCTTTAGCCATGATCACAGTTAAAAAACACTTGGAAGAATTGAATGGAGATATATACCCAGAAACTACGGACTATGTCAGTCTAGAAACTACAAACTCTATCAGTCCGAAAGCTACGCACTGCCTTAGTTTAGGATTCATGGGTCCGATGGAAAACTCTGAAACCTCCACGTCTGCTAGTACTTCTTCATCATATGATCATAGATTGATTCAGGGAAGTGTGTGGAAATTGGCAGAACAACAGCAAACTTATTTCTTAGATGCATTTCATTGTTCTTTAGCAAGATTGATTCCTCCTGAAAAAGAGTTTGCTGATAATGTAACCATGTTTCATAAGCTACTTCTTCATCTATGTCCTCTGAACTCATTAATTAGTGAGTTTAAGCAAATACAATCCAACTACCCAGATACAAAACCAATCATGGTATTACCTGGAAAAACTTTGAATATCAATAGTTGGTTAACAAATGAAGAGGAAGATCAACTCTTTGAAGTATTGGAAAGACATACCAAGGCTTTTGCTTGGAATTATACCGACATGAAAGGAATTCACCTCAGCATATGCACTCATCACATTTACACAGAATCTGTTAAACTAGTCAGACAACCACAAAGAAGAATAAACTCAGCACTAAAGGAAATAGTCAAAGCAAAAATCCAAAAGTTGTTGGAAGTTGGGTTTATTTACCCCATCTCAGACAGCCAGTGGGTGTCACCTCTAGTAATTGTGCCCAAGAAAAATGAAAAGTTAAGAGTATGTGTGGATTATAGAGAGTTAAACAAAGTAACATTAAGGGATTACTTTCCTTTACCTTTCATTGATCAAGTTCTTGATAACTTGGCAGGAAAGAAATATTTTTCTTTCCTGGATGGGTTCAGTGGGTATAACCAGATAATGGTCGCAGCTGAAGATCAAAATAAAACCACATTTACATGCCTTTGGGAAACTTTTGTTTACCGAGTACTTCCATTTGGACTCTATAATGCTCTAGCAACCTTTCAAAGAGCAGTTCTGGCAATATTCTCTGATCTTACAAATGATTGTGTTGAGGCATATATGGATGATTTCACTGTTTATGGTGAAACTTATGAAGAAGCTCTTACCAACTTGGAAAGAGTATTGATCAGATGTGAGGAACATCAATTATCTTTGAGCCATGAGAAATGTTTGTTGATGATAGATGAAGGAATAGTCCTGGGACATCATATTTCTGTAAAAGGCATTCAAGTAGATCCAAAGAAAGTTGAAATAATTTTTAATTTATCCATTCCACAAACACAAACTAGAGTTAAGAGTTTTTTAGGACATGTTGGTTACTACAAACGCTTCATATATAAGTTTAGTCCAATCGCTGCCCCTCTGTTTACCTTGCTTACAAAAGACAGTACATTCGAATGGAATGATAGTTGACAGCAAGTGTTTGAAACCATCAAAGCTAAACTTGTTACTGCTCCAGTATTAAGAGGACCAGATTGGACAATGCCATTCCATATATACACAGATGCTTCCAATACAGCACTAGGGGCAATTCTTGGACAAAAGGATGAAGAAGGTAACATGTATGTTATATATTATATTAACAAAAACACGACACCTGCTGAAAGAAATTACACCACAACTGAGAATAAATTTTTAACTGTAATTTATGCAATCAACAAATTCAGACACTACATAACAGGCTACAAGGTATTTGTCTATACAGACCATTCAACTATTAGATATCTTACCAACAAACCAATTGTAGGAGGTAGGGTTATTAGATGGCTATTACTCTTACAAGAATTTGATGTTACTATTATAGACAAACCAGGGAAGTCTAATGTGATTGTTGATTTTTTGTCAAGAATCAACACCACAAGTGAAAAACCAGTGGAAGATGACTTTCCAGATGAACAATTATTCACTATTTCAACACAATCTCCATGGTTTGCTTATATAGCCAATTACCTCGTCACAGGGAAGTTTTCTCTGCACTTTTCACAAAAAAAAAAGAAACATTTAATCAAAGAAAGTTCTTTTAAATGGATTAATGGAATGTTATTTAAACTTGGCCCTGATCATGTGTCTCGCAGGTGTGTGACAAATGGTGAGGCTTATGATATCATCAGAGCTTGTCATGATGAACTAGTAGGAAGCCATTACTCAGCTCAAAGAACCGTACATAAAATCCTGGGAGCAGGATATTATTGGCCTCATCTTCATCAACAAGTAAAAAGATATGTCAAACACTGTGATGCTTGTCAACGAATTGGACAGCGTACTCTTTCAACAGAGATGCCTTTGTACGCTCATCTTCAATTGATTTTAGAACCATTTGAGAAATGGGGAATTGATTTTATCGGTCCAGTGGATCCTTCTTCCAAAGAAAAAAAATGTCTCCTAGTATGTACAGACTACGTGACCAAGTGGACAGAAGTGGAAGCATTAACTCATGCAAGAGAGGAGATAGTCGTTAATTTCTTATATTTCAAAATCATGCAAAGATTTGGTGCTCCAAGAGAAATAGTATCATATCAAGGACCGCAATTCATGTCAAACATGATAAAGCATTTCATGCAAGTGTATCAAACTCAGCAGAGAAAAACATCTCCATACCATCCACAAGTGAATGGACAAGTTGAAGTCACCAACAGAGAACTGGAAACCATTTTAACCAAGGTTGTTAATTCCAGAAGAAAAGATTGAGTAGATAAGGTACCAGAAGTTGTTTGGGCCTATAATACTACTTGGAAAACCACTGGATTTTCACCTTATGAATTGGTTTATGGTAAGAAGTTTATATTCTCTATTGAATTTGAATTATAAACTTTGAAAACAGCGGTAGAAGTAGAAATTGAGTTAGAAGAAAAACAGAAAGAAAGACTCATACAACTTAATCAACTTGATGAAATAAGGATGGAAGCACTACAAAGAACTGAACTGGTACAACATCAAAGAAAAGTTTGGCATGATGCACAAATCAAGCAATGAAAGTTTCAAAAAGGAGATTGGGCACTGTTGTTTGATTCTAAATTTTAACAGTTCAAAGGAAAACTACAAACAAGATGGTTGGGACCTTATGAGATTGAATGTCTATGAAAATAGTTCCGTTAAGCTGATACCTATTGATGACAGCAGAAGAGCTCTGTTAGTCAATGGACATAGGTTGAAGCTCTATCAAAAACCTCTCAATAAAAATGAATTTATTCAAAAAGTAAATGATCAAGTAGCTGCTCTGGAAAGCTCTACTTCTTCCAGTGAACATGCTCCTTGATAATCCTTAAATAAAAAATAAAAAATAAAATTAAAATTAAAATTAAAAAATAAATCAATAGTGAAAATCCTTCCAGGGATGCTATTGACAATGCATACCCAGAAAATCAGCTTGCTGGTTGGGTATGCATTGCAACAAAATAAAAAATAAAAAACAAAAAAAAGGCTTTGGCTAGAAAACCAGCAATGGCTAGCCAAAGGGCAAAAACAAAAATTTATAAAAAAATCTCATCATGACACTATGATTGATCATCTCCATGCAATACACTAATCCATGCAAACATATTTGTGCAGGACACGTGGCGAGCAAAGGATAACATTTAAGGTTAAAGTAAGTAAGACAGTTTATTTATCTATGTTTAGTTAACTAATTATCTTCGATTTGATTGAGACCCTATTCTTTTGAGATGACCTAAATTTGAATCGTCCGAAACGGAATGACACATGCCATAATGAAAAAGCATGCAACTGAGCCGCCAAAGGTGTATGGATAAGTGTGCAGAGTTGATATCATCAATTGAGTCATCAAGTACCATAATGACGAGACGTCATAAAAAGGGGTTTTCAATGAAATAATGAATCGTTGTCACCGTCAATATGATATGTCATCATTTTACATAACTTGTATTGATGAGACCAAATGGTTGACACACTCCGTAGAAATGTGCGACGCTTAACTGTATCAAAACATCATACCACACTACGAACTCATGTCGCTGTAGCATTTCAAATGAACCATTTCCTTTCTACGGACTTCAACAGAAGTTGATCTTCAGACCCTGTTGCCTACCGACTAACAAAAAATTGGTCTACACCTTAATTGGAGTTAAAAGAACCAAGCTGACTGTGACTCTGCATAGAAATGGGACAGAAGACAAGATCAGAGACGAAGGATCCAGCGAAGTTTCAATAAAGACAAAGCTTCTGTAGCAGTGTTCAGAGCTAATGGTTGGCTATCTTTCATTGAAAAGCTCCAAGGTTTCGACAAAACAATGGTAAGTGAATTCGTTACCAATCTCACCCCTGAATTTTCAATTGTGAAAGGCATTGTTATTCCTGCTACAACTCAAATTATAAGCCAAATTATACAAATTTCAGAAAAAGGAATGAGAGCTATAGGCAGAGTTTCATTTAGTGATTTAATTAGTCAGTTTAATGGTAATAAGCAGACCGAAACTTCATGTCTAGTAGATTCCAAGGAAAAATCAAAAGAGATTAAAAGAAATTCACTCCCTAAACCTTGGAAATATGTAGCCAAGTAGGTACTTAAATATATCATTTGTGAAGGGCAACACAGTGTTTTAGGGGGAGACACCATGAAAATGTTAATACATCTTAAGCATGGGGACAAAACCTTCAGTGCAAAATTAACCTCCTATCTTTCTTCTATGGTGCTCTACAAGTTATGTCTACAACCCCTACTGCTGCTCTTAGGCATCAAGGCCTTATTCAGCGTATTATCCAACATCATTTCCTTCAGCAAGGTCAAGAGGTCTGGGAAGAATTTCAGAACAGTATAGCACAAGAAACCCCAAATGTACCACAAGAACACTCATCTCCACCTGCCCCATTAACTGAGAATACAACACCAAGAAAACAATCTCAGACTGTAATCTCCACAGAAATCCCTTCTTCAAGAAGAATCACAAGGTCTCAAAACCCTAAAATTTTCAGGTCTCCACAAAAACCTCATGAGTCTGTAGTACAACCAGTTCTTTTGATAGGAAGAAAAAAATTGAGACAGAAGGTTGCTACAGAACTTGAGAAGACCAAGGGTTTGGTGGTTGAGAAGGAAAATCAACCAAGTGTAGCTCAAAGAGTAACTAAAAGAAGGAGAAGGCTCATTTTAACAGATAAAGATAAACAAGAAATTGCAGATATTTTAGATAGTCTTAAAATGGTGTCTCATTCTCCCATACATCAAAGTATTCCTGCACCTATAGATATTGAAGAAACTCTTTTTGAAAGGAACTCTCCAATCATAATGGAAGAGCCAAATCCAAAGGAAGAGCCACACACGGCAGAGGAATTAAGTATGACGAAACAACCACCTGTTCCAGTTGAAACTGCAATGGATAAAGGGAAAACTATATGTACCAATAAGAAAAATGAATCATCAAATCTAAATGATCCTATTATGTAGCTAACTTTGCAGCTTTCTCAAGCTCAAGCTCTTGAACAACAAACAACTGACATTGCTGACTTGATCAGTCAATTGCAAGACAAGGGCCATCTCAACTCATCTTTAGTGCAGAAATTAGATACAGTATCTGTTGATCATGTCGCAAAAATTCACAAATTACAGGTAATAATAAAAGAACATGAAGATGAACAGATTGGTCTTTGGATATATGTAGAAAGTCTGAAGAAGAAAAACAGAAGATTACAAAATTTGGTAAACTCTTCCGAAGCCCCTGCTGTTGCACTTTCTCCTCCTAAGGTATTTGTTGACCATGGTTGTCAAATAAGTGATCCAGGTATTCCTCCCTTGTAAATACTACATCAAATTGAAGAAGAATATTTTGTACTTAAACAGAAAAATAAAGATGCAACTTCTTCAAACAAACTCTTGAAAAATGAAACGAAAGAATTAGAGGCTAAAGCCTAAGAGTTAGAAAAAAAATTGCAGGATGCATGCAAATTAGGAGAAACTCTTTTGACATGTAGGAATCCTTCTCCCGCATACAGTTTGTTTTTATTTGAACAATTTTACAGATGGCAGCTTTTGCGGATCACCTGTCATCTTCCTTACAAAATTTTGCAGCGAACAACATTTTTGGAAATTTTCTATAGTGCTGACCCTGATCAGCAGGTTTGCTTTGTGAATTTTATTTGCATGACTTGATTGTAGAAAATCATGAGCACAATAAGTTTTTGATAAATCTTCATGTAGGAGAAGTTCAACTGAGAGCATTACATTCTACATTCAAAAATCAGATAGCATGGAAAGGCAGATTTGAGGACTATGCAAATCATGCTAAGACTACAGGGTTATGTGTCAGATCAATCTTTCCTATTCCCAGATTGATCAAACAAAATTTTAACTGTGCTTTGTTAAATGATGAGGTTAAAACACATTATTTACAGGCTCTATATGATTGTACTGTTTCTTTTGATTTGTTTTCAAGACAGAATTTTGATTCAGTAATCGCTGCAAGTGTAAACAGATGGGACCAACTTTCAGTGCCTCTTAAAAGGCGAGAAGTCATGTCCCCAAATAACTTAAAATGGAGTATGAGAGAGCATCCTCAATTCTAAAAATTTTAATAGATGTAATCAACTCTGGGGGAGAACAGAAATGGATTGGCATGAGATATAAACACCCTTTGTTGATCATACCTATTCCAGGATGGCAGAGTTGGGCTCCATAATCAGAAGAGCAATTCAGTATATGGAAACAAATAATTCAAACACATCAGGGATTTATCGGCAATTCAGACAGACACATAACAGAGGAATTTAATGAATATGATTTGACTCAGTGTAGAAAGCAAAACCCAGAGCTATGAACGCTAATAAATGTTTGCAATGGGACTTGCAAAAGATAAAGCTTGGAGGAGATAATGAACTCAAAATATGGCTCATTATTGACATGTTATTTCTTTCAAATCATCTCTCGAAGGATATTATCTTATACAAATCTTAGATTCTTAGATAGCAATTACATGGAAAATAGATATTTGTCTTGTTTATATTAAATCAAAGACTAAATCTTTACTTTGTCATTAATGTCTAATACATAGCATGTTTTAGTGATCTTTTATGTGAAGAATGCTCAGGAAGAAGACACAGACGATGTACAGTGAACATTTTATTTTGATCTCCATCCAGCGGAACTACGGACTCCGCAGGCTTGTTTCTATGAACTTCGCAGGCTTGTTTCTACGAACTCCACAAGCTTATTTCTACGGACTCCACAGGCTCGTTTCTACAGACTCCGCAAGCTTATTTCTACGGACTCCGCAGGCTCGTTTCTACGGACTCCGCAGGATCAATATCGAGAATTCTGTAAGGACAACAGGAAGCTGGAGACCAAATAGAATAAGAAAAAACCATCCCAGCTAGAATCAAATAAAAAAAATAACCGCTTGTTATTTTGAAAGACTTGCTTTTGATAGATTTGTATATAATCAAATTTTAGGACTATTATAGGATAGGATATTTATATCATCGAAATGATTGGATCTCTTGGAAATCTAATCTCCTATCTTTGGATGAAGGGATCAACTAGTAGTCATATTCTTTTGCATCTTATTTTGAGTTGATTGTATTAGTATAAAGTGTAAGACTTTTGACTATAAAAAAAACATAAGATATAAAGAAAATAGAGGATCAAGAATTAGATAAGCATACAGGTTTCAATCAGATTGTAATTATTTCATTTCTATGAATTAATACTTCAAATTTCCAGCACTGATTAATCTTTGTTCCTAAGACCGAGAAGAACAAGGGCCCACTCTCCTTGGAACCAAAAACTGTGTACGGTATTTATGTTTTGTTTTATTAGTTAGAATTTTGTTACTATTTGCATTTATTTATAAAAACATCAAAACAAATTCATAGTTTAAAAAAAGCATTTTCTTATTTCATTTCTTTTCTATGCAAAGTATGTTTTCTTTTACAACAGAAGTATGAAGTAAATTTATTTTTGTAAGTAGAAGTGTGAATTTACTTTCCTTGCAAACGTAAATAAGAGTGTGATCTTTTATTTCCAGCAAAAAAGTGGATTGATTTGACTTCTTTCTTTTTTCAGCAAAAGCGTGAATCAAGTAGTTTAGTCAAAGTTAGTATAGGATCAACAAGCACCCCCATAAACAGAATTCTAGATCTACCATCACATACCTTACTGCAGATAGCTTTGGACACCGGCCCTGGTTGATAAGACACCAATTGAATATTGGTTAAATGAGTTAGACAACATTCGTCAGACACAAAAGTTCAAAAGGTGTTGCAATCACCTTTTGACTTTCACCACACACATGAATCATAGAGACACCAAGAAATGTGCCCCATTACCAACCTTTATCATTTACACCACAAGACAAACACGTGTGTAACGAACCATTACACCAAAAGCCCGGACTATTAGTGAATCCGCCCACCAAGATCTTAACACCCCACCACACTTCCGGCAATCTCATCCTTGAGATGGGTGTGCACCCCCACGCACACGCAAGAGCCTCGGACAAACACTGCGATGCCGGTGTTATCACTCGAGGCCCAAGACTCGAACACGGATGGGCACTCTGATACCACATGTAACGAACCGTTACACCGGAAGCTCGGACTGTTAGTGAATCTGCCCACCATGATCTTAACAATGTGAATCACCAAAGACAAAAACCATGTGCCTTAGTGGATTGTTACACCCCACTACTTTCACATCAACCCAATCACATCAAAGACCCTTTATGGACTATGCCACATCACTTGCATACCACATGCCACATCCCCTACATGTCACATCACAATGAATAGTGACTATGAATAGTGATCGTGAAAAGTGACTTCACACCCAACACTTTATTTGTATATTGATTTAAGTTACCATGATGTTATCCAGAAGAGGAACAACATTGCTAACTTTGTGTTGACCCATGTCGTGCATGATATTTTTTATGCAAATGTTATTTGTACAGATGATTTAGTTCTTTTATGAGATCAAACGTTTGATTATTTTGATCCTTGCTTGGCATGAGTATCTCATTGTTTAACTGAACGAAGAGAAAGGTTTTGTATGGTAAGGTCTATATTGGTATCCTATTTGTGTCATTTCTTTAGACTGAATCCTTTTTGGGACCGTGTATACTCTATTTGCCACTATTGTTCGATAGTGGTTGTATACATTAATGGATTATGGTGTGGGTTATTTTCCTTGCATAGTTATTAAAAAGGGATGTTGAAGGCATTATACTTTGTAGTAAAGCCATTATTGGTATGCTTGATTACATAAATGTATGTCTAGGAAAGCTTACTCCTAGATATGTTTGCTCTTGCAACAAGCGTAACAACTCTTGAGACTAAATTGTATTATGAAAAATTCTTAGTTTGATTATATAGATTCATTGGATTTGAGACCCTTGACCCTTTTATGTGAGACTCTGGTTATATGTATTTAAAATAATCAAATCTTAATTTAATTATGTTGTAGCATGCTTGACTGTGTTGTTTTTTTAAGTTAAGAGTTATGGATTCAGGTATTACGTAATCATTCCTATACTTGTATGATGTTAGTGAAGTTCTTTATTGGTTGTCCAACCTACTTTCATTATACAAATATAATAAGAAGTGCTTTATTACAACTATTGCCATAAAAGACGGATTTTAGTATTTGCCATCCTATTTGGTTTAACATTAAGTTTTTTGTGAGAACGATACTCTTGATATCTTATTTCAATTTTGTACCAACTAGGAATATAGTCCTAAGTTGTGTTGAGATGATACTCGGATACGGAATTACTTGGTAGTGCAATGTGAGAGTTTCTTATTCGCTGGAAGTGAAGGTTAGAATGAGCATGGAGCGTTTTGGTTTAGTTCATAACACTTATTTATGCTTCAAAACTCAACTATGTTAAGTATGAATTAGGTTCATAAAGCTTACTTATCATAGGCAATACATTTGCCATTGTCTATGATAAGTCTTGCCCAGTGGTTGATCTTGTTTACCATGAGCATTTTGCTTTTGTCAATCCATGTAGTTTGATTGTTATCAAATGAGTAGCCATTTGAGAAGAACCTCCTGCAGCAGATTACCTCCTACAACAGATTTAATCGAAATATACAAAAATAAAATAACTCCTATGAATAACAGAAACACAGAAAGCTTATATTAATCACAGGGCACTTCGAGGGGGCAACCTCCTTTGAGCAAGCTCAATACAATAAATTCGTGGATACCTTCATTGGGCCTCAACACTTATATACTAACTCTATTCTAACAACTACTACTTCCCTTGTATGTGGGATAATTCAAATATGCTCTAAGGGACGACTTACAAAGCATATGCGTCCATAGCAATTATTACACTAATACTACAAAGAGAAGGGTAAGGCACGGGTTCCTAACATCCCCTCCCCCTTAGAAAAAGCTTTGCCCTCAAAGCTTCAGATGTGGGAATTGTTGTTGAATTTGGAAGAGTGGTTCCCATGTTGCATCTTTTGGTTGCATGGCGTGCCATTGGATTAAGACCTCTATGATGGAGCGGGATCGAAGTTGGTGGGTGCCCCTGTCCAAGATTGCTTCTGGCTCGAGAAGGATGGAGCCTTCATTATCAAGTGCTGGTAAAACTGTCTACACTCGGATGTTGGATCCAAGAACTTGCTTCAAACAGGGGACATGAAAGACGGAATGAACTTGAGAGGAAGGTGAAAGCTCTAACTTGTAAGCAACTGACCCAATCTTTTGAAGAACCTTATATGGCCCATAAAACTTTGGAGCAAGCTTTTGGCGCCCTTTTAGTTTCAGTGATGATTGCTTGTATGGCTGCAGGCAAAGAAAGACCATATGACCAGGTTGAAAGGTACGCTCAAAGCAGCGCTGATCAACCTATTGCTTCATTTGGTTATGTGCCATGTGGAGATTGCCCTGCAAGGTGTTGAGAATCTGATCCCGATTTCGGAGAGTAGTGTCAATTGCCTGAACTGATGAGCTGCCAGGAGTATATGGAAGAAGTGGTGGCGATGCTTGACCATAAACTGCTTCATAGGGAGTCATTTTGGTGGAAGTGTGGTATGAGGTATTGTACCACCATTCAGCGAGGGGAAGCCACTTGGCCCATTGATGTTGTTCTGAAGCAAAGCAACAAATGAAGGTCTCCAAGAATTTGTTGACTATTTCTATCTAGCCATCTGTTTGTGGGTGGTACCCAGAGCTCATTCTCAACTATGTGCCTATGCGACGAAATAGTTTCGTCCAAAAATCGCTGGTGAAAGTGGCATCACGATTTGAGACAATTGAAGAAGGAATGCCATAAAGACGAAAAATCTGATCCAAGAAAACCCTGTGCGACTGTGGACGCTGTGTATGGGTCGCTGAATGCACAAAAATGACTATATTTGGAGAGGCGGTTGGCTATGACTAGGATCACTGTCTTTCCCCCAAATTTAGGGAGGCTCTCAATGAAATCCATGGAAATATCTGTCCAAATCCTAGTAGGAATGGGCAAAGGCTCGAGCAAGCAACCCGGGAGTCAATGTGGTTTCACCTTTGTTTCGTTGGCAAGTATCACATTCGGTCACCATCTATTTAATTTCAGCTTTCATGTCTTTCCAAAAGAAGTGTCGATGTGCCTGCTCATAGGTTTTGAAAAATCTTGAGTGCCCCGCTGAGGGGGAAGCATGGATTTCATAATAGACGACATGATGCAGGTCTGTACTTTGGAAAAGCACCAGACGACCCTTGTATCGCAGAGAAGCACCGTCTCATGAATAATGTGGTACTGCAGAGGGGTTAGTGGCCAATTGATGAATGAGTTGGCATAAGGAGGGATCATTTGCATACCCTTGTTGGACAGATTCCAACCAATTCAGAATGGGCATGGAGATGGCAGAGAGGAAAGGTTGGTCCTCGAAGATTCTTGAGAGAGCATTAGCCACAACATAGTCTTTTCCCTTCTTATAGGTGATCTCATAATCATAAACCATGAGTTTGTTGACCCACTTCTGCTAAGTTGGAGATGAGACCCGTTGTTCCAAGAAATATTTCAAACTCTGATGATCAGTTTTGATGCAAAAATGATTTCCCAGTAAGTAGGGTCTCTATTTTTGTACTGCATGTAAAATTGCCATCATTTCTTTTTCATATGTAGACAAAGCTAAATTGTGGCCAGAAAGGGCTTTGCTAGTGAAGGCAATTGGTCGGCCCTCTTGGAGAAGAACAGCACCCAAGCCGATGCCACTAGCATCACTTTTGATGGTGATAGTTTGGTAAAGTCTAGCAGTGCCAAAATTGGTGTGCTACACATACTCTGTTTGAGTTTGACGAATGCCTGATCAGCGTTGTTACACCCTAGGTGAAAGCATCCTTCTTCAATAAGGAAGTCAAAGGAGCCGCAATCTTTCCATAATCTTTGACGAACTTGCGATAGTATCATGTCAGTTCTAAGAAACCACGAAGGCTCTTGAGAGTGGTTGGTCGAGACCAATTCTGCATAGCACTGATTTTTTCTGGGTCCACGCGAACCCCATTCGCTGAAACAATGTGCCCCAGATAGTTGATCTCCTCTTGACCGAATGAACACTTGGATTGCTTGGCACATAATTGATTGTCTGCTAACAGTTGTAATGCCATGTCAATATGTTGTAGATGCTCGGCCCATGTGCGGCTGTAGATCAAAATGTCATCAAAGAAAACTAAAATAAATTGACGGAGAAAAGGCCGAAAGATTTTATTCATGAGTGCTTGAAAAGTGGAAGGGGCATTTGTAAGGCCAAATGGCATGACAAGGAACTCATAGTGGCCTTCATGCGTACGGAACGCTGTCTTGGAAATGTCATCAGAATGCACTTGGATTTGATGATAGCCAGAACGCAGATCCAACTTGGAGAAGAATTTGGCCCCATAGAGCTCATCAAGAAGCTCATCGATGACAGGAATTGGGAATTTATCCTTGATAGTGAGGTGGTTAAGGGCTCGAAAGTCAATGCAAAGGCGCCACGACCCATCTTTTTTATGGACAAGAAGCACTGGGGAGGAATATGGGCTGGTGTTGGGGCGAATAACTCCAGACTTGAGGAGTTCCCGGACTAAATTCTCAATTTCAGTCTTTTGCAGATGGGGGTAATGGTATCGCTGGATGTTGGGTGGGATGCTTCTTTGAAGGAGGAATGTGGTGATCTTTAGAGCGTGAAGGGGGCAAACCTATTGGTTCTAAAAAAATGGTTGCATACTTGTCAAGTATGGCTTGTAAATCTGTAGGGTGGTTAGTAGCAACGGGAGGCTGGAGTTGAATGAAATGCAGCTGTGCAATGACCCCATGTGAGCCTTTCTTCAAAAGTTTTTCCATGCGATGAGAACTGATGATGCTAGTAGATCCTGACAATAACATTTTTAAGGTGTGCTTCTGACCATTATCTGTGAACTACATCTAAAGCTCAGAGAAGTCTCATAAAATAGGTCCTAATGTGCGAAGCCATTGTGCCGCTAAAACCACATCACACCCTCCTAAAGGTAGGGCAAACATTTTAAAGCGAAAATTATAATCGCCCATTGCAATACGCACATTTCGACACTTCCCTTTACATGGCAATGTGCCCCCGTTAGCAATCGTGACTTCAAAGCTAGAACAAGGGTATACAAAGCAGTCTGCCGCTTTAGCAATGCAAGGATCAATGAAATTGTGAGTACTGCCCGAGTCAATGAGGATTGTGAGAGGGATCTTTTTGAAGCACCCTTTGACCTTCATGGTTTGGGGAGTGGTGACACCTGCTAGTGCATGCACTGAGATCTCAGGTTGAGTCTCTTGAACCGTTGGGTCCTCTTCAGTGCCGGGTTCGTCTTGAACATCTTGAAATTTCTGGAATATCAAGCTCGTTGTCCTGCTCTGGTGGTGACTCCACATCTAGCAAGTAAGTTTTTGTTGGACGCTCCTGTGACCCCTAACCCATTTGTCATCACAGTTGTAACATAATATGTTCTCTTTGCAAGCCCACATCTCTGCCTCACTCAGGGGCTTGATTGGTGTGGTTATGGTTGTCCGTTGATTCACTGTATTCTTCGCTGGTGAAAAGGTGGGAGGTCGACGATGTATGGAGAGTTTATCTTCTACTAACTTAGCCAGACCCAAAGCGTCCATCATATTTTCAGGTCGAAACATTTTTACCTCCGAGCGAATCGGCTCTCTAAGGCCACTAATAAAGCACCGTTTAAAGAAGTCATCTGACAACCCTTCAGTGTGATTAGCAAGTTTTTCAAATTCAATCTGATATTCACGAACAGTCCCTGTTTGACGGAGTTTGGTGAGAGCTCCTATGAAATCCTCGAATGCCGAGGGATCAAACTTGCCCAGAATTAAGGATGCAAAATTTGACCAATCGGGTTCATCATTTGACTTGAGATACCAATGGTACCACTAAAGTGCTTCTTGTTTCAAATAAAAGGAAGCAATTGAGACTTTGTTTGCAGAATAAGTATTGTGGAGGTTGAAGAATTGTTCAGCTCGATATATCCATCCTATAAGATATGTACCATTGAACCGTGGAAAGTCTAGCTTAGGTCCACGTGAGAAGTTGGAAGCAAAGGAGCGATGCTCTGAAGAAGACTCCTTCTGCACTCTGTTGAGCAAGATGCTATTCTATTGATTCAAGCCACGTATCATATCGGTTAACTCTGTAACCTAAGATTTCAATGTGGCGATTTCTTCCTCCATGATTTTTGTCCCTGCACAAGTGGTGACCATAACCAGTTGTTAATAGCTGGGGATCCTTCGCATTAATTTTTTTTTTAACTGCTGCTTCAGAAACGAATTGTCTGCAACTGTGTGGTTGGAAATATCCTCAACTGTGGATACGTTGTTGTTTGCTCTCTGAACCTGATAACTTGGATATGGACCCCAAGTTTGTTTGGTTGCCTAAAGGATTTTTTTAAATTCTCTCTGGCCACCAAAGTTGTCTGATCGAGTACCACTCTCCAGAAACTTCTGGCCACGGGTTTACCCCTTAACGACCGCTTTTGGTTTACCTCACGGGTGGGAACTAGTCAATCGAGATGGGGCCATTGCCCTTTTCGCTGGCAGGTCCTCTCAATGGGCCAGTTACTTCGAGGGTTCCTGTAATACTCCTCACAATGAGTTTTAGGGCTTATGCCCAAACACTTTCCACAGTTAAGCGGATGGGTATTTACCCAATCCGAAATGACGGACCCTGCAATGAAAAAAATTCTTGCCAGAAATGGCACAGCTTCTAGAAAGCCCTGTTTCGAAAAAAAATTGCTCCAAATTTACCTACAAAGCCAAGAAAACGCTCTAATACCAGATGAGAAGAACCTCCTCGAGCGGATTACCTCCTACAACAGATTTAATCGAAATATGCGAAAATAAAATAACTCTTACGAATAACAGAAACACAGAAAGCTTATATTGATCGCAGGCCACTTCGAGGGGGCAAGCTCAATACAATAAATTTGTGTATACCTTCATTGGGCCTCAACACTTATATACTAACTCTATTCTAACAACTACTACTTCCCTTGTATCTGGGATAAATCAAATATGGTCTAAGGGAGGACTTACAAAGCATATGCGTACATAGCAATTATTACACTGATACTGCAAAGAGAAGGGTAAGGCACGGGTTCCTAACACCATTGTATACTTAATTATAAAAGTAGTATCTTGGTACACAAGTGATTTATTTTCAAGTTACCTACTTGAACAACGATGGGTTCAGTACAGTAAAGAAAGAGATCTTGGATTGTTTAATCTTTACGTATGATGTAAGGTAAAGATTATTTTGTACTATCCTACTCTCTTCATAGTGTTGAAGTAGAAAGGCAAATCATGGTAATGCATAGACAAATTTTACTTGATCTTAGAACCTATTCTCAAGGATGCATGATCATGGGATACTTTGGTCATTAGATTTAGACAATGATGTTCTCATCAATATCTCCTTGTAAGACCGAGGTTATGCCACTAGTGATATTGAGATCTCCTTTGAGAAATATTTGCTAAATACATGATAGTCTAAAGTATTGTAACTATTCTCTTGTTGCATTGCATAGGACAGTGAATTCTACACTAGATGTTCTATAGAGGAGCATATTGGAAGGTTAAGCTTGTGACTGTGTTCTTCTTGGTGAACATTATCTATTGAAGTCTTACTTCAACCATATTCTAAGGTTTGGTTATGTTGGCGTGGTAAGGTGATTATCATTTAATATTTCATAGATTTTGGAATTATGGTATTCTTTGCAATTGGTGAGGATTGACTTGTACTTATGTAAGGTAAGTTGGAAGTGAATCCTCGACCCATCCTTGCCTTAGTAAGTTTGTTGTCAATTGAGTTCATTAGACCTTCATTGGTTGAGTTAGCATTTACAATTGCTTTGGCTTAATGATCTCCTTAAATGACTTTCATGACCTTGTATCCAGAAGACGTTAGATTATACCATATTGAAGTTGGAAAGTCTCTGCCATTTTGGGATACATGATATCTTGTTCTGGAAAGTATCTAATATGTCTTCCAATTAACACATTGGAATTGGAAAATTACCATGAAATTGGATGATTTTAGTTTATTTTGTATAGTATAATATTATAAGACCCTGAGGAGTTGTCTTTTTTTTTTTTTTTAAATTGAAAAGCACACCTTCATTAATAAAACAATATATAGTACATCGTTGATCATACAAAAAAGACAGGGTGAAAAAGTCACACCCCAAAAGCATAATCAAAGCGAGCTAAAACAAGCCTCGTGAGAAAACAAAAGTCCACAAAAGGCCACCAAGATTAAACTAACTCAAGTGCATATGAACCCAAAAAAAGATAAACCTAGAGAGAGTCGTCTTTTTCACGAGAAAAATGTGGCATTTATTGGCTGTCATCATATCCACCTGGTGTAAACCTTGAGAGAGTTTTATGGACCAGTCTTAGAGAGACAATCACTGTGTATGAGTGAACCATGAGGATCTTGTCATACTTCATTGTTCCTTGGAGGATATCATCCAACTTCTCAACTATCGTCCATGAATGTGTTAAATAAGATGTGCTTGTAATTTGAAAAGTTCCTCGTGCAGTTTCTTATCTTGCCACGATTGAGAACTCCTTGGTACAAGTTAGTTTTCACTTTTGTATGGATACTCAATTGCGCAGTTTGTTTGTTGTGATTTAATCCTCCATAGTAGTGAAGGATTGTTTGTAGTTTTGTTCCTTAAAAAAAGATGTGTTTTTAAGTCATGAAAATTTTGGGCATGACAATGCATGACATTTGGGTCATTTGGGTCAGGTACACAAAAATATTAAATAGATGTCATGTTGGAGCTATTTGAAGAGACAAGAATAAAAGAGTGGGGAAGCTACTAACTCAAATCAATAGGAAAAAGAACAACCTTCTTAAAGAAAAAAACCCAATCCTTAATTTATGCCTCATCATAGAATTAAAACAAATATGACAAAATATGGTCCCATAAACCATTGGATCTCATGAATATAATTAAAAGCGTTTCATTTCATTTATATATATAGACACACCTTTTTCATATATTATATATATATAGGCACACCTTGTACGTGTAGGGTTAGCCGTCTAATTGGGTCTGTTTTGGCTTTATGTTATTTGTGGCTTATTACGAATTCAATTTATATCCCCAAAAAATTATGAAAAAAATAATAATAATATTTTTACTTTTTTTATTTTTTATTTTTTATTTTTAAATGCAACTATGCTAACCTTTTCTAGAGAACGAGTATCAATTTAGAAACGTGTTTAAACCCCTAATCGAACATTCCTTCTATGATTTGCTTTTTTAGTTCTCATTCTTTGCCCTTCATATTTCTGCTCTGCAACTCCGGCCTTTTTTTAAGAAATAACTGTTGTAGGTTGATCGAAACAAATGAAATCAGGAAGTGTAATATTATTAGATATTATGATCTTTAATGAGCAGTGAATAGTAGGGATAAAAGCAGCAAGTAGCAGAAAATGCAGCTAAAGGACGTAGATTGAGACCTTCAACGGATGGTCAGCGAGAACAATGGAATTGTTGGACCTGATACCACTTGAAGCCCCGCAAGCAACAAGCGTAAAACATATCATACGAGTGAAAAAATGATATTGTGGGTGTTTATTTAGTTAGTCTGACCTTCACCAGTCTTATTTCACACAATTAGCGTAATTTAGGAGGTAGAGCACATTGTTCATTTGAGGCTAGGTCTGGCTCAAAACTGATTGTTTCATTTCTGCTTCAAAATCCGACTGGAGTGATCTGAGCTAAATCTATATCACAAATTATTACAGGTCCTGTTGTGGGAGACAAGATGAAAGCTTGTCATACAGCTTTTTCAACTAGCCAATATTCTTCACTGGTGACCACTATGTATAGCTATTTTCATCCAAGACGGTACTTTTTTA
Source organism: Torreya grandis (assembly GCA_037957365.1). Lineage (NCBI taxonomy): Eukaryota > Viridiplantae > Streptophyta > Pinopsida > Cupressales > Taxaceae > Torreya > Torreya grandis. The sequence goes on from JARHVA010004508.1 coordinate 631,703, forward strand.
CATGGTGCTACAGGCTCTGCCAAAATAAAAGTGAGATGCAATCTCACTGGACATTGCATATTAAAAATTGCAGCTCAGATATATGGGAGCTCAAAAAAATTATAATTTTCCATAACAAAAACCAAAAATAATAAGCAAACTAGAAATAGTTTGACAATCCAAACCAAAATAATTATGCAAACTAGAAATAGTTTCACAAACCCTCATGGCAGGTACGCAAGGTGAGACATTTGACCTTTTTTATCATTAGCAGGGATGGGATGATCCCTCCTGCAGTAAGGTTGATCCCCCAAAGTCCCGGAGCCAACTTTCAGCCACCGTTACAACTTTCAGCCATACTCCCATCTCCATAGCTTTTGCCTTTCACTATCAATGATAAATCAGTGGCCCGAGAAGTGATCAAATATTTCCGTACCATGAAAGAATCCAGATGACCCACCCTGCTCCATGAATTTGATCTGGCTTCAGAACATATATCCAAGAATGTCTTCCATGTAACATATCACAATCAAGTAGAGCTACAGAACCCTTGACCAGCTTACCTACACCAACAACAGTGTCTCAGAAATGACAGATCAGTGGCTCAAGGAGTAATTGATATTTGAGTACCATGAAACAATCCGGATGAATGAATTTGATCTAGGCTTCAGAAACAATCCAAGAATGTCTTCCATGTAACAGATTACAATCAAGAAGAGCTGCAGAACCCTTGACCAGCTTATCTCCAACAAGAAAGTCTCTGAGAGAAATCTGGAATGGATTGTAATTGTCAATCATATGCCATGAGGAAAAAAAATCAGAACCAGATATCTGTCCAATGGCAACTCTGATCACTTGCAACCTTCCAAATTCCAACATGGACAAGGTTACTACATTTAGTCTCGAGTAACAATTTGAGCGCAAATGTAACACAGTTCTCGTGCTGCTGATTAGACAACCACTCAGTCGAGTAGAACCATGATGAATAAAAGTATCATTGTCTGACAAAATCGGCATGTGATCAGAATGACCAAGCCATCCATAATGCTGGGTACCTGCCATGAAATGAAGATTCCATGTCGACATAGCAAACTGAAAGCAACGTAGCTGTCACTGAAGATTTAAATTGTTCCCAACATGAACTCGGTCTGTAATTTTGGGTGTAACTTGTAACAAATAAATCCCTGCAAAATAACCTGTTTCCCTTCTACCAAATTAATGTGTATAATGTTTTGGATACAATAACTCACTAAAATCAGATCAAACCTAAAAAGAATCCAGGGTCATAGCGGAGCATAGCATTGTGCATTGTGTTTACGCATGTGGACTGTCATTTAATGTTATTAGATCACCATACTGGCAGGATATGGTGAGATCTGTCAATGTTGCCCTAAAGGATTCACCAGCGCAAGGTATGAAAACGTGCGCACCATTTTGTTGACAAAAAAAAGAAACAAGTTGAAAATGCATTGAAGCCCATCAAAGATTCGTGGATCGAAACAAAGGTGTCCATCGTTTCCAATGGATGGAAACATAGATGGTTTACTCGCCGGTTACTCGCCAAGAAAAAGCCCAGGTGGTTAACCGCCACTCAAACTCGCTGCAAAAAAAAATTGCCAATTTTTTAGTACCCTTGTCGGTTATTAGCAGTTATTGGCGGTTAATGTTTTTCTGATAAATTTAATTATTTTTTCCCTGTCGGTTATTCCTAGTTATTCGGCCAGCTATGTCGAATAACTGCCGGTTACCCAAAGTTGCCCCTTGACTCGCCAGTTATGGTTATGCGAACTATGGATGGAAAGATACGGCAAATAAGCCATTGGTTAATGTGGTCACAGTAAGCCATAAAGGAGCAATGTTTTTTAGGGCTGTTGATTATGAGGGGCAAGTGAAGGATGCACAAATCATTGTTGACATCCTAATAGAGTCCATTGAGACGATTGGGCTTCAAAATGTTGTCCAAATTGTATTGGACAATGCACAAAATTGCAATGTCGTGGGCATGATAGTTGAGGCAAGGTATGTGCACATATTTTGGACACCTTGTGTTGTTCATTTTCTCAACCTCATGTTGCAAAAATTGAAGACCAAAATTGAATGGATCAAAGTCTCTGAGGAGGTGAGCGAGATCCAAATGTTCATAAGCAACCATCACATTTCCCAAGGCATCTTCAGGGTCGTCTCCGAGTTGACGTTGTTGAAAGTAACTTCTTATTTCATCATTCATTATCCATAAATCATGTATATTTTTAATTTAATTTTGTAAGTTTGTAATTTGTAGTGTTTTTATTTTTGAACAATTTTTTTAATTTTATTTGTTTTAATTTTGTTTCAGATTGTTGAGACTCGATTTGTCTCACACACACTTGACTTGAAAACTTGTCATGGTGTGTGAGGCATTGAATAGCATGGTTACCAACAACCTTTGGAGTGTATGGAGGCAGGGAAACAGTGAGAGGGCCACAAAAGTGAAAGGGTGGATTCTTGATGACGTGTGGTGGAAACATGTAGAGTATTTACTTAGTTTTACAAAGCCCATCATCAACATGTTGATATATGTGGATATGAATCATTCATGTTTGAGTGAGCTTTATGATGGAATCGACTCAGTGATCGAGAAAATTAGATCCATCATAAATACCAAAGAGCAAGATCCTACGGAGAGGTTCTTCAAAGAAGTGCAATCACATTTCATTGAAAAGTGGAACAAAATGACCACCCCATTGCATCTTATTGCTTTTGCTTTTATGCCCAAATACTACAGCATTGAGATCCTTTCTTTGCCCAAAAGGTTGCACCATATAGGAATGCTGAGGTTAATGAGAGATATGAAATAACATTCTCTAGACTCTTACCCAATCCAGAAGTAGAAGACCAAATTATGGAAGAGTTGTGTATTTTATATTTTGTGGGTCACTCCTTTGGCACTATTTGTGACAAGTACAAGAACGAAGCTCATTTTTTGTGGAACCTCCATGGGCAAGTATCCACCCACCTTCAACCACTTGCAATAAAAATTCTATCACAAGTAAGATTTTATTTTATTTTTTTAACTCTTCCCTTATTTCCGACGTTTTGTTTTAACTTTTTACTTTTATAAATTCTAATTGACTTTGCAGCGTCCCTCAATTGATTGCAAGATCCTCCTCAATTGAGCAGAATTGGGGTAGCTACAACTTTATCCACTCAATTAAGCGCAACAAGTTGGCAGCAAAAAAGGCGGAAGATTTGGTCTATGTGTATTCCAACTTGCATCTTCTCTCACACAAACACCTTGATTACAAGGAAGAGACTGCTAACTCCAATGCCTCCATTGCCTACCTTTCATTGCTTGACACAGAGCTAGATAGTTCTTCACACGACCTGCATAGTGGAGCTAGTGGGAGTGGTATTGCTGCTGCTCGTGGTTCTAATAAACCACAGGGTAATGAAGACATCGCAGCCGAAGACGAAAATGAACATAGTGAATCATGAATATGCTGATGTCTTTATTTTTGTCCATATATTGTAACATTTGTTTGCACCGTCCCTGTTATAAAACTAATCTAAGTTTGACCATTGAATATTATGATATTTGGCATTGAATTATGAGTATGTTTTGTGGTTATTTAACTTATTTTGTTTCCTCTATGCATATTATGTGATTATTTTTGCTTCTATGGCTATATTTTTTATATTTTTTATTTGTATTTTTGTATGGCCATATCCAAGCACAACAAAAAAAATCCCCATATCCACGTATCCAATTCTCATACCCGTATCCGTAGCAGCAACTTAGCTAAATTAATAACAAAGACTTATTTTAGCTGTGAACCTCAGTGTATCATAAGTCCTTTAGAATCATTTCCAGAGGGCAGCTGTAAGAATTACCCACCTTCCAAATTTCTTAGTGTACCCCTCGTTTAAACTCCACAAGAATATCATCTAGACCCATAACCATAAAATTTACTGATATCAAACAAATCTACTTTTTCTTTAAGAGAACCATATGGCGGTAAAATAACTCCACTGCTAGAAAAATTAGTGTGGATCTTGAGATGTAACTCTATTCTAGAATCATTACCTATATGTAAGTTAAACCTCTTGGTATATAACTACAACATAACGCACAACCACTCAGCACACAATTTTATTCAAAACATAACAAATTCCTTGCACCTTGCAATCTATCATGGAAATCAAATTGAAATAGCTTGAGCTTACAATTATATCAAAATAAAGCCTGTATGTAAAATAATGGTGGCCTACTATTCTTGTTTACAAAGCAATCATCGCATGCAAAAAAATGCATTTTCTGTAGATTGCCACCATTATAAATAAGCCTCTGGTTTAGACCATGAATAAATTTTTGCATCATAAGGTAACAGACTGATGAAGCCAGTTATCAACTAAGCTCGATAAGGGAATATTTACCCCTCCTTGCGTAAGAGGAAGCTAAGTGAACTACAAAACACAAGTATTGCAGCTCATTCTGTCTGTTCAGTAGGCGTACCCAAACAGGCAATTAAGATACACTGTTAGTACTCCTGGACTCTTGAAGTACTCCGAACATTATACAAAATACCTGATTGGCCTGACTCTGTCAGAACAGCCAATTTATCTGCATCAAGTGCATCTGTTGAACAGCTGAAGATGGTTCTTTGCGAGTGCGAATAAGCACAATAGTCTACAGCATATACATATATATCCTCTTTAAGAGCAGAAACAGAAACTCCAACACCTTCACCTGCATATATAAAAGTGATTTGCGATAGACTGTTCACATGAAGAGACTGAACTGTGTGGCTTGAAATAAATAGCATTAATGTAAAAGGACTTTCCAAGGAATTTTCAGTTTATGCAGGGATAAAATATTAAGGACGACGACACTTTTCAAAGAAATAATTCTTCATTGGGCATTAGGAAGCAATCAAAAGAAAATTTGCATCATCATGATATAGGTAGTTTCTCATCCATAGCAATCTCGATTGTCACATTAATGACCCCACATGAAAGTCTTCAACAAAAGATGAATATAAGACGAAAATGTCAAAATAGAGTTCAAAAGATTGAACTGACACTTTCAGATGATGGAATTAAGCAATAAAGTATTGTAATAGAAAGAGGTAAGATTGATACTTCAGGACAATAATTGGCATACAATATTTCATAGCAATAAATTTGGCATACCTGGAAGGGGGGGGTGAAGTTTGGTTGGACTTTCTTTGTAAACCTTTGTTGAGAGAAATTGTGTTAACAATCCTTCCATTTGCTAGCTCATCAAAAGCTTCCACTTTATCTTTGAAAACATACAATTATAGTGATATTTATTTCAAAGCATGTCACCAAGATAGCCACATTTTCAGTCAATGGAATAAAATTTGTATGGTTTCTTTCTCCATAGTTGTGGGCGGTGGGAGAAGTTAGAAGAGAAGAAAAACAAAAAATCCTTCAGGAGTTGGGAGATAGAAGAGATTAGAAAACAGGTTAGAAAATAGGGACAAATGCATGGTTTCCAAGGAATGGTCATTCCTCCTTTCTCTTGGATTGCAAGATGGATTAGGTTCTCTCCCTCTTCCTATATTTGCATGAAGTTTAAAGCTTCTTTTGCATGTTAGATACTCTTTGAGTTTCCTAATTTGGACACAGCAAAAAGAGTAGAAGCCCTTCCCCATTTGCTTCTCAGATGGGTAGTGGTTCAAACCTAACTAGTTATCACTTCCCAGCTTGATTGAAGAGGTAAATATGAAATTTGTATTGATTTTGGTGACAAGCAACTACCCTTAAAATTTACAGCCATTTTGGTGGGAGATGCTTAGCTCCCCAAGGGGGTGAAGATCCTATTGCTTGCTTAATTTACAGCAGCCCTCTTTCTTTTCCCTTAGCATGGCATTTCATGATTTAGTTCTTCCTTTGCTTGGGACATGGATGGAGAGAAATATCTTTCCCATTTCCAGATTTAATGTGAAAGGAGACTCATTCATGCCCTTCACATGTGGAAAACAGCCCTTCCCCTCCCTTGATATATTAAAAGCACATTTTCTGAATTAGCATTTTTACAACTTTGACAAAACCAAGGTATCCAACCTCTATCTATAGAATATAACCACATTCACTGCAACTTTAATTTCCAACAACACTTATTAATGAATATGCATATGCATTAAAACCTAGCATTTCTTGGCAATTGGTACCTGATCATCATCGATGCAAAACTGTGAAAACAGTCGTGCACTAATTGCAATGACTCGAAAAGAATATTTAGCTCTTAAAGGAAACGTGGTTCTTGTTTTGAATGATGTGAACAGTTGCCTTCATAATAACAAGAGCGTTCTAATGTAGGTGCTCTTTTGGTACTCAAAACAAATTTCAAAATGACAAAACCACTAGTAAAGGGTTAATTAAAGTATTTGAGCATACCTTCACTATCATCCCAACTGAATTTAAACAACAGTTTTTTTATATCAATAATGTACAGAACTACAAAGTTGTTTCCATTGAAGACAATGCTACCCTAGCCATATGCCTCTAAAATTTTAAACTGACAGTGTGACAGGAAATCAAAGCATATGTTCCTTCTCAAAAATATTTTACAAATGAAGAATAGAAATAAATCCTTGAAGACCTTCCACTACAAAATTTTATGATGCAAAAACCCAAACCCCAGTAAAAGATTAATTTGAAATGCCTTTCATGGAATCAAATTCCTAGAAGTAAAATGATATTACGATCTCCAATACCATATACTTTATTGCCAAGAGTTAAGTTACATACCATGAGTAACACAGAGAACATTATCCTGTGGAAACTTGTCTGCCAGTGCTTGAAACGTATCTGAATATCTCTTGTGTGCACCTTCGGTAGTCTCTTGCCACTTTGGTAACTGCACATGGTCATAGAAATCACATAAACCGGCTTTTGAAGTTTTGTAAACTACTTATCAAATGCCAATTGAAAGTACAACTAGACAAACTCCACTTTAGACACAAGAAAAATTTACAAAAGACGAGCTACACAACAAGAGCAGAACCAGAAATAATTCCCTACTAAACTAAATTATTCATAAAAAAGCCTCGAATTAATACCTGCTATTCAGTTATCCATTTCTACTCCAGACAAAAAAAACACTCTTACATAGGTAAAAGATAGCAATGAAACACATTGTACTTTTCCCAAAATAAATTAAACATGTCAATAAGATTTGAAAACACATTCAAACAAACACAAATGCATGGAACTTTAAGAAAGCAACAAATAAAATTAAACATACAGATACTTTCAACAAACTACTTTATGTGACAGTAAAACGGGAAAGCAAACAGACCTCTGGCCATATAGGCTCTACAGAATGATCCACTGTTCCTGGTGGTAACATGGCTTCCAGCGCAGAATGGTTAAGCGTCCAGTTGACATCTGGTGAAGAAGGCGGGGTTCTAATTGCAATATGATTCATTACCTCACACAAACCAAGTTCTATAGATACCTGCATAAAATGGACCATAAAAATGACAATAAGTACCATTTCAAAGGTTCAGCATATCCCAGACACTTCTAAAAAGCATTGGCAAGTCCAGACAATGCTGCTCAAGTCATAAATGGCTCAAAAGTGACTCAGTTTATGCAACCAAACCAAAAACTTCCCCTAAAGATATGTACATATAGCCTGCAGATATCTGCAAGCCTTCCTGTGTTTCCACAGTGAATGTTTCACCTACAATCCAAACCTTGGCTAATTTGCCAGATAACAACAATTTGAGCATTTGGAGGAACTGGCCCAAGTGTATGCTATAAACACTAAAGTTTTGCCAAAGCATAATACAGTTTTTGAGTAATTCACAAATGTATTAGTGTTAAAACTGTCAAAATTTAAGAGCAGAAGATGATAAGAACAAAAAACAAGATTATACAAACTGCTACCATTGAAATTACTATAGAGTGATACTTTGTGAAATCATGATATGATTTTAGATACACACTCAAGTGCTTCAAAGATCCAAGCGTCCAAGACTTCCCAATCTATCGGTGTCATCGATAAACATCCATTTATCTTGCAAATGTGTCGGGAGATCCTTCCACTTCCCAAAAAATAGGAAAGAAATGCTATTTGCAAACTCACACACAAACACCAAGATTAACTGAAACATGATGCATGTTCCAATAAAGATGAAGCAATGTTTCATGGTTCACTGTATAACGTAAAATTGTATCAAGATGTAACAGAATTACATGGGGTCAGAAATTTTGTGCCATTTCCCAGACAACATGATCAAAACACTTGGTGTTCATTGTATATTGAAAGTCAATAATAAACTTATCATATACTTGGCATAAAGTATAAACTAGTAGTACCTAATAGTTATGTCTCCTGTTAACTCATATAAATGAAATCATTGCTGTTTGACAGGAATTATCTAAAGTCTGAACTCTAGCCGTTGCCACCAACTCGTAATACAACACTTCTTATATTTTCCTTGCAAGTTTCCATCATATTTCGTTTCATGTAATCTCTGTAGAAGACTGCTATTTTACTCTGCAAAATTACAAAACAACCTTGGTAGCAAAGCCTTGTCTCAAGCAAAGCCCCATTTTTAACTTATCATATACTTGGCATAAAGTATAAACTAGTAGTACCTAATACTTATGTCTCCTGTTAACTCATATATATGAAATCAATGTTGTTTGACAGGAATTATCTAAAGTCTAAATTCTAGCCGTTGCCACCAACTCATAATACAACACTTCTTATATTTTACTTGCAAGTTTCCATCATATTTCGTTTCATGTAATCTCTGTGGAAGATTGTTATTTTCAACTTTGCAAAATTACAAATCAATCTTGGTAGCAAAGCCCTGTCTCAAGCTTCCTCTCAGTTTAATCCTCAAGGGATGAACCCACATAGAATGCATTGAAATTAAAACCAGACTCTAAAAATAATCTGGATTTCATAAAGGATTTTGCATAAGCTAGACAGCCTCTGTATAAATTTTCTGCCTCAAATTACAATGGATCTTGCAAGGAAAAGGAAGATGTGAATTTTTATCATTTTTTACCATGTAGCAGTGCAATTCACCATAGCTGAAAGCTATGAGATCATATCAACTTCAGTCTTAAAATAGAAAGACTCTATATATGATGAAAAACATCAGTTGTACAGCAGATTTGAAGATGCAAAAAGATTTTCCAATCAAGATCTTTTTGCATGTTTTTCATAATGTTTTTGAAAAGGAATTTTGTTAGTTTGCTTTTTTTTAGTTTTTTAATAAATTATATACAGAGAGAGTCCTTTGAGGATTTGATCAAAAGATTAGATGTTTTTTTATTTGATGGAAAAAAATATGAAGGAAAAACTATGAAAATGTGCACACTAAAATCAGGCCAAGATAGCTAGCCAACAACTAAAACAATCATAAGACTTTTTCTGAACGGTTAGATTTTGTAATCTCTAATTCTGTTGCATTTCATATTGTCCATATGGGAATCAGGAAGTCATGAATATTACATTCTCTAACCCTTCTCCTTTTATATCAAAAAAATACAACAATATATTAGCTAGATCTTCTTGTTGAATTTTTGTTATATTGAATACTTTGTTTCCAATTGTTATAGCAAGTAGCATTGAATAGTGCATATTGTGTTACTGGTGGAACCTACACTCTTCCAAACCCTAGATCTATCCTTCTCAACTGTGTTTTTAACCAAATTTCTGATCTCCAACCTATTGTGGTGCCCCCGTCACAACAGATTTTAACTGTTATAACTTATGTGAAAACCCTTGTTTGCTGATTGCATAATTATTACACCATAGTGGTGCCCCATCATTAATTATGAAGATCTTTAGCAGTTTCAGATTTCTGGAACACATTTGTTGAGGCTTATTAAGTTTCTCTAATTGAGCATTTAGTTCCAATTGTGTTATTTCGGTTTTTGTCTGCAGCATATCTTAATAGAATTGTTTTCGAGATCTTTTAATCTTTGCAACTGTCAAAACCATTGATAGAAATAATTATGTCTCACCTTGCTAGCTTTTTCACCAGTCTTTCACAATAATGCTAAACAAAGCCCTCAAGTTTTTTAGCAATACCAAGATCAATATTCTACCGTACACACCTACCAAGCTTACTGAAATCCTTTATTATTTGTTTCTAAACAAATACCAAGTTGCAACAAACCAGAGAGGAGATATTTGCATAATCTACTCAATGCTCCACCAGATACTCCACCAACAATTCTAGTAGCACGCCTATCTCAAAAGCGCATCAACCCTCAAGTGGTATACATCATCGGATTCATCAAATATAGATTTTTCATTGGTCACAATTGATCCAAGTGGCAGGTCCAAACAATTCACTAGTGGTACCGTCAAACACAATCTCATGGTCTAAGGTAATGCCTAACCAGCTTCTACGTCTACAATAATGCTAAACAAAGCCCTCAAGTTTTTTAGCAATACCAAGATCAATATTCTACCGAGCTTAACTCTCCATAAGTGGCAGCACTGATTGCCACCAGTACCTCTATACGTATCCTTTGTGGGGTGAAGCCCCCCATAGGAATATAGGAGTTCCTCTCATGGGATCAAGGGGTAGCGCCCCCGTGGGCCAGATTCGACCATCACATTTTGACACAGCTCAACCATAACTAATGGAAGGTGAAGCCACCCATGGAAAAGCCACCGTTTCATCTTCCATAACAGTTCTTTCCCTTCTGCGGCATTTTATATTCAGATGCACATATGCATGTAGTTAGAAAGCAAGAAAGAAAAAAAAGATTCAGGAAGATAAACAACCATTCATCTCCTTTGAGAAAGAATGAGATTATATTAATGTCCACGGATGACCAAAAGTAGGTCAATGGCACTCGAGAATACAACCTTAAACAATAGAAAGTTCGGTCTTTATCCCATGCATCATTTCTGAATGTTATTTATATATTTGAATTCTTGTTTAACATTCGCTTCCGAATATAACCCATCCGAATTCTAGCGATTTTGAGTATCCTCCACTAGATATGTCCTTTGAGCCAAATCAACCGTAATCATTGTAGATGCAAAAATGTGGATGTCTATGGAGAGTTCAACATGTTGGGGTAAAAAACATGTAATCAACAAACTAGGGTTTTCACATAGCCTATAGCAACTAAAATCCGGTTTGTTGGGGTACACCACTATACACTGAAGATCAAATATCTGCCTGAAAAACACAATTAAGATGTAAATCTAGGGTTTGGAAGGGTGTGGATCCAACCAATAACGAAATATATGTTGTCATATGCTAGTTGCAATAACAATAATTGGAAATAAAGCATGCACTAACACAATAGCAATAATAACCTCAGTTCAACCCTAATATCTAGTTAATATTTTTAAATTTTTGATATAATTGGAGAAAGGTTAGAGAACACAATATTCACAATTTCCCGATTTCCAAATGATCAATATGAGATGCAATACATAAATGTAAATCCCTAATGCAAATCTACATCCTAGAGACTATATAAGCCCAAGCCCTCAAAATGCAAAGATATCAATAATATAGAAAAACCTTCACCTTGCATAAAAGGTGCCTTCATATCCGCAAGCATGCACAAAGACTACTAACCTATCTTCAAGAATTCATGGTTTTGTAACAGTATTATGGTCGACAATCAAGGCAGATGTATGGCAAATCCTTATGATCCCTACATGCAAGCCTAACGGAATATCTTTGAAGATGTGAGGTAGTAGGAAATGCTAGAACAAAGGTTGGAAGTTCTCTATGATCACTGTAGATTTAAAATATCTGAAGTAAACAGCTGTAGAAAGCACGTAGGTAAGAGAGTTTTTACGATCAATGTATTGGGCCCAAAATGATTCACTACATGTGACAAGCCTCTAAGTAAGTAAAAGGTAGAAGACCAGTCTAGATCCAACACAAGAATTTTGCTAAACGAAGTGATCTGGAGCAATAGAACAAGACCATGTGCAATGTAGGGTGAAATCGATCTAGAAGGGGAACCTACACATACAATCTATATTTAGATAAAGAGGGTGGAGGACCTTACTAAAAATGGGGTGTCATTAGATAGCAAAGCAATAGCTATGGTAGTTAGGTCAAAAGACCGTGGTAAAGTCAAGGGCCATGGCAACAATAACGTTAAGATAACAATAAATCAAATGACAAGAAGCATGTGCAATAGTAATACTATCAAATAACTGAAACATACAACATTCACAAATAGACCAAAGTAAAAAATAATGGGGGTAGGGATAAGGATACTTACCTCGAGTTGACTTGTCGACGCATTAAACTCCCCCTTGGTTTTGGACACTTTGTGATAGATGGTTGTAGGTGAAGTCAAGATGGATAGAAAAACCCTAACTTCTAGATAGACCACAATTGAGAACTCTAAAGACTTGGTATGCCTCAATGGTGCAACTCCTATCCTTGAAATATTCGAGGCCTTTATTGCTAACATGTATTCCTCTAGTCAAGCTCCTTAACCCTAATTCCTCTTCATCTTCCTAGGGAGGAATTGTGAGGGCAAGCATAACAAATTATATTGTTGTATATCAAGTAATGACAAAGGAAAACCTATGAATAAGGGTTCAGATCCCTATAAAATCAAAACTCAATTTTAGTCGACATCATAAACCTAATTTATGACAGAAATAAATCAAACATCATCAACTAGACCGATGATGTTCGCCAAAATAGAGATGCTAAAGGAACATCAGTTGGGCTGATAACGTCGGCTATGAGTAGGCAATATAGGAATCAAGGTTTAGAAAGGACCAAGAGGCAAAGGAAGATAAATCTGGTGATATGAAGGTGGTACTATGAATGGAAACTCCTGACCCATCTCACAAAGTGCTTCAAACACACCCACCCTAATCCCAATGTATGCAAATGCATACTCAAGAAGAGTTAGGTGTTGAATAGCCTTGGACAAGAAAAGTGTCAATAAAGCGTTTTTTATGTGTACATATGCCCCCTATAAATAAGGGTTTTGATCCCTAAAATCAAAACTCAATTTTAGTCAATGTCATCAACAGGGTCGATGACAGAGAAAGAAATCAAATGTCGTCTACCCAACTGATGATGTCTGCCAAAACAAAGATGTTAAATGGATGTCATTGGCCCAACCAATGATGCCCACCAAAATAGAGATGCTAAAGGGACGTCATGGGACGAGCTGAAAACATCAACTATGAGCAAGCAATATAGGAATGGGGGTTAAGAAAGGCCAGGATGCAAAGGAAGATAAATATGGTGATATGAAGGTGGTAGTATGAAGGGCAACTCATGACACATCTCTCATGAAGTGCTTGAAGCCCACTCACCCCAATCCTAGTGTATGCAAATGGATACTCAGGAAGATTGATGAGCCAACTAGCCTTGGACAAGAAAAGTGTTAGTAAAGAGTTTTTAATCCCCCCAAATTTCATCGCTCTTCTATGTAGGTTGTGATAGGTAAAATCCAAGAGGGGAAAAGGTAATAAGAACCCAACCAAGGGGGGCCAAAAAAACCCAAGGGGGGATGACTACTAAATAAACCCCAAGGAGGGAAAGGAAATACGAACCCAAGGGGATCAAGGAAAACCCAAGGGGGGATGACTGCAAATTAAAACCCAAGGGGGAAGAAACTAAGGAGACCAAGGAAGACCCAAGGGGAGATAAATGCTAGATAGACCATGTAGAAGAGTGGTCAAGCATTTTTGTAAAATAAATCATGATAGGGCTTTCTAAATATCTGAAAAATGAGAATATGAATCTAGAGAGTGATAAGACATGATAGCTCACATACGTCTCAAATATGATGGTATAGATCTTCTACTACAACTTGTATCTCGTTGCGACAAGTGTCTCCTCAATTGTCTGAAATCCTCATAAGTACTTCTTTGCAAATGACATAGCTCAATATTAAGCTCCAAAATTTCGTACACTTTGTGACTCTGAACTATCATTAGAATGCTCATGGCTACTCATAGGGAGGTTTTTTATAAATAATAATAATGGAAAATGGGCCCTTACCCTATGGTACAAAAGGATCTAACTAGTAGATCAGACCAAGAGAGAAAAAAGAAGTCTACAGGGGATAGGCAAAAAGCCAAGCAACCACAAAACCAACAAGCTAGATACAAGAGAGAAAACCAAAGAATAGAAGTTCAAAAGCTACACATCCTTGATTAGTGCTAGAGGGAAGCACCACCATGGAACCACTCCCAAGAAGTATGAAGACGCCAACACCAGAAGCCTTGGTCACTAGTCACCAGAATGTCTTTCAAGCACTGAGACTACAATACACACTCCAAAATTAAGACCACTAAAGCCCACGACAACAACTTGAACAAAAGGGAAGTTGTCAGTGGGTCAAATCTTTTCTAATTAATTCTCTGCATTCTTCCCAGGGAGAAGGGCCTTCACAATTCCAATCTTCATTAGGAGGAAGGTGAAGAGCTCCAAAGTTAGCCAAGAAATCCACTAGAGAGTTTGTCTCATGATAGTTGTGGGAAAAAGATATGTAATAAAAAAAAGAATGGCATGAAGAATATCTTGAATGATTGAATCAAGTTGCCACTAATCAAATCTTCTCGTTTTAACAGCATTGATAATCAAGATAGAATCACCTTCCACAAATGGTCTCCTAAATTTTAAATCAATAGCAATTCTCAAATCTCTAAGAAGAGCTAGAGCTTCAGCTGAATTGTTAAAATACCATGGAATGTTGAAGGCAAAACATAAAAGCACTTGTCCCAAATAATCTCTAAAGATTTCTCCTCCACCAGAACGACCTGGGTTATCTTTTGATGCCTCATCAAAATTTAGCTTGACATTACTTTCACTCGAAGGCTTCCAAGAGGCCAATAACCTTTTGTTAATTTGGGGAGGGAGAATGAAGTTTTTTTTATTAACTTCCATTTTAAGAGAATATGACAATCCTCCCCAGTGATTTTCTTTTTAGGAGGCAACACTTTAGCCTTAAAGACCTCTTGAAGAAGCACCTTTCGATTTTAAGAGTGAGGAAATATTCAAAGAAGGTCTTGTTCCTAAAGACTATATTGTTTCTTTCTTTCCATAAGCTCCAGATGATCAAAGACGAGGCCATTGCCCAAATACTTTTGACTTGATCCCCTCCTATCTAGTTAATCAAAAGTTCCTAAATAGAGTCGACTGCTACCCAAAGTCTATTCATTCTTAAATAACCAAGACCAAATTCTTTAAGCAAAGGAGCAATGAAGGACGACGTGGTTTGAGGATTCAGAATTATCTTTACAGAAGACACACCAAGAGGGCCCTAAAAACCAATCCTTTGGAGTCTGTCCCAAAAAAGAGAATTCTTCGTGACAAACCACAAATTTAGGTTAGCTTTAGGAAAACCCCGAGGGATCCAAAAAAAATCCACAGACCATAAAGTTGTATTAATATGAGAGATCAACTTATTGTAGCCTTGTTTCACCACAAAGTTGCCAGAAGGATCTCCAGACCATTTTAATCCATCAGTCTCCATTGAACTGTTGATATGGTGAGAGTTCAAAAAGAAGTTGAAAGAAATTAGAAGATCAAAGGAATGGTTGGCAGCAAAATAATTTGGATTTTTTCATCATCTCTAAGGGCCACATACACTTTGGGTTTCAACCCAATAATTACAAGCCAGAAGTCTCCATAGGTTTGAAAAATACTCTTCTAATATGTTGAAAGATGGATGATTGCAGAGAGGGCCCACACTAGACCAAGCATCCTTCCAAAAGTTAACAGATCTACCATTTTTAATATCCCAACAGAGGGAGTTAGAGATAAATCTCTATATTTCCCAAGGAAGTTCCAAATGTGAGACCCATACATTCAATGCTCTGTACTAAAAATATGGGTCAGATCATCTACATTATCAAGATACTTTCTTCGGAGCAAGATGCTCCAAGTGCTATCTTTGTCTTGATTGACTCTCCAAAGAAGTTTTGCTCCAAGAGCTACGTTCATCTTGAACAAATTTTTGATTCCATCCCCACCTTTTGATTTGGGCAAGCAAACTTGTTCCCATTTCATTAAAGCAATTTTCTTAGACTCAAAATGACCATTCCACAATAAAAATCATAATGTTAGTTAATATGGGTTTGACACTAACAAGAGCATCTGAGACTGACATCATACAAACTGGAATTGCTTGGAGAACAACTTGACTTAATTGAATTTTTCTTGCCCAAGAAAGCCATTTTCCTTCCCAAGAAGCCAATTTAATCTGGAAGGTTGTGGTCATGTTGTCCAAATATTATTTTTTCAACCACCAATCAAAAAGGGGGATCCCTTAATATTTGCTAGGAAGAGATCCTAAAGAAAATCCAAGGTGTTTAATCTTATTTTGTCTATGAAGTGAAGTGTGAAGGAAGAAAATGCTATATCTCAAAAGTTTGATCTCCTGACCCGAAGCACAGTGATACCAATCTAAAAATTTCCTCAGCAATCTAGCTTCCCGAATGCGAGCAAAGTTTCCCATAATTGAATCATCCACAAACTAACCATGAGAGACGTTTACATTCTTAGTAATATTAAATTTGCTAATGAGGTTTAGCAATTTTGCCTTTGAGAAGGCTCTATCCAAGGCTTCTACGATGATGATGAAGAGGTAGGGAGAGATAGGATCTCCTTGACAAAGACCCAGTAAAGCATTGAAAAATCCGGTTGGGGCTCCGTTTACAAGAGCGTAAAACATAGGAGTAGAAATGCAAGACTTTATCCAATCACACCAAGCCTTAGAGAACCCAAATTTCCTAAGGATTTTGAAAAGAAAGCTCCAATTAACTCTATCATATGTGCTTTGTTGATATCAAGTTTGATGATCATTGTCACTTCCTACTTCAGTTTAGCTGAGTGAATTAGCTCGTGTAAAATAACCACTCCATCTAAGATTTGTCTATTTTGGACAAAACCTCCTTGTTCTAAAATAAAAAGAGGAAGGAGGATTTGGAGACGATTAGCCAAGGCTTTTGAGATAATCTTGTAGATGGTGTTGCGAAGGGCTATAGGTTTGAAGTTGTCTAGAGTGTCCGTGTTAGCTTTCTTGGGGAGCTGAGCTAGAAAGATGCAATTAAAATCCTTTCGAATTTTTATCGAGGATTTGGATTCATTGGCAGCTTTGAAAATATCCTTTTTTATAATTTCCCCAGAGTGTTTAAAAAATCCCGGAGGTAACCCATCAAAACTCAAGGCTTTGTCATTGTCCATACTCCAAAGCACAGTCTAGATTTCTTCTTTTGTGATAAGCCTCATTAAATCAGCATGCTGATTATCATTGATAATTCTTGAGATAAGATGCTCAAATTGGGGGTTCTTGGAATAAGATGCTCATAGGGAGGTTGATGCTCTAAATATGTAGAATGCTCATAGGGAGGTTGTTCCTTCAGCCATGTATCATGCAATTGTTGTCTCTAATGTTGCTAATATGCTCTAAACTAAACTATGGAGTGTGTATATGAATTATGCCACTGACAATATCATTGCCTTCTCTAAAGGGAATTTCTTCATGGGGATGCTAACTCATGTGAATAACCATCTGAGTAATGTGAATAACCATCTGAATATGAATCTCACAAGGGGGACTCTTGGCCATTTGGTGTTGGCATGTTTGTATTGAACAACTGTTGCATAATGGGATTCTAATGTTTAGGAGAAGTTCTCACAGGTTCAATCAAATGGGATTTCGCAAGGTGAATTGGAGAGCTTTGTGATGGGGTCCCATTCATCAAAGCTTCTATTTCCTTAGGAGGAGTCCTGAAGATCTCAGATTCAGCCTTGGTAGGGTTGAGTCTGAGTTTTTATTTTTCTGCTTTGTTTTCAACATCGTCAATCGTGCCAAAGGCGTTGGAATGATGGTGAAATATTTTCTGCTTTTCCTACTCATCAACATGGCCGATGATGTTAGATTTTTGCATATTCTCAGTTTTTGAATTTTCTGATCTATTTACAGAAATTCTTTGAGACGCTGAATTCACTTGGACAATCCTATAGATTTTACGAATATTTGTTGGAAAATGTTGGGTCGGGTAACCCGGGTTGATAAATGCAATGATATGCTTCATACCTTGCATATGGACCATTCTTTCTTTGTTGGTTGAAGCAGTGGGGATGACCATTGTTTCAATTGAACTAGTTGCTTTGCTAGGACTGGTAGTATTCTGACTACTTTGAGGTTGAGTACATTGAGGAAGAGTTTGTGGTGTGCTCTTAGAATGATCTGGTAAGGGATTGGAGTATATAACTAAATGTGCATTACCTTGGTGAATAGCTTCGTGTTTATTTTAAGCATCCGAGATTTGTTTGGAAACAAGAAATTCTTGGTATCTGTCTTGAATTATTGCTTCATGGTCAAAATTGTTTCTGAGCTGGAAGGCTTATGCCAGATTTTTGCGATTGCAACAATTTTCATGGGAGTAACCTCAATTTGAGTGCCACCACCAGAATGTTTAAGGGTTCAGCATTAATTGTGTGCTTAGAATTAAAACAATGATCAAAGGTATCAAGAATGCCATCATATGTGGCATGTTGATTTCTGTTATTCACAAGGACTCGTGTGACTTGTTTTTGAGGTTGAGCATTTTCCAATTTTCACATGAGTTGGTCTTGTCTTCTAGCTCGTTTGCAAGCTTCTTCTAAAGTTTACGAGAGAAGGATTGAACTTTTTATTGTAATTTGGATTCTAAAACAGATGTGAAGTTTTTGAAGAGACTTTCTTCATTCATGTTTAGGTCAGACTTATGAGCCAATGACTTCCATCGCTTGATGAAGTCATGGGTATGTTCATGGTCCAATTTCCTAGCATCGACAAAATTTCCTAAGTTGTCTTCAATGTAGTCATGGTATTGAAAATCTTGCACAATGGCATTTACTAAGACTTCTAGTTCAACTATGGAATGAGGCTTAAGTTGATTATACCATTCTAAGGGAACCTCAGTAGGCGGTTGTGTAGGTGTTTGTCTTAAGCCAATTATAAGGCTCGGCAGTAATGTAGGTGTTTTGTCTTAAGCCAATCTTTTGAAAAGATTTCCAAAGCCTTTAAGGTGTGAGGCGGGTTTGGTGGGACCCATCATATGAGATAGTTCGAGTGATTCCTCAAATATCCATAGCTGCAATATACAGGGCTAAAGGCTCATTTTGCAATGCTTGAAGCACTTTGTTTTGAATAGGAGGTTGTGGGCTAGGTTCCCCATTAGCATCTGTAAGGAGAGGAGAGAAGGGGCATTGATTTGGTGATCCCCAATGTGTTGAGGTCAGCCATCACCAGAATGTCTTAGGCCGAAAATGGGTCTCTACATGTGCAAAGCCTATAAATAGGTTAAAGGTAGAAGACCAATCTAGATCCAACACATAAGAATGCCAGTCCACAAAGTTGTTCAAAGCTATAGGACGGGGTCATGTGCAGAGAAGGTTGGAATGGATCTAAAATGGGAACCTACACATACAATCTTTACTTAGAAGAGGAGGGTAGAGAACCTTACTAGATCCAAGGTGTCATTAGACAGTAAAGCATGGGTTGTGTCAATTAGGTCAAGGAACATGGTAGTAATAAAGTAAATGACAAAAAACATGTACCATACTATCAAATAAATGGTACAGACAACATTTTTTGCAATTTGACCAAAGTACAAAAGAAAAGGGGTAGGATTAGGGATATTTACCTCGAGTCGACTTGTTAGCACATTAATCTCCCCCTTAGCTTTGAGCACGTTGTGAGAGATGGTTATAGGTGAAGTCAAGATGGGTAGAAGAAGCCCTAAGTAGACCACAGTTGGGGACTCAAAAGACATGGTATACTTCAATGGTGCAACTCCTATTCTTTAAATCTTTCAGGCCCTTATTTCTAGCCTATCTCCCTTTCATTAAGTTCCTTAACCATAATTCCTCTTCTTCCAAGGGGCAATTTTGAGAGCAAGCAGAGTGAATTATGTTGTATCTTGAGAAATGGCAAACAGAAACCTATAAAGAAGGGTTTGGATCCCTATAATCAAACATCATCGGCCCGATTGATGACGTAGAAAGAAATCAAACATTGTCAACCCGACCAATGATTGCGGCCGAAATAGGGTTGTTAAAGGGATGTCATCAATCAAGTTGATAATGTCATTTGTGAGCATGCAATATAGGAGTGAGGGCTAAGGAAGGACTATGACGCAAAGGAAAACAATTCTAATGATATGAAGGTCATATTATGGTGGCAGTATGAAGGGAAACTCGCAACACCTCTCACGAAGAACTCAAAGCCCCACCTCCCACCCCCCTGATATTGATGTATGGATACGAATGCATACACTCGAATATATTAATGCACCAAAAAGCCCTAGGAAAGAAAAGTGTCACTAAAGCGTCTTTAATGTACATACAATCAGTGTATACAAAGGCCCTAAGAGTTATGGAGGGACACACAACCACATCATGAACCTAAAAAAAGGACCTAGTAGGCAAAAATCTACGAAAACTAGTCATTAGAGTTCCCCGGGACCTAAATAAGACAAATGGGCAATCATACCACTGATTTTTAGAGAATACATTTTCCTCGAGTTACAAGCAACCTCCTCCTAAGAAGCAACAAGGCTACGAAGTACCTAGAAGACATACAAGAAGGAAGGTGGAGTATCATACTTGTACTTACCAATGAAGACCGGTGGGCAATTGTGGTGCAATTCCATGTGGGTGCATGTCCATACTCCAACTCTAGCTCCAATGTGGATGTCATCTCCAACTCCAACTCCAAGTAATACCTGCAAGTGGGGACAAATCTAGGGACTAAGGTTGTTGAAGATCTCGTTAACCAAGGTATCGGCCTTGGTATTATAAGATCAGGTAATATGGGAGATCTAGGAAGAGACAAAGGAGAGCACATCACAGACCTCAAAAAAAAAGGGAAGAAGTTAACACTCCAAATCGCATTGAGTTGGGATACTGCAAGTAAAGAATCGGAATATAGTTGTACATAGGAGGATTCAATCTCAAGAGCACGTTTGACTAAATGTCGCTAATAGCAAGGTACTATGTTCAATTGTTAGTGTTAGTAATTTGGCATGTCAAAGCCAAGTTACTAACCCTATTATTTTAAACTTTCCTACAACGGTCTAATCCCCTTTTCAACTAGTCAATATGTGGTCTAAAAGCATGAATGAAGGGTGCTTACAGCAAAGGTATTAAGAACAGTTGGGTGAAGACCTACGGCCACCATATACAGCATGTAGTCTGTTCGAGGGAAACACTCTACAACAAATTCAAAGGCCACATCTCTTGTTCACTTTCAATGGAAGCACGGAGTTAAAGGCACCATCATGCATATGTCTATTTTCTCCGGTTTTTTCCAGTCAAGAGATAGAGGATTTATAAGGATTTACAAAAACCTTGGGTACTTTGTAATAAAGCCAAGATCATTTCAAGCGGACAAAGGACTCTTTCAAAAACCCAAAGGGTAGGTACCCTTCGGGACGGTACATTCCAAGAATCCCGAAGGGTATGTACCCCTTTTGGGAAGTCCACTTCAAGGTTGAAAAGGCAAAGTTTTTTTGGGAATGTCATTTACAATAAACCCAAAGGGCATGTGCCCTTCCAGAGGGTATCCTAGCAAAGTGAAGGGACGTCTTCAAAAGTCCCGAAGGGCACCTGCCCTTCGGGAATATATACTTCGGGACAGTAGGAAGGATCATTTCAAGTGGACAAAGGACTCTTTCAAAAAGCCCGAAGGGCATGTGCCCTTTGGGAGGGATCATTTCAAAAATCCCGAAGGGTAGGTACCCTTCAGGAAAAGTTCAAAGGCCAATCCAAAAAATCCAACAGGGTTCTCTCTCAAAGGAATGGTTCATTTCAATCGAGAAGGTCTATACAAAAAGCCCGGGTGCCCTTCAAAAAGCCCAGGTGCCCTTCAAAAACCCCGGGTGCCCTTCTGAAAGCCTGAAGGCCACTTCAAAGAGAGACGCTGGCAGTTTTTCCGAAGGGTATGTGCCCTTCGAGAAGGTCCTTCACAGAAAGCCCGAGGGGCTTTTCTATTCCTCCGAAAGGCTAAGTCCATTCCAAAAAAGGACAGATTTCCCGAAGGGCATCTGCCCTTCGGGAAGGTTCTTCAAAAAAGCCGAAGGGTAGAGCCTTTAGGAAAAGGACAGTTTCAAAGACGGCAAAATGGAAAGTTATAAATTCCAAAGGTCATGTACCCTTCAGAAGGGTCATTGACAGGGACCCTGAAGAGCACTTGCCCTTTGGGAAGGCTTACTTCGAGAAAGGAAGGCACGTTTGCAACAAACTCGAAGGGCACCTGCCCTTCAGGAATGTTCATCTCATGATTTTTAAGGGGCTTTTACAAAAAGCCCAAAGTGTATGTACCCTTCGGGCAAATTACTCTACAATAAAGTCCAAAGAACAAAAGAACAAATTGGCAAAATAAGGACTTGGACAAAAATCCAAAGGAAGTCCTTCGGACAATTTGTCCAAAGGAATTCCCTTTGGAAAAAGGAAAGGCGAGTATGCATAGAGAAGTTTCGGACATTTTGTCCGAGAGACAAAAGTCCGAAAGAAATGAGACATGACAAATTTTCGAAGGTAGGCAGGGAAGTCTTAGACAAGATGAAAGTCCACAAGAAAGCCGAAGGAGAAAAGGAGATAAACAAAAGTTCGAAAGAATTAAGTCCACAAGAAAGCCGAAGGAGAAAAGGAGATAAACAAAAGTTCAGCTTTCTTGTGGACTTAATTCTTTCGAACTTTTGTTTATCTCCTTTTCTCCTTCGGCTTTCTTGTGGACTTTCATCTTGTCTAAGACTTCCCTACCTACCTTCGAAAATTTGTCATGTCTCATTTCTTTCGGACTTTTGTCTCTCGGACAAAATGTCCGAAACTTCTCTATGCATACTCGCCTTTCCTTTTTCCAAAGGGAATTCCTTCGGACAAATTGTCTGAAGGACTTCCTTTGGACTTTTGTCCAAGTCCTTATTTTGCCAATTTGTTCTTTTGTTCTTTGGACTTTATTGTAGAGTAATTTGCCCGAAGGGTACATACACTGTGGGCTTTTTGTAAAAGCCCCTTAAAAATCATGAGATGAACATTCCTGAAGGGCAGGTGCCCTTCGGGTTTGTTGCAAACGTGCCTTCCTTTCTCGAAGTAAGCCTTCCCAAAGGGCAAGTGCCCTTCAGGATCCCTGTCAATGACCCTTCTGAAGGGTACATGACCTTTGGAATTTATAACTTTCCATTTTGCCGTCTTTGAAACTGTCCTTTTCCTAAAGGCTCTGCCCTTCGGCTTTGTTGAAGAACCTTCCCGAAGGGCAAATGCCCTTCGGGAAAACCGTCCTTTTTTGGAATGGACTTAGCCTTTTGGAGGAATAGAAAAGCCCCTCGGGCTTTCTGTGTTCTTTCGGACAATTTGTCCGAAAGAATTCTTTCAAAAGATGAATCCGCGGGAAAATTGCTAAGTAAATCTCGAGACAAATAAGTCCGATATAAAGCATAAGATAGGGAAAAGATCCAAAGAATTTGACTGTGCAAATAAAACCCGAAGGAAATAATCTCGAAGAATTTCTAAGGGATTTGATTGTGTAAAAAAAACCAAGGGGAAAATTGCCAAAGAAATACACAGGAAAATCTGAGAGAATGAACAAGGAAAGGCACAAACTTTTGTCTGGATAAGCAAGGAGCAAACACAGTCGAAAAAGTCATAAATAGAGAAGTCCGAGATTATAAAGCTCGGCAAGCAACCAAGACAAAGAATGCACAGAGATTAAAAGTTGTAAATAGAAAAGGTCAAAAATAGATTCTTATCTATGCAAACGTGTTTTTGGACTGGTCAAAATTGTTGTTGACTGTTTCACCGTGCCACATGTTTCTCTCATGCGTCCAAACGTTTCAAACGTTCCTGCAGTTTGTGAGTAGTTCATCTACTAGGTTTTTGTGTAACATTTCATGCAAAGGAGAAATTGACTAGTCAGACCTGAGTTCCTTCGCCCACTTCCACGCCATCTTGGTCATGCATATTTGGAGTTTTCTTGGAGAGTTTTGTTTATTTTAAGAATCATTTTTCAAACTTGGCTCCATTATCTATATTCTAAGCCAAAGTTTGGAGAAGCATGCAGATTTTTGTAAAGGAGAATAATTTTATTGAATATTCAAAGCATTGTAAAAGAGGCGAGGTCTTGAGTTAACTAACCGAGATTGACCTTTCCCCTTTTTTGGACTACACTTAGACTGATTTAGACTATTTTTCAAAGCTTATTTATTGACTGAATCAAGCCATAAAGGCCCTGAAGTTTTAAAAATAAAATTGTATGCTCGACCAGTGATCAATAAGGAGTTTATTTTTTTGAATCTGATTTTGACAACAGCATAGTGTATACTTGATTGTGCATCAACATACAAGAGAAAAAAATTCTCCTTTTGCAGCTCCCTTCCTCCCCTGTCTCTCTCTATCTCTCCCCTTTTGCAGGTGTCATTTGAAGAGGTTTTCAACCCTTCCTCTAAAACACTTTTGCTTAGGGACAAAATATAAATTGCATTTTGGTTATATGTGTGCATTGATTTCAGTAACTTCAGAGGATCTAATCAATTCAAGTGTATCACCCCCCTTAGATTTTCTTTCAAAGTTTTCCCTTGCTCTTTTCACCCCAAAAAATCACAGTTTCAAGTTTAATTGCAAAATCATAAGGGAACCAGCCCTCTGTGGAGGTTCTTCTCAACATAGAGGCACCCACCCTCTGAGAAGTTCCCATTGTATCAGCTGGAGAGAAGTTGTGCTTTGCACATCTTCAAGTAGAGTGCAACTCTAGAGTGATAAGTGTCATTGGTTAAGTAATACCCGGCTGCCGCGATTTCATTACCCCAAAGAATCATCAATAGTCCAAGTCATCACCAAGGGTCTTGGGTTGCCCTGACTCCCTCCATTTGTATGGATCGCCACGGAGTGGTAAACCATGGAGCTCGATTGAGCAAGTCAAGCGAGCAAGGAAGGTCTATCTTAGTAGTGGGTGAAACTACTCTCAATGGGCGATGAGTACACAACTCAGAAGAACACTAATATCGTTAATATCAGACAAGAACATTGCAAAAAGAAATATCAAGGATCAAGCACCAAGGCAAAAAGATCACAAATGTAGGAGAGCATGCAAACAATAATTGGGAAAGGTCTGCGCAAAAGCCTCCGAGAACTAAGAACCATCATGTGAAAACCAAAGCCCTGGAGTCAGTGATCGATCAAAGAAGAGATAGCATGAAAATGTCGCTGATCACAAGACTCAGCAAGATCCAGTCCCAGCGACGTGAGAACGAACAATAAGCGATGCGGTCCCAAATGTGGGAATTGGTGTTGAGAAGCACGGGCCCATGAGAGGTTGGAAAAATTGAGTGGATCCCAAGTACAGGGTATCAACAAACACAAGCCAATAATAGGCCGAGGAAAACAAGTAGAATCCCAAAATGAGGTGTCAAAAGACATGGGCTAGTGACAGGTTGGAAAAACCAAGAGGATTTACAAAACAAAGGTTCCTTGAAACACAGGCAAATAAGAGGCCAGGAAATCTGAGAGGATTCTGAAATAGATAGTGTTGAGAAGCACGAGCCAATAAGAGGTCAGGAAATCCAAAAGGATTTCCAAATAAGAGGTGCCAAGAGGCACAAGCTGATAAGAGGCCAAAAAATCCAAAAGAATTTCCAAACAAGAGGTGTCAAAAGGCAAAAGTCGATAAGACACTGAGAAAAGAGGATTTCCAAAAGATATGCTAAGTAGCATGACCAATAAGAGGTTGGGAAATCTAAGAGGATCTTCCAGATAGGGTGTAGAGAGACAATGGCGAAGAGGAGGTTAAGAAATTCAAAAGGATCTCCACATAGATAGAGGTAAGGCCCTTGATGGCCAAATTTTGTAATATGTAGCACACACTTTTGGGGGCATGTGTAACCCAAGCTCTAGGAAGCCATATATATAATACATTTTTTGGGGCATGTGTGGCCTAGGATTTAGGAAACCGGTTGAATGCAGTACACATTTTGTAGAGTATGTGTGACCTGAGCTCTGAGAATCCAGACACGAAACTATGTATACGAGATGGTTTTAAGACATTGCGATATATATGGCCCTTTTATGCTTTGAAATGCTTTGTGTTGTATGTACATTGAATTCAAATGAATAAAAAGTGTAGACTACAATATGATTACTAACACACATGTATGCATGTTAATAATGAACACACATGAGCACACGCACACAATGAAATATGTAGGGGGTGACAGCATAATGGGGAAGGAATCCGTAATATCACTAGATATGGAGCTCCCCATGTCCCGAGTACATGCCGCCAAACATAATAAGTCTTGAGGCGGAACACATCGATTAGGTTATGGAGGGGTTAGCCCCCGAAGTTGGCAAGGCGATAAGCATCATTTTTTAAGTTCTCAAAGATAACAAAGGGACCAAACCATTTAGGACCTAGTTTTCCCTTTTATTTGTGGTCTTCACTGAAAACAAGAACTTTGTCAACATCCTTTAAAGAACACAAGCGGACTATCTTTTCGAAGATTTGACGTTGCCATCTTTGATAGATCCAATTATGTTCAAAAGAATCAATTCTTCATTCGTCTAATTGTTCCAACTCGGCTAGGCAAGAGACGCACTCCTTGTCAAAACAAGTCATGAAGGTATTGACCCACAAGGAATGGACCCTGACTTCGACATGAAGGAAGACTTTAAGACCAT
Source organism: Torreya grandis (assembly GCA_037957365.1). NCBI lineage: Eukaryota > Viridiplantae > Streptophyta > Pinopsida > Cupressales > Taxaceae > Torreya > Torreya grandis. The sequence continues at coordinate 658,336 of JARHVA010004508.1, forward strand.
ACACGAGAATATGAAGATGCCCCTGTGATTGTGCAAAGTTTGGTTCAAAATACCCGTAGAGTTGGGAACAACTGCATTATCGAAGTCACATTGAGATTTTGCAATGGTATGGAAAAGGACCTTAAGAGTTTTCTTAGATGATTCAACTTGACCCTTCCCCTATGGGTAATAGGTAGACGAGAAGTAAAGGTTAGTGTGAAAATTTTATGCTAGCTAGCACATCTCAGGGCTTTGAAACCCTGAGCCATTTTCAGCTATAATGATCGTTGGTATACCAAAATGACATGATTTGACTAAGTACGAATTTGGCAACCATACAGCGCATCATCTTGTTAAGGAGCATGGCTTCAACCCACTTGGTAAAGTAATTAGTAGCCATCTACTAATTATCCACTAATGGCCATCCGAAGAGGCATGATTAAATTTGTTGACAAAATTGAAAGCCCAAGTCAAGAAAGGCCGAAGAGCCAAGACTAGATGCAAAGAACAAGAGGCACTATGGATAGTGTCCCCATGAACTTGACATTGGTTGCATTTCTTTGCAAACTCATATGAGTGTCCTTGATGAGAGTGGGTCAGTAGTAGCCCATTCTAATGATGTGATGGGCAATGGCATGGCCACCAAAGTGACAGCCATAGATGCTACCATGAGACTCCTCAAGGGTGAGCCGAATGTCCTTGTGAGAAAAACATTGCATAAGAACACTATCAAGACCTCACGTAAATAGGATTCTATCAACAATTACTTAGTGTATAGCAAGCTTGCGAATACGATAACATTGCCAAAACAAAATACCATCGGGGTAAGAATGGTCATGAACGTATCAAATGTCTTGGTACCCTTCACAACTAGCAATTTCATTGTAGGTCCACAAGGTAGATCATTTTGTCAGGAAAGTCATGGTTAATCGTCTCCTACAAAAAAACTAGCGAACAAATTGTTAGTGAGTTATTCAGTTATGGCTAGGCCCTTCTTGGATTTCTAATCAACAATCTTGAGATCAAATCTTAAAGGAGCATAATCCACTTTGCAATTTTGTCAACCATCTTCTTTCTTAACATATAGCAAAGACGATGGTCTAATTGAAAAATGAAATTGGAGTTTTGTCCCAAAATATAGTGTTTGAGCCTTTTGGTAGCAAGGATGAGAGCAACACATTGCTTATCAACTAAAGTGTAGTTGAGTTTATATTCAATCAAGGTACGAGAGATGTAATTTACAACTCTCCCTCAGCCACCAATGTTCTTCTGAGCCAAAATGCCCCCATTTGTTCAATAGATGATAGCAGAGTATAAGATAAACTCTTGACCTTCAAGTGGGGCCATAAGGACATGACAATGACACATGCACTCGAGCTCCTCAACTGCAATTTGGACTTCAGGAGAAACAATGAAGGAGGCATTTTTACGAAGCAAACAAGTGAGAGGGACAGTCTTGTACGTATAGCTCTCTAAGAAGCACCTAGGGAAGTTGATGCTAACCAAGAAGGATTGCAATTGGTTGATATTGTCAAGGAAAGGCGTTTTCAGGATTACCTTGATCTTATTGATATCAACTATGATGCCTCGACGAGAGACAATGAAACCCAAGAGTTTGTTGATAGAGACGTCAAAGACACAATTTTAAAGGTTCAAGTTGTTATGAAACTTGCGGAGCCTATTGAAGATAAGTCTCACATCTTGGACATGCTCATTATGCTTGTGGAACTTCTCGAGAAGATCATCCACATAACATTCTACAATCTTATGGATAAGGTCATTTAAAATGTAAGACATAGGCCATTGGTAAGTGGCATTGGCATTTTTCCAAACAAATGACATTACAATATAGTAGAATGTAGCCCATGAGATAGTAAGCGTAGTTTATGTTGGTTGTGGGATAATACGGATCTCATTGCAGTCCAGGAATCTATACATTAAAAAGCACCTCAAAACTATCAGTGGTATGAACTATGATCTCACTACAAGGCAAGCGAAAATTGTCCTTTGGGAAAATGAAGTTGAGATTTCTAAAATCTAGGCACCTACAAACTTTCTCATTCTTTTTTAGGATAGGCACAATGTAGATACCCACCTAGGATACTTAAATTCCTTGATAAAGCCAACTTAGACTAGCTTTCAATCTCTTCCTTAACAAGCTAGGAGACCTTGGGGGCGATAAGACATTGCTTTTAACAAAGGAGCTTCAATAAACTGGCCACAATGTTGTGGACCACAACTAATGAATACATCCCCTGCCTATCCACATATTCCCAAGCGAATACGTCAAAGTATTCGCAAAGAAGATCAATGAGAGTGTCTCGCTCTTCAAGAGAGAGGTTGACTTTGATTTTGACAATCTTGGGTTTTTCGTCAAAACCCAAGTTGACATCAACAAAGTCCTTAATGGACAAAGCATTTCCTTCTTCAAAAGCATTCAAAATCTGGCAGAAGCTCTTAATCAATTTCCTCGGGATAAATTGTGATAATTTCTACTCTAGCAGGCTATGGGAAGAGTCGCTAAAAGAGACCTAAGAGATTTTGAGACCCAAGATAGCAATGAGGAGGGAGGCAATCTTTGCAGGATGCCTCCATGAGTTTCTTATATGTAGTTCACTCGTCGAATACATGTTTGGCATCAAGTCGGATTAGACAACACTCGAGGGCACTTTCTAGGGCAAAATATTCCTCAAGCGAGGCATTGACTACATCGACTCATATCTTAACACTCTTGGTGTTGGGAGAGATCCTCGAAGATGTTTGCAAATATCGAGGCTCATGGAATAGACAAGTGGGAGAGGGAGTAGAAACCAAAGTAATGAAGGCTTATTTATACTCGTTGAAGTGATGAGAATACATTAAGATTTCAAATGCTTTCTTGTAATCGATGGGGGCGAATTTGGTATCTTTGACATGGCATGTATTGGTCATTGACACTTGGGCGGCAATGATGAGAGTCTCATCCTTAGCTGTGGATGCTTCGATGAGGGCCAACCATGGGTAGAGATTTGCTTGTATGATATGAATCTCACCTTCAAGCTCAAATTTCACTACGAAAAAAGTGGTCGACGGAACAGCTTTCATGGTAGTTGTCCAGGGCCGACCGAGAATGAGGTTGAATGATAGATCAATGTTGAGAACACTAAATTCAACCTTAACAATTGTGGAACCGAACTTAACACAAAGCTTGACATTATCCACAAGCTCAACTATGTTGTTGAAAACAACATAGTTATGGGGAGATTTGTAGAGCTTATCACGATTGATATGTAGAGCCATGAATACCACATGTAGAGATCTACTTGTATGACATGATTCTCACCTTCATGCTCAAATTGCACTACGCAAAAAGTGGCTTAACGAAACAAGTATCATGGCAGTTGTCTGAGACCAACTGACAATGAGGTTGTATGATAGATCAATGTTGAAAACATTGAATTCAACCTTGACAATGTTGGGCCCAAACTTGACACAAAGCTTGACAGTATCCACATGCTCAATTGTGTTGTTGAAACCAACATAGTTAAGGGGAGATTTGTAGAGTTTATCACAATCAATATGCAAAGCCTCGAATGCATGCAAAGGCATGATATTCATCACTGCTCTAGGGCGTGTGGCAGAACAATCCGTCAAAATTCCAAACGAGCTTTGGGGTTGTTTGCCCATGCTCTCGTTCCATTGGCATCTCCAGGTGTGTTGGTCATGCAACCCAAACATGTAGTTACACATCACTCATACCTAGGAGTATCTTTTAACTTGATCGTGCCAACAAGCTTTTTGTCTTTAGCTTAGGGTTCATAGTAAGATAAATCAAAAGAGTACTCAAAATTAGAAGAGTGAGTACCAATATCAAAGGTGTTTCTTCTTTCCTTTAACTCTCTTCTAATTTATTCTTATGATGGTCAAGGGTTTCTTAAAGACCTCTAACATGCAATTAGGTTTGGCAAGGGGTGAATCTTCAAAGGTTTACTCCTTGGCTTCTTCACAATTTCGAGCCATGCACTCCTTGGTGCAACATCCCTTAACATTGTGATGGGAGCAATATTTGGAAACATCGTATGCTTTTTCAGACTTCTTTCCTTCTTTATTTTTCTTGACCTCGCAAGAATCTCTCTTATCTTTCTTCCCCAAAGGTGAATCGAATACGCCATAACCAGTGTCAACACATAAATTTGGTATGAGACACTTGGCAACATCAGTGTGGACCTATATTTGATATACATGACTCGTGCGTACACATTTTACTCTTGCTCACATTCCCTCCTAGCCATTCATCTATCTGTGAACTTGGCCAACCTCATTTGTCATCATTTTGTAGATATTAAAATCCGATTTATATAGCATCCTAGTATTGTATACTTGACAAATACCTATCAAGGCTCTACCCTTTAGTTCTAGACCTCCCTACTACAAAAAGGCTCGCATTTGTCTTCTCATTGTGCTTAACTACTTATTTTATGGTCCGACCCTATCATTCCCGATGACCCAGACCTCTTGCACTATACAGAAAACTTTAACCCTAATATATATCCTTAACTGTCAGTTTCAGATCCTCAACAGCTTCCTAACCTTCCAGACACTTGCATCCCACACAAGGACACTTGCATCAACATAAGTGTCCAAATTCTTATCAAGTGTCTAGTCCTCAGCAGTCATCTAATTTTCAAATCTTTTGAATCCCATGGGTCACCCCATTTGTTTTATTTAACCCTATAGTGAGATATTTCCAAAAGGTGTGGTATAAACACAAATTTAAACCTACTCATTATTCCTCTATCAAATATGAAGTAAGCACATATTCAAGCTCACTCAATCGATTGCACAACTAAGTTCTACCCAATACTTCCCTATTTTCATATCAGTCAGAGGAATAGTCACATTACAGATCTAAAGCACTCAAAGAACAACCTATGAGCAGTATTTGTCAAGTTATAAGCTAGATCATTACATGTCTCCCTTATGCACACACAAGCCAACACCTAGAGGAGAACTACATAAATTTGAGGCCCTCCTTGGACTGACTATGTAGACAGCGCTCATTGACAGAGAGGTCATTGAGGTCAGCTCAGCACCATGAGCCACTATCCCGTTTTTGGCAAGGACAAAGACCTAAGGTGAAGAGCTAGGATTTGATCCATACACAATTATCGACAACGTATGCGCGCAAATAAAAGATATCAACAGAAAAGTAACAAAAAAATCAGAAGGCTCCATGTCGTACATGACAGTTGCATCAAGATTAGGGCAAAGGCTTTGACGCAATTGTCCCAGGGCTAACGCAAGTGTATAGGCCTCCTAAAACAATTTTTCTAGAATCTGATGACTGGACCCTGATCTTGCCCCTTCCTATTTCCACCTCTGTACTCCTCAGATTTGTCTGCACATTTGTACATAAACTAAGTATTATCTCTTAGTGTTTATGCAATCAAACTATTGTTTTGAGTGTACTTTCTATATTTAGCATAACTTAGCAATTTAATTTAGAATATTCATTTATCTAAATTTGAAATTAATTGACCTGCTCTACAATAGTTTTATTCATCCTTGTGCATAGGCTATTCTACCCCCTTAACCCTTAACACCACATATCTCAAAAAAGATTAAACATTTGGTGAACCCGATGTGAATCGAACACACATCCTTATAATATCTCAATGCCTACATCAACACAAGCGGTATTTGCATCCCCTTTGGTGGCTTCTCAAATCTCAAATCTTATTCTCAATGGCTTTATAGTGCAAACTCGTCTTCAAGTTATAAAACCTTTGGAAGCTAAGGTTACCAACATTGAATAAATGTTTTGAAATCAACTCATGTTATTGATTCACAAAATGCATTGCATAATCCTCTAACACCTGAGAAATCATTGCACCTTTTGCCAACTGGTGTTGTTGCACCCAAGTTCACATTTTACGATGGCAAAGGTGATCCAAAACAGCGCCTCCAAACTTTCTATGCAACATGCCTTGATTATACTTCAAATGATAAACTTTTAACCAAAATATTTCCAAGGAGCCTAATGGGCAATGCTTTAAAATGGTTCTATGATTTACCAATCCAATTAGAAAAAGCATTCAAACCCCTAGCAGATTAGTTCTTAGCACATTTCTCCATCAACATCAATGAAAAGATGCCATATGCACAAATTGTTAAAATCATATAAAGAACCAATGAACATATCAATGAATATGTTTTGAGATACAAAACAATGTTGGCCAAAATGACAAATCCAATGGCAAATAAAGAGCTTCAAGACATACTTAAGCAAAGTTTGTTTGCCCCATTACAGGAGTCCACTGTTTTCAAAAAGTTTAAATCTTTTTGATGACTTGTGCCATATTGTCCATGATCGTGGAATGAAACTTATTTCCTTGAACAAGCTTAAGTATGTTGCAAACACACCGACTACATCTACTAAGTTTCATATCAAACTAAGCTACAAGGTAAAACCTACAAAACCTAAAACTGAAACAACCACAACAGTTTATGCAGTATCATAACAACCTAATCAGCTCATCTTATCCAATGCACCTAAAAGACAATTTACACAATTGCGTAAGTCTCCAACTTCGATACTTAAGAAGCTTGTGGAGTGTCATCTCATATCTCTCTCTCCTCTCAGAGGATGATATGAGTCGACCTCTAGCAAAAGGATATATTAATGTATATTGTAACTATCACCAAGGTCCTAGGCATTCTACAAACAGATGAACTATATCTTGAAACATAAGATTCAAGATCGTCTTGATAACCAGTAGATTACCTTTGATGATCCTCCAAAGGATTCAGGGTCACAACCTAGTGACAACCAAAACCAAAAGATATTTAACAATACATTGCAAGATCATTCTAAGAAAGATCCTGAAGTGTTAATGGCATATAATGCACATCCTCCTCCACGTTATGAGCACCCATTAGATGGGATTATTGGCACTTATACACGCACAGTACCTCATATGGTTTAGAGACCCTCTAAATCATTTGATGATAGTGAAATTGTAGATGATGACTCAGATCTTCATTCATTAATAAATCAAACATACCTTGATCATCAACCTATATATAATGTTATGATCGATAACAGTGGTAGTAAGAACGTAAGTACCATGACGTTACTTACACATTTGGGATATACACATGATTTATACCCTTTGACCAAAATAGTCAGAGCATTTGATGGGGCATCATAGCACGTTATTGGTGAGATTGATTTACCTTTACAAGTTGGTGTAGCACATGTGGTTACCACCTTTTCGGCTATACCATGCACAGGGGTCTTTGATATGTTATAAGGATGACCTTGGATACAAATTCCACGCAATACCGTCCACAGTGATTGGTGTATTAAATGCATTCATACCAACAAGGTAGTTATAATTTTTGAAGTTTCACATGAGCTTCCACTTGAACAAGAGAAATTGATTCCCAAACAACTAATTATACAACCAAGGTTAGTCATCCACGAAAGGGTAAGCAATAGGCAATTCCCTTTCCTAGGTAGCCCATACCTGAGAGACCATTAGATACCCAATGGATTCCAAGCAATCCTCATCTACACCTACACGATCTACCCAGTTGTTGAGAGCAAATAAACATGTTCCAATTACAATTGCACCAAAGAAACCACAGAGAACTAAACAATGGGTTCCACAAAACCCTGCTCATATTGCCTCTTCATTGTTACAGAGTCCCATGAGACATACACAAAGTACCACAGATTCTACAATTCCAAATGTGACACCTATACATGCTCCTTGTCAATATCACCAATTTGATGTACCATACTTTGAGTTTGAAGATACATGTGAACATCCCTTATAGCTGGAATCATAGATTAGACCTTTTTCCTTTCCAAATATTCCAAAATAACAAAACAAATCAAATATTCAAGATCAAAAATACAAAAATATTCAAACAAGATCAAAAATACAAAAATATTCAACATTCACATGTTTACTAGATCCGTAGCATCTATGATGTTTACTTTATATTAGTAGATAGCATATCATTTCTATACACATGTTTTGCACGTACTTGAGTGTGATAATACCCCAGACCCATGATACTTGCACATACAGATGTTGGACCTTTCTGTATGCCATAGTAGAAAAACTCGAGAACCCCAGTTACTCGGCAGCCAAAAATTGTGACCCGTTCTCGACACTCGGCAATTAATCAGCACTTTTATCACTACTTTAAAAAATATATAAATTCATAAAATACATAAGAAAATGAAATTAATGTAGAGAAATGATTGTCGAGATTCAGAGAACACATAACTCATAGTCATAAACATATTTTATATTAGTTTTTAAGCAAATAAGAGTGCACTTCTGTTAAATTATTTAGGTTACCAGTTTTTGGCCAATTACCCGGCAAAAAACCGCAATTTTCAAAGGGTAAATGGCCCAGCGGTTTCAAGATTGTCTACCCATTTTTCAAAAAAAATCAGGGTTTCTGCAGGGCCCTGAAGGGTACCTGCATTTTTAATACTATGTTGTATACACACACCTTTAAACTTTATCATTTACTAATGCTTTCTCTCTTGTAGCAACCTGTCAAGTGTCAATCTCTCTAAGTGCACGGCTTAAAACGTGGACCAAGAAAGGGGAGGGCAGATCGATGGTGCTTCACGACAGACAATGTTGTTTATTTATCATGCCTATATCCACTACACTTCCCCCAGACTTGATCCCCTAAGCAATCTTCCTCCTAATAGCACCTAATTAAACCAAGACCTATCTTTTCCGACTATATCGACCTAGGTCGATGTAATATTTTTCGCTTTCCGCCAAGTTTCAAACTAGGTCAGTGTAGGTCAACATAGTACAAAAGTTACGGCATATGCTTCGCAACTAAATCGGCCCTAGCCGACCTAGTTCAAGGTTAAACACTAACTTTTGAACTACGTCGAGGCTAGCCAATGACATCGGCTAAAATTTCGAGAAGGGTTGGGATCATCTGTCACTATAAATACAAGTCTCATTTCAATCCAATCGGGAGGAACATTAATTTTCGCACTATTATTGCTCACAATTCTACTTAAGTCTACATTTGGAGAAACCATTGCTTTAGATCTTGTCTTGGAGGGAAAAGTTTGTCTTGTGGAGTCTTAAATGCAAAAAGAAGAGTCTCGTTAGCCTAGAAGTTGATTCAACAATTGTGATCCTTAACACCACAACAATCTATTGCAAAGCACCATTGGCCAAGGGAAAGATTGAAGCTCGACATGTTTCATTCCAAATAAGTATTTCTAGCCCCAACTCTTTTATTTGATAGATAGATATTGCATAATTAATAGCTTGAATGAATGTATAACTCCTTGTTTGAATCTTCTCTACACTTATACTTAGTGTGGCTATAGGATTTTTCGAACTTGTCATTTCCCACTATAGATAAAAGACCCCTATTTGCCTACTATGGTTCATTACCCTTTTTTGCTTAATCATCCCCCTTTATTTGTGTTGATAGTTTGGCGATGCTAGATTAGATTAATATTAGAAGACCTAATTAGGACTATTCAATTATATTAATTTCCTAGAGGCTTTGAAACCATCTCCAATGATGTTATGTTATAAGTGCTCCTCTAGCTAGGTTCAACTATCTGTTTGGTCAAGCCTCGATATAACTAAGTGCCAACGGACTCTATTTGATTTACCTTCTCCAAAATCGGATCTCTTAGATAGGATAAGTTGCTAGGTAATCCTAACACGTTGCATACATTCTGGTGAACCTGACGTGAACTAACCACTATTTTTTCTCCTTCGGCAAACTATATCAACGCAAATCGATACATTTTTATTTCTCTATATTTTTCAATAAACTACAGACATGGGTCGATATAGTCTAATCTTTGTGTATTTTCAAAAAAACTATATCAGCACGAGTCGATAACGTTTTAATTCTCTGTGTTTTTCAACAGAGTACATCAACACAAGTCGATCTAGTCGAATTTTTGCATTTATTTTTCAATCAGCCAACTATATCGGCCAAGGCCGATCTAATTTTATTTATCTATATTTTTTGCAAACTACATCGATTCAAGTTGATCCAGTCTAATTTTTTGTGCATTTTCCAAGAAACTACATTGAAACAGGTCGGTACAATGTTAATTTTGTGTTTTTCCAACATACTACTTTGACACAAGACCCAATTTTCGCTCTCAAATCTACATTATTTTCAGTTAACCAACTACACGACCAAGGTTGTTCTAGTTCTATCTTCCAGGTAACTTTCTGCCATACTATATCGACCCAATCCACTATTGTTTTGACTTACAATCAATTCCATTAAGCAAATTTTACATCACATTTTACACTTTGTCAAAATTAATTTTACACAAACAACTATATCAACCTAATCTGATATAGTTAAAAATGTATTTTCTTCCTTGTCAAACTATATCAATCCCTGTCGATATAGTTTTGTGTTTGCATTTGTCGTCAGTAAATTGTATCGACCCTATCCGATCTAGTTTACTCTGTCTATACTCTCCAAATAACTACATCGGCCCGCATCAATATAGTTCTATGTCCTTTCATTTTCAAAATAAGCAAGGCAAATTAACTTTTCTTTTTAGTAATTAATCAAACACTTTCAATTTGACTCCCTATTTATCTCCATTCATTAAAAGCTACAAGTTGATTTTCACATTGATTTTTGACTTTTATTTTCTCTATTTGGTTTTCCCTAGAAACTATATTCCAACAGTTTTCAAACTACTTAGCTATTGTCGTGAAGGGTTATGTAATGTTTTGTTTATAATCCTTGTCTATTGTTTACAATCATTGTGGTATGAGAGGCTTGCTCCAATACTCACAACCATAATACAAAGCTAAACACAGACTTTAGTTTCCACATACATCACAGTATTTAAGAAACGCCTAAGAATCCCCTTTTTATTGAACTTTAGGAAGCCAGTCAGCCATCCATCTGATTTTGTAGTGCACCGGTTAGCGGTTAACATCGAGAAGTTACTCTCAGCGTATCCTTGAAACCAAGTTTAGTGGGCTATGAGAACGATACTTCCTCCATAATCAGTGCTCTGAAATGTAAAGCCAACACTATCCAACGGACAAGCAAGTATCTTTGAGAGCCTACAAATCAATTACGTCCTTTTAGTACATCTACCCTATTTTCATTTCAGATAAATAATTAACAAAAATACTTAAATTTCTAATTTGTTGTTTGTTATTGTATTTTGTATTGTAGACTATATTTGCTAGCCTCGATACAGTTTTGTGTGTTCCAACTACATCGGCCTGCACCAATATAGTTGTCTGTGTGAATAGACTACATCGGTTAGGTTCAATATAGTCTACTAAGTTTGTTTTTCTTTTGCCTCTGTTTATTAGACTATATTAACCAGGACCAATTTAGTTAAGTCACCATACTGTTAAATTTTCTCCAGATTTAACTACATCAACCAGGGTCAATATAGTTTTATCTCTACCTATTAGTCTGTGTAGCTACATCAACTAAACTCAATATAGTACATTTCTTGTTCCTAATACCATTCAATTTTCTCCAGATCTGACTACATCGACAAGTCTATGTAACTACATTGACCACGATCGATATAGTACATTTTCTAATCACTATTTTTGTTTATCCTTTATTGACTAAATCGACCATGCTCGATATAGTCTATGTTTTACATTTCAATCTGTGTACACGATCGATGTAGTACTTTTTCAGTTTCCTATTCTTAGCCCTAACTGCATTGGCCTTGGTCGATCTAGTTTATTTTTGGTCGATACAGTTCATTTAACATTTATTGTCCAAACTACTATATCATGTCAAGTCAATAGTGTTCATTTGTTGTAATCAATCACATATTCTATCAATTCTCCAATCCAACTAAAATCATGAAATCACCTACTAGAATCTTTCTTGACAGTGTTAACCCATTTAGAATTTACATGAGTTGCTCTTTTCTTTCTGCCTTGTCCACCATGGAAAACAACTCTTCATGGTGCAGTTTTTCCCAAAATCATTATAGATTTTCTCAACCCAAATCTCAATCTACCTCATACCATATAATATATCCCGAAAATACTCACAAACAAATTCAGAATCATGATAATTATACGCTTTTGCCACTTTTACACCTTTTAAACCTAGAAGTCATAAACTCATCAACAAATCTGCATCAACAGTTGGAACCTCACATTATGTTCCACCTATTACAACCAATGTTCACAATCCTCTTGCTACACCCATAGCATAAACACTTAACATTAATACAACACAATGTAACATGGTTGAAATCAATAAAACTAGTGATCTAGATGATTCCCAAATCTTCAATAACCTTGATGACAATCCCATTTATTCCCCCATCAAGAATGGTGGTTTTATACAACTTCATCTTCCACGATAGGTGGGGCAACCAACACTGATGTTGGGAATTTTCCTCCCAATACCAATATTGGCAATCTCCCTCCTAATACCTCTAATCAAAACCAACCTATTGATACAACTCAAATCCTTGCATAAATGGTCCAACAAATGACCCTTATGCAAGCTTCTAATAGTTCTCAAATGCTCCAAATGCAAAACCAAATTTTGCAAATGGCTAGTCAACTTCCAAGTCATCATAACTCAACCAAATTATTAATTTGTTCCTCCTCCTCTTAGAGATGCCAATGGAAACCTTATTCCCCAATCTCCAATTCAAAACAAAATGCTTCAAAATCTTCAAGCCCCTTTAATTGTGTCCATAGACATTAGAAACATTTTCCCAACTATAACATGATGGAATTAAAGATCTTGCATGCTTCCTTAAATCTTTTGCAATCTTTATAAAGAATGAGTTCAAACTAATTCCTTTGCTACTACCAAACTTCTAGCCAAAACTTTTACTAGAAATGCACTAGAATGGTATAATCAACTTCCTAGACATTCCATTACACAACTAGAGGATTTAATCAATGCTCTAGTTAAGGAATTCCAACATAATGATCTCCCTGAAAATAATCTTAGCCATTTTATCAATGCTAAGCAACTTCCTAATGAATCTGCTCACACTTTCATCAAATGATGAAAGTCTCTAGCTCACAAAACAGCTCATAACATGGGTGATAATCTTTTAAAACTCTTTATCACTGCTCTTCAATACATAGTTAGGATGTTTTCCCCTAACACTTTAGAAACGGCCTTAGATCAAGCAAAAAGACAAGACTTTCTTATGAGACAATTTGAATCATCTCATAAAAAATCATCAACTAACTACATTGATACCACTTCATCTCAAATTAAGCCTCACCCACAACATAATGAGGGAGCTTCCAAACCAAACAATAAAACCCCTGCCCGCCCTCCCTTGACACTCCACGAACTCAAGAGAAAGATACCACCTTCTAAATCCATGAGCTTTGACTCTTCCAAACCTCCTCCAAAATGGTTCAACTCTGATAAGTTTTGTTGGTGGCATGCTATGATAGGTCATTCTCATGAGAATTGTCGTGATATCCAACGATTTATTCTTGCTTCTTTGTTTGGTCCACATTTCAATCTTGACACTATTACTCAACATGTTATGAAGACTATCTTAAAGTCTCTCAAGCCCAATCTAATGAATCACAATCACATCAACATCAACTATCTAATGATCAATGTCAACACCCTCCTAATCCCAAATCATCCACAAATGTTGTCCAAACCACAGTTGATCCTTCTTCTTGCAGTAATAAGGAAAATATAGTTAACATGAACAACTTCAAACGGGTGGCTACATTCGTCAAACCTCAACCCCTTAGGTTTCACGAACCCCAAAAGCACCTAATTCAAATGCCCACTGCAAAGCACCTCATAAATAGTCCTCCTTTAGCTTATAGACCTCTTGAGACCTCTTCTACAAGTCCTATGTCCATTTCAACATCCTTAAAATCCAACATATCAACACATTTACCTGTCTCCGACTGCCTCAACCAATCCGATGTAACTTATTCTAACAATCCAATTTTATCAAACTGCATCTGCCAGCCTGATGCAGTTCATTCTAACAATTCAATTTCACCTCACTACACATCACATGTTGGGGTATCTTGTGATGCCCATTCACATGTCACTTCGGACTTTGGGGCATCTTGGGATGCCCATTCACATGTCACTTCAGACTTTGGGGCATCTTGTGATGCCCATCCCTACATCAAATTACCCTTTGGGGCATCCTACGATGCCCGCTCTTCTTCTACATTGCACATAAACAAATCAACTTCAAGAAACCCTCCTAGACGCATAGGCTTGCATTTCACATGCTCATCTTTGATATAGATGTTAGCATCATTTTTGCTCGTTATTTTTGTTTAATGTTTCTTTGTTTTTGTGTGTTTTATTTCCATTAGCTTCATTTTATTTACACCCTTGTTTTCTTTGTGGTTCGTTGGTTTTATTTCATTTTACTTCCAGCCTTTGTTTCTGTTGTCGTTGGTAACACCTTTGGGATTTTCATTGATTTTCATTTTATCGCATTTTTGTCATTTTTGCCTTGGTATCTTTGTGATCCTTTGGTCCTTATTTATATTCCCCCTATTTTTTGGATGACCATTTACCTTCCCCCTCTTTTGGGATGACTATTACTTTCATTGGTGCTTGTGTTAGACCCCTTGCAGGTTAATACAACTTCTATAGTGACATGACTATCATAGCATAACCCACGCCCCTTTCATAGCACTACTTTACCTTCATGTGATCAACTACAAGCATATTCATCATTGTACCACTTATTAAATGGACGGATCTCTAACGATCCTCTTATTTCCCTTATTCCCTTTCATTTGAGGCACACATAGGTTAGTTTTGAGCTTGCACACTTACATGTGGGCAAGTCTAGGAGTCTTTAGACACCATGGTCTTTAGGTCCTCCTCTCTTGCAACAAAGTGTAAGCTTTCTTGTGTTAGTTACCTATCATTCGTGTTTGATTCTCCGAATCCGTATGGAGGAGGTATAGAAAAATCCAAGAGAGTTAAAAGCCATATCATACAAAAAAAAAAGCAATAATCAAAAGGCAAATACAATCTTAGAAGTCAAATCACACCAAAAGTCGTGATCTTTATTTGGCACATCTCATATCCTAGTCGAAACTCAAACCCCACAATTGGCCTCATATTAGAGATGAGTTCCATTGGCGTGCAGTAGGCCAATAGACTAGGGTAGGAGGTCTTACTATATCATATACGTATAATGCCACCTATCTTTTCACACAATTACCCAATCTTTGTTGTAGACTGACGACTCTGTAAGGGGACCTGAGAAACATGGAACATGTTGTGGGAAGGTAGGACCCATTTTACTTTTCATCCATTTAGCTTTCATGGAATGATCTATATACTTCACTTGTTAACCCAAGCTTTGTGTTCACTAATTGGAGTGTCATAGGTCCTTGATGTTGACAGTTCTTTGCCTCGCCCATTTGTCTAGTGTCTCATTCTGCTAAGAATGTTCACATCACCCATGTGGTTCTTCACAATCCTTATCTACATCACATTATTCCCACTATTCCCTTGTTGGGTATCACTTTTAGCTGATCACATCCTTGATCACATTTTCCTTCTTATGCCTCTCGGCTTATAGTTTGTGAGTTGCATTGTAATACCTTGAATATGACTAGGTTTTCCTCACAAACATCCCTTCACATTTGCTTACCACACCATCTAATTGTCATACAAGTCATGTCATTAGATGGTGTTTTCTTACATCGCATTTTAGAGTAAGCACCAAGTTTTGAGTCGTCATTCTTTAGAGCATTTGATTTTTCACTTATCCATCATGTTATTGTTTGATTTTTGTGGACTTCACTTATCTTACATAGGACATTTTGCATGTATACATGTTTTTTTTTTCTTTGACTTGACATTCTTGTCTCACATTTTCACTTGCATTTCATTTTCAATTATTTATGTTTTCTTCATGCTTCATTTGATATGCTTATCTTATATGAGATTTCATTTATTTACTTCCATATCTTTGTTTGATTTTTCTTAAATTGATATTTTCATTTACTTACATTGTTTTATATGCTTTTTCACATAATCGAGTATGTTTTACATTCATTTTTCATCATTTTTCATTTGCATGTTTGAAATATTGGTTTTAACCTAGCCTTTATGCTCTCGGCTTGCCAATTTTCTAAGTGATTTTAGCAATTTTGATATTTTTCTAGTTCTACTTTGACCATCTTGTGTATGCACAAATTGTTTCTATTTTTAGCCTTGTACCCCTAGGGTTTCTCAAATGCAGGTATTGTACTCTCCACGATTGATAATATGATATTTGCATGCAAGCATTCAACATAAAGATAAGTCAAGGTATGTATATAGTACTTTCAATTATTTCACTGCCAGCATTTATCTCAGTATTTTATTTTGAGTTAGCTCAGTTGTTGTGTTGCTATGTTCTTGCTTGAAGCACCATCTCACGTTACACTTTGGTGACACATGATGAGCTTCAAGTGGGGTATATGTATACACAATATTTTTAAAAATTATTATTTACTAACTCTTTCTCTATTTTAACAACTTGTTAAGTATCAATCTCTCTGAGTGCATGCCTTAAATGGTGCCCCAAAAAAGGGGTGGGTAAACCGATAGTGCTTTGCGAGAGACATTGTTGTTTATTTATCATGTCTATATCCACTACATTTCCCCCAGACTTGATCCCCTAAGCAATCTTCCTCCTAATAGCACCTAACTAAACCAAGATCTATCTTTTTCGACTATATCAGCCTAGGACAATGTAGTATTTTCCACTTCACGCCAAGTTTCATATTAGGTCAGCCAGGTCGACATAGTCCGAAAGTTATGGCATACACTTTGTAACTAAGTCGGCCCTAACCAACCTAGTTCGAGGTTAAAGTAACTTTTGAACTACGTCGAGGCTGGTCGATGGCATTGGCTAAAATTTCAAGAAGGGTTAAGATCATTTGTCCCTATAAATACAAGTCCTATTTCAATCCAAAAGAGAGGAACATTCATTTCCACACTATTATTGCTCACAATTCTGCTTAAGTCTATATTTAGAGAAGCCATTGCTTAGATCTTTTCTTGGAGGGAAAAGCTCGTCTTGTGGAGTCTTAGATGCAATAGGAGTCATTTTAGCCTAAAGCTTGACTCAACCATTGTGATCCTTACAACCGCAACAATCTATTACAAAGCACCATTGGTCAAGGAAAGCTTGACAAGTTTCATTCAAAGTAAGTATTTCTAACCCTAACTCTTTCATTTGATAGATAGATATTGCATAATTAATAGCTTAAATAAATGTATAACTCCTTGTCTGAATCTCCCCTACACTTATATTTAGTATGGCTATAGAGTTTTTCGAACTTGCCATTTCCCACTAAAGGTAACCTAGTCCCCCATTTGCCTACTATGGTTCATTACCCTTTTTAGTTTAATCATACCCCTTGTTTGTGTTGCTAGTTTGGAAATACTAAATTAGATTAATATTAGAAGACCTAGTTAGGGTTATTCCATTATAGTGATTGCCTAGAGGCTTTAGAACCCTCTCCATTGATGTAATGTTATAAGTGTTCCTCTAACTACGTTTAGCAAATCCATTTAATCATGCCCCAATATAACTAAGTATCAACGAGCTCTATTTGATTTAACTTCAACGAGTATGGATATCTTAGATAGGATAAGTTTCAAGTTAATCCTAGCTCGTTGCATATACTTTTCTCTTTTCACGTGGCATACTAAGCTAGGGGCATCTGCTTCCTTGATCACAATTGATACAGGGTATATTATTTTATGATCACCTTTCCATTATCATGTTGAACTTAAATACTAACACTTACACATGTTTATACTCATGTTTACATCTTTTACAATGTACTTAATAGACTATGTTACATGACATTTTTGCCAACACATACATGCAAGGACTAGTATAAGATGTTTATATCAGTTGCTTATACTTCATTTTTTCACATTGTCACTTCCTTGAGTGTCTTTTTCTTGCTTACTATTGTTTTGTTTGTGGAGCATTTAAATATGTTCCTTTGAAATATCCTTTTCAAGGTAAAATAAGCAACAAATGGATTTTCAACAAACCCCAATGGAAACCCTTGAACAAATTCAACAAATTAAAATCAGCAATTAGACTAGGCTTGCCAAACCCTAGCGACTATGGTAAAATGGCAATTTATGTTTTGAAACTCCTCCAAAAATTATAAAATTTTATTTGCAAATAAATACTGGTTTTTAAACCCTTTTATCCAAACAAATTCGGAAAATATTAATTTTCACATTTTATTTTCTAAAAATACAACGAACATAAGAAAATTCAGTATCTCCAATATATTCCACATATGAATTTGAAGGCTCAAAACAGAAATAAAAATATTTGCAAATATATGAGACCAAATTCAGAATTTTCTATTAAGAGAAAGTGGCCCAAAAGCGAGCTCCAAACCAAAAACTAGAGCGTTGCCTTACAAATATAATTCATCTCTTTTTCAACCAACAAAATCAACTTCAACCAATGGAAATCAACTACAATAATCAGCAACAAATCAGAATTAAATCAGCTCCAATCCTTAAATAGGACTAGCAAGCATTTGAAGGGTTTTTGTCCTCCAAATCGTTGGCCAAGGAAGGTTTTCGTCCCCCTCAAACCCCAAGTATGAAGCTACGCTCCAAAACCTGTTTTTTCATCAAATATATCATGGTAGCCTTTTCAATGATCAACATACCACCTTTTATACTATATTCTCCACAAATCCTCCCCTAAAAAGGGGTGTTCCACTTGGAGGGAGGCTTAAGGTGGTTTTAAAAGACCTTTTCCCTTTTCTTCATTAAAGGTTAAGCTAACCCTTATAAGTTACCTTTTAAGTTATAATATAAAAATATATATCAAAAAAGTATCTTTTATAACTTAAAATTAGAACCCATGTTTCCCTTTTTCCCTTTCTTCCCTTAGCCTAGGGAAAGCACCAAAAGAACTAGGCTAAAGGTCATGTTTGTGCTTAGGCCAAAAAGGGGGACATGACAATCCTCCCTACCAAAAATTGTCTATCCTCAAGCAATTGCAATTTCCACGGGGGTGTCCCGACGCTCCTTATTATGCAATGTTGGCCTATAGTTGTTTCAAAAGGAAAGGAAACCTCAATCCGAATCCCAATACTATTGTTCCTGTAAATTGAGGGATGCCCCCTACATGAAGCTGCCATAAATGTATTTGCTATTGCTAAGAAGCCACCAGCGCTTAGCATCCTCTCAATTAGCCCTCCAACTATATTCTCCTCCAAACAACTCGCTACCCCAAGCGTAGGCTGCCCTATGCAACTCAAAACAACTATCATTACTCTTTGTTTCATGCTTCAAACTCTACAAAACATGTCTTCCAAGGGCTGTAAACCCCCGAGTTAACGCTATGATCAATTGTCCCCTTAACAAGGAGAAAAACATCTCATCAACCAAACTGTACTTGCTGCTACGAGGGCTGTAGTTGTGATGTTCAACCTTGCAATTGCTCAGAAATGTCAACTCATTCACTACCAAGTTGAAATTAGATGGGTTTTTCATGCGTATATCTTCAAGAGACGCCAATGTGCACTCATAAATTGAGATAGGTGAGTTCAAGTTGCCAAAAGGATCATGACTGAAATATGTAATGTCCTTGCCCCTTATGAATATATCCATTTGAAATTCAGTCATGGAGTGTACCTACCTTGGTAAGCATCCAAAAACTCCTTAGGGTCTCCCATGTGCCATGACAAGCTTCCCCCAACCCAAAATCATGATTTTCCAATTTACAAAAAGAGAACCATCTTGAAACAACTTGAAGGCACACCCTGTATGTAAATACCATGGAAATGTATGCAATATTGCATTGGTGTCCTTATTAGTGTTGCTTGTCTTTTCACTTGATGCCCCTTTCCAACCGTATCAACAATGTTGAAAACACACTTTGCCAAAAAAATATCCCAACTTCAAACTTAGAAAGGGATGTACCATTCTTGCACAGTCCAACCTTTTGACATGAAAGAGGGACCCCATTGCCTCTGCATTTTCAGAATTTACAAGGGGCTGTAGCATGCAAAAAAAAAAAAGAATTTATAAATTTTGTGGGCAGATGAGTTGGCCCTACAAACTCAGAATTTCTGAGTGCAAAGTGGGCTAATATTTCCAAATAAAGTCATGTTTACCTCTGTTGTTTATGATATGAGCCTTTGCCCAATTCAAGAGGGGTCTAATTCCCTCATCCTCTAACACACCCTTGTAGCATGGAATAGGGTGCTACCCATTACATCTTATGGGCTGTCTATGCAAAGTAATTTTCAATCCATCTTTCCTTTCAAAAACACAACAAACTTCAAATTTAGCATGTCTTACTGATTTCGTGGTAGGGTGGTTCCCTCTTGGGGTTAATGGCTGCCAACACTTACAAATTGCAGCCTTCTCTCCATCCTCTTCCCTCAAGCTCATGTGAAAAGTCCATTATTTCTAGCTCTTATGACCCTATCATTTTGCGGATTGACCAAATCTTTCAAGCATGGAATGTAATAACTTTTTGGACACTATAGTGGCTGCTCCCACTCAAGATTTGTAAATTCTTTTGCACTTCTTGTTGCCATTGCAACCAGCTCACGTTGTGACCCTACACATATCGCAAACATGTTAGTAAAAACAAGGGTGTTTAACAACACCTTTTTGATCATCTTATCAAGCCTTATGAACATGACATACACTCCTCCTTGATGCCTTGATTTTTCTTTACAACCCCTTCCCACCCAGATTTCAAAAGATGTGCTTATATCGCTCTTATCATGGCTTTAGCATGTTATTTTCCTCTTTAAACTCCTTATAGTGGCTGGAAATCCACTTACACGTGCTTAGACCACCTCCATGGTGTTAAGGTGTGGGAAGCACACCTTCCTAGGGCCCATATTCACCATAGCAACAATAAACCTTAGGGAAAACAAGCTGAAAATGTGAAAAACAGCAGTCAACAAGTCACAAACAGCCCTCCCATTGATCCTTAGATCATGATATCTATTGCTTACCACCAATTTCATATTTATCCAAACTCTATCCCTTGTCAAATAACATAAGATAGAATGTAAGTGGGAACAGTCATTAATTACTCTATTTTCCCTCTCAAATAGTGATATGCACAGTGTACAAATTGTACTTTGTGACCCCACATAGCAAACCCTTACATCCACAACACTAATCAAGGTGTTCTCATTCATACCATGGCTATTAAAGTGTGCTTTCCCGCATAGAATTTGATTTACAAGAACTGGAAATGAATCAAAAACAGTTATACATACCTCAATTTTGGCCAATGGTTGTACACCCTTGCCTTGCATACTTCCCTTGGTCAAAACCACCCTATGTAGCAATTTAAATCTAGTAAGTGAATCATGATGCTTACCACAATTTCGAGTGGTTTGCATGCTCCTCACCTTCTTGTTCATTTTCTTGATCCCAAGGCCTTGTCAACCTCTGTGCATAGGTGTTAAAGAATGTAGAAGTGATATGACAACAATACCAAGCTTATGAGTCTCACTTGGATCCAACATTCATATTAGGAATTTGCAATTCCCCATCCCTAGACTCTCTTGGAAAACTTCCTTTCTCCATTTAGTACCCTTCATTTTGTCTTCATTCTTGGCATGGTCTTCATGATGACCAAAATATTGTAGGAACATAGTAGGAGGGTGATGCAACAAATTATTGTTATGAAAATAATCAAATCGCTTATCTTTATAGGCTGTTCTGAAAATTACAACAGACTAAAAATAAACATTAGCACTTAATATTTTGACCTTGTCTATCACTTTCTCCCGACCAATATGCAAAATGGATTTTTTTATCATTTTTTACAATATCATAGTGATGTTTTAAGAACTCACCTTCCCTTTTAATCTCCCTTAGGTGTTGTCTAGCTTGAAAGGTTATCAATTTCATCTCCCTTGCCCTCCTTAGCCACTCATCACACCTCCCTTGGGTTCTTGCTATAAGGGCAAATTTTTCTTCCTCTTGGCTTGGAGTATTTTGCCCATTTTTCCTTGGCATGGAGGATGTTTCCATGAGTTGTGCACCTTCTTCAAATCTGAATTCTCGTGTTTTCTTATTCCTTCATTGGAATCCTCATGTCCTTCCCTCTTTTCCTTCTTCGTGCATGAATTGTTCTTCTTTACAAGTGGCTACCCCACTTGATTCCTCTTCCTTGGTGCAACTCTTAATTACCTCTCTTGGTTCAACCACCCATTTGCCTTCTACTTGCAGCTCTTTTTGTTGTTCATCAACTTGCTGGAAACCCTCATCTTGTTGCCCTAAAAGTTCTGATTTTTATAAATTAAAAATTTTAACACTTGGTTGCCCCAAAGTGCTTGATTTTTCTTCAAAATAAGGTTCTGGATCAGCGCGATCAAACCTCTCAATAAGCCTCCTGTTGAATTCCTCATAGTTGTTTATGAGGTGATGCCCTCGGGTTATCAAGCCCTGGTGCCACTAATCATGGGCAGCCCCTTCTAAATGTTTTATGATGAATCTTAGGGTCTCCTCTACCTCTATGGGACAAAATGCAAGGTATGTACCTAATTTGTCAATCTATGCCTTAGTTGAAATGTTTGTAGAACCATCAAATATGGGAAGAACAATCTTCCTCAAAGCATCATGTAACTCCCATCTAACCCAAGTACTGTCCCTACCTCTTTTCCATGATACAAAATCTTTGAGGTCCATCTCCTTCTTCAAAGGGGGTGGGTGTGTCATACATTGCTCACAAATCTCCATCAAATCCGTTCGAATGGAAGGCTGCTCCTTCCTTTCATGGACTTGAGAGGATTTTTCAACCCTTGTACTGCCTATATCTCCCATGTCACTGTTTAACATGAAACCCTCAAACCCCATTGCTGACCAAAAAATTGACTCTGATACCACTGAAATATCCCTTTTGAGGCAAAATAAGCAACAAATGACTTTTCAACAAACCCCAATGGAAACCCTTGAACAAATTTAAAAAATTAAAATAAGCAATTAGACTAGGCTTGCCAAACCCTAGCGACTAGGGTAAATTGACAGTTTATGCCTTGAAACTCCTTCAAAAATTATGAAATTTTATTTGCAAATAAATATTGATTTTTCAAACCCTCTTATCCAAATAGATTCAAAAAATATTAATTTCCAAATTTTATTTTTTAAAATATTTAGCGAAAATAAGAAAATTCAATATCTCCCAATATATTCCACATATAAATACATTTGATGGCTCAAAAAAGAGATAAAAATATTTGCAAATATATGAGACCAAATTCAAAATTTTCTAATAAGTGAAAGTGGCCCACAAGTGAGCTCCAAACCAAAAACTAGGTCGCTACCCTACAAATATAACACCTGCCTTTTTCAAGTAGCAAAATCAGCTTCAACCAATGAAAATCAGCGACAATAATCAGCAACAAATCAGAATTGAATCAGCTCCAATCATTGAATAGGACTAGCAAGCATTTGAAGGGATTTCGTCCTCCAAATCATTGACCAAGGAAGTTTTTCATCCCCCTCAAACCCCAAGTAGAAAAAACACTCCAAACCCTGTTTTTTAATCAAATATCATGGTAACCTTTTCAATGATCATCATACCACCTTTTATACTATATCATCCACATATCCTCCCCTAAAAAGAAGGATTAAGGTGGTTTTAAAATATCTTTTCTCTTTCCTTCATTAAGGGTTAAGCTAACCCTTACAAGTTACCTTTTAAGTTATAATATAAAAAGATGTATCAAAAAGGTATCTTTAATAACTTAAAATTAGAACCCATGTTTCCCTTTCTTCCCTTAGCCTAGAGAAAGCACCAAAAGAACTAGGCTAAAGGTTATGTCCATGCTTAGGCCAAAAAGGGGGACATGACATACTTGTTGGCCTCTATGCCACTATATGTTGCTTTCTTTTGCTATTTGCACATTTGAATGCCATTCCTTCAAGTGGACGACATTTGAATGTCTCTCTTGCTTGTTGACTCCTTAAACCCCTTTTGTAGCATTGAGTGCTCTTGTGTGTGTGCTTGATTGTTTGTTGAGATTGTATTGTTACTTCCTAGGCGTTGCCATGATCTATATCATGCATCTTAGGGCTTGTGATCACATACTACGAGCTTCATTGATATATCTACTCATACATGCTACATGATTCATACACAAACTATATAGTCATCTTATTCTTTTGAGGTAAGGTAACTACCAGATTCCATTCCCCTCACCTCAAAAAAGGAGGCATATTAGTAGGGGCATGGCATAGAGACATGACCACACTTATGCTATTCTTAGAATTTTTAGAATTTCATTATAGTTTACATGATTCAAATATATACTTGGGTCAAAATCTTATACATTACACCAATTTTTACAAATTTGAAACAAAGTTTCTCAAATTTGTAACAAATATTGTACACAATTACAAAACAGAGATTACATTTTGACAAATACTTCGGCTTGACACACATTAGAGGTGCATATGCCATGCAAGTGTACCAAAAATTGCAAATACATAGTCAAACTTCTTCACACATATTTACCAAGAAGCACTGATACTTTACCAAGAAGCACCGTTTTGAGCAATTTCTCTTCGCAGCAATTGGATCCCTTTAGTAGCGTTGTTGAGATTCAACATCGTCATCGAAGCAGCATTGCTTCCATTTTGCAGATTGAATTGGTTATACCACTTAACTTGGCTTTGAATGTACTATCACTTGAGTTATGCGATTGAGATTCAATGATCTTAATGGCCATCTCACAAATCACCCTTGCACTAAATTGGAGGCATAATTACCCTCCAATATCCCTCTTCAAATCTCCAAGATTCAGTTTTGAACCTCTCTCAGTTTCAATGCTTCATAAGAAAGCATCTTTACCAAGTCAAAATACCAAGGGGCAACATGGTTGCATCAACACACAGGGGTACTCCTTTGCTCTCTATTTAAGCATTTCAATTATTTTAAATTTCAAATTATATACATTGATTTATATTGTAACATGCTCTTGGTTACGAGTCATACACCAGCAAAAGACTCAAAGTGGGTTCAAACAAAGGCAAGGTGTGTTATACACATCCAAGTACGCATTTCTTTCCTTTAACTTAAAAATTTCATTTTTATGCATTACTAGATTAAGGGGGAAGAGGCAAATGTAGATATACTAAAATCTATTTTATAGAGCATCCCAGTCTTGTATACTTGACAAATAATTATGAGGGCTCTATCCTTCAGTGCTAGACCTCCTACTGAAAGACTCACATTCGTTATCTCACTGTGCCTAACTGCTTATCTTATGGTCTGACCCTATCATACCTGATGACCCAAATCTCTTGCATTGTACAAAAAGCTTAAAACCTAATATATATCCTTCACTGTTAGTTTCAGATCCTCAACAACTTTCTAGCCTGCTAAACACTTGCATCCCACATAGGGACACTTGAGTCAACATAAATATCTAGATTCTTATCAAGTGTCTAGTCCTCAAAAGTCATCTAATTTGCAAATCGTTTGAATCCAATAGGTCGGCCCATTTGTTTTATTTAACCTTACCGTAAGATATTTCCAAACGGTGTGGTATAAATACAAATCTAAGCCTACTCATTATTCATCTAGCAAATGCATCTACTCAAGCTCACTCAATCGATTGCCCCACTAAATTCTCCTACCCTATTCTTCCCTATTTTCATATCAAATATAGGAGCAGTCTTATTATAGGTTTGAAGCACTCAAAGAACAACCCATGAACAATGTTTGACAAGTTACAAGCTAGATTGTTGCATGCCTTTGCATATAGTATATCGCACCCTTGTGCACACACAAACCAACACTTAAGGGAGAACTACATAAATTTGAGTCCCTCCTTCGAGTATTGGCTATGTAGGCAGCCTTCATTGATAGAGGGGTCCTTGAAGTCAACTCGACGACGAGGTGAGCCCACTAACCCATTTTTTGACAAGATACAAAGACCGAAGGTGAAGAGCTGGGGTTTGATCCATATACAATCATTAACAAGCTTTGTGTGCAAATAAAAAAACATCAACAGAATCGTGACAAAAAACCTAGAAGGCTCTAGGTGGTCGCTTTGCAATACAGTGAATATTATGTACATGATAGTTGTATCGAAATCAGGGCAGATGCGTCGATGCAAGTGTCCTAGGGCTAACGCAAGTGTCCAGGCCTCCAGAAACAATATTTCCAAAATCCAATGACTAGACCCTGATCTTGCCCCTGCCTGTTTCCACCTTTGTACTTCTCAAATTTGCCTTTGCATTTGCAGATAAGCTAAGTATTATTTTTTCTTCATGTTTATGCATTCAAACTATTGTTTTGAATGTACTTTCTATATTTGGAATAACTCAACACTTTAATTCAAAATATTCATTAGTATGCTCTATTATCTTAAACAGACTATCACCATACTCCAAATCATTGTTTTTCCCCCCTTGAACAATGTCGGTTGTAGTCAGACATTGGTGGTTATTGCAACATCCGCCTTCATCAGTAGTGTCCCAAGTTCTTCAAATGACTATTTTCAAATTCAAATCGTTCTCTTGGGTCGGCCTGCACATTTTACATGTTAGTTACGAGGTGAAATTACCCAACGAGTCATCTATATGTACACATCAAGCCTAAGGCCATTCCTATCTAACAAGCACCTAGCATCGATCACTTATCTTTGCAAAGCATGAGATATTCATTTATACATCCTTGAGGGACCATCCAAAAACATCCAAATCTAAAAACCCCTCAAAAGAACAATCTTAAAAAACAAGTACGAACATTAATGCAACGTCAAAGTTGCATGTTGTCAAATGTCAAAAGCCAAAGAGTTGCATTGCAATCTAGTTGAACACTATTTAGCACACAGACACATAGGTGGGAGAACTACTTGCGTTTTGAGCCCTTTTCACAGTATTGAAACATAAGCAACACTCAACCACTCAACGAGGTGTGGTTGGGGCTATCCAACCCATCTTTCTAATCCCTCTTTTCAGGTCAAGCAAGTGTCAAAAGTGGAGCTAGGGTTTCAAAGCAAAAAAAGACAATTATAATCTGCACACAAGACCCAAGATCAAAAATTACACAAATTATATTGACAAGAAGCTTAGCAATATGTGGTAGAACAAGCCAACAAGTTGCATTAAGACGATTCCTGCAGACCATGGACAGAGTTGGTTACCATAGGTGTCTAGGCTTTGCCAACAACATCCTGACAGATTCTAACAGTTTGTTTATTTAGTTGAATAGTCACAGAGCCATTTCAAAACATTTCAAGCAATTGTACACAGGCAGTGAGCAAAACATAACAGTATATCTGGTAAGTCCCTTCTCCCTTAGTTATTTCTATAATTAGAAAGTTCAATAAATCTTCTATTAGTATTCAGATTTGTATGGTAAATGATATATCTTATGCAATCTGAATCTCAATATTTTTGGCTTGTTTATATCTCCTAAATCCAAAATCAGTTAAAACATTCTGGTGAACCCAACTATTCTTTTGAGCACTGCAAACCCTAGATCTTTATCCCTCAGGGTTTCATATTTCTACATTAGGGTTTGGATCTTATTCCTAATTTTTCTTTGTGATCCCATTAACATAATGGAATAATTGATGTGGATGCTACTAAAGGAAATAATTATAGTGATTTTCATGATAGATTTGATGATATAGAACAAAACGAATTAGTTGAATAGCTTAGAATGAGTGCGCACGTGGTTGATGCATTGTTACATGTAACTAGAGATAAAATGAAAAAGATTGATAAGGAACCCACATTTAAGGAACAAAATTTTGAACTCTTCAAAGATGGTAATTTACCTTTTAGAGGCACAAATTCTACAATAGGTGCTCAGACCACTATACCTACTACTAATACTCATATGTCTATACCTATGGCTACACGTGATGCTTACACATGGTGTGGAAGCAACACAAGCTAATCCTCATATTTCTATGGCTCTTCCTGCACAAAATACTCTTGTGCCTTCTAGGTTCGCTACTCATATGACATCATCTACTGCTACACAATCTTCTATGCCTACTGCTCAAACCCTAGTGCAAACTATTTTGATCTTCAAGCTAAGGTTTTACAATTGCAACAAGGTTCTTCTAGAACTGGCCATTCACTAATTCTCAAGTATTATTACACAATCCATTGGAGCCCTATATATTTAAGTTTATCCTCTACCTAAAAAATTTGTTGCACCTAAGCTTACATTATATGATGGTATAAATGATCCAAAACAACATTTTAGAGCCTTTTATGCACCGTGTTTGGACCATGCATCCATTGATAAGTTATTGACCAAGTTGTTTCCAAGGAGTCTTAAGGATTATGCATTGCGATGGTTCTATGACCTCTATTTCCAATCAATGAGTGCTTTCAATCCCTTGATTGATCAACTTTGAGCACACTTTTCTATAAACATCAATGAGAAGTTGTCCTATGCTCAAATTGCAAAACTCAAGCAAGGACCCAATGAACCCGTCCATGATTATATGCTTCGTTACAAGACTACGCTCTCTAAAATGACAAAGCCTATGGCCGATAACAAGTTGCAAGACATTCAAGCGAAGTTTACTTGTTTCGTTGCATAAGTCTATTATGTTCAAACACTTCCAATCTTTCAATGACTTATGCCATATAGTTAAAGACCATGTAGTTAAGCTTTCTGCTATGAATAAGCTAAAGTATGGGTCCAATTCTCCAACATCTTCCGATGCAAAATTTCACAGCAAACAAACTTCCAAATCTAAAATAGATGATACTAAGAATGAGACAAAAGCAACAGATAATGCAAGGCCACAACTTAGTAATCGGCTTGTCTTATCGGCTCCACAAAAAAGGCAATTTACACAATTATCCAAACCTCCTCACAAGATATTATAGAAGCTACTTGAGTGCAATCTCATACATCTCTCCGCAAAAGGAGATTGATGTAAATAGAGCACAATCTAAGGGGTTCAATATCAATGCATATTGTGAATATCATAGATGTGTGGGGCACTCTATGAACATATGCTTTGGGTTAAGACATAAGATACATGATTTAATTGATGACAATATTATTGTGATCAATGATGTTAATACATCTACACATGATTCAGTGGCACAACCTAATGGGAACACGAAGTTGAAGATATTTTCTAATCCATTTCCAAATCATGCGACAAAAGAGACCAAAACAAATCCTGAGGTGTATGTGACTTACAAAGCATGTCCTCCTCCAACTTCTTATACTTCTAGAATTGGGGAAAAACATCCTATAGAGGTATTTTTGGTACACTTGAAGTGCATCCTGTAGAGGTATTTTTGGTACAGTTACAAGCACATATGTCCAAAGAACTATTATCACATTCAATGAGTATGAAATTGTTGACATTCTATCAATGCACCATTGTTTGTACGCGCTTACATTGAATCACATCCTATACACAATGTTATGTTGGATAATGGGTCAAGTGAAAACGTTTGCACTATGACATTGCTTACTAGTCTTAAATACAGACATGAGGATTTGATTGTTACGACAAAGACAGTGAAAGGATTCAATGGAAAGAAGCAAAACCCTCTCGGGAGTCTTGTGTTACTGCTTATGTTAGGGCCAACAACAATTGCTACTTGGTTCTTAGTTCTACCCAATACCGGGTCATTCAACATATTACTAAGACGTCCATGGATACATAAGATATGTGCAATACCATTTTTGGTACATCAATGTGTAAAGTGTATCCATAACAACCAAGTGGTTAAAGTTCCAAGTATTCCATATGATTATCCTATTCAACTGAAGACATTTCCTCCAAAACCTACCCCACACCCTGTCATACAACCTGTGCAAGTTCATTTGATGCAAGCAATTCAAACAAAGGGAATTGATCTTCCTCACAATTCAAACAAAGGGAATTGATCTTCCTCAAAAACCAGTTCTTCAACATTCATTACATCAAAGGTCTATTCAAGTTCCACAACAGATATTGCCTAGCCCATCATATCCTAAGTTGGTTGTACAAGCCACTCTGCATGTTCCACAACGAACACCATCTTATAGTCCTCGTGTATAGTGTCGTTTGCAGGTTATAGTTTCTAGACCTACACAGCATACATAAGATCATATGGCCTATGATGATAATGATGGCTATGTTATAGCACGTGATCATTTCTCAAATTATGATATAGATACATACGTTGCTCCTCACCCACGACATCTAACATTAGCACCCATCAATCCAAGACCTACATGTAAGCATCTTGTTGATGGGATCATTGGATAGTATGAGCACATTTCGGAAAAAAAAAAAATCAATAAAATTAAAATATTAAAAAGATAAAAAATCGAGACCTATGCATGACATGCTTTGCTAGTTACATGATTGATTACATATCCACTCCTTACGCACATTCTTTTCACGAAATACATGAGGGGGATGCAGGACATACAAGTTACATATGATACATGAGCATTCAAATGTGAGATATTCCTTACACCTAGGGGCTACCTTTCTACATTGGGAGCATGTCTACACTGGAGGCATCTTGGTATTTTTTACGGGTTATATCTTTCTATGACCATTCCATTGATCATATTGAGCTACTTGCACTGATTATGCATGACTTGCTTTTGCGTATACTCTTTAAGGTGCTATATTTTATGGATATTGTACTTTGTTATGTTTTGATGATGACATAGATTGTTTGTGTAGACTAGCATTGCTTGTTCTATTATTGTTAATGATGTTGTGTGTTACATGGTGTGATCATGGATTGTGTATTACATTATGTGATGATGCTTGTGTGTTGCATTACATGTTCTATGTGTGACCATTGTGTGTAACATTGCATGCTCTATGACTGACTATTGATGGTCGTTACATTGTGTGACCATTGATGTGTGTTACATTGAGTGTTATCTTCTGTGTTTCTATGAGTGCATTAATTGTGTCTTGTCATGCATCAATTGTGTCAAGGAGCCTCTGGTTCGTGTCATCGCCATATTGTTTGTTATCTTTTGTGTTTCTATGAGTGCATTAATTGTGTATTGTCATGCATCAATTGTGTCAAGGAGCCTCTGGTTCGTGTCATCACCATATTGTTTGTGTCGGGTTAGAGTCGCATCAGAGTTGAGTCATGCCTTGAATGCTTGTGTGCGGCATGATCATGACATTGTGCGCATATGTGTGTGTATGTACATGGTTGTTGAGCTTGTGAGGTCATGATAGCCATGATTGCTATCACACATTCTTCTACTTCTATGTGATACCATGATAGCTATCATGCATATTCTGTGTGGCTTACAATTGAGTGCCCATTATTGTCATAATTATAATTGTGTGCAAAATTGTCATATCTACTTGACATGACACTTGTAGGCCTTAGGTTACATGTTTTATATGTGTGAATGATCAAAACTTTATATGATAACATATCTAATCATGTTAGCACATGGGGTTACATGCTTACATCTTTTCTATAAAACATGATGCATATAACTCTTTTTTTATAAATCAGTGATTTGCCGGCTCCCCACCTGAAAAAGGGGACATACAATGAACTTGTAATAGATATTCAGACCTTGACAGAAAAATGCTTCAGATTTTGGGTCACATCATGTGATTCAACTCACATTATGTGATTCAAATCACATTATGTGATTCAAACGAGACAAATGTGATTCAGATTGAGACAAATTGACATATTAACACATATGTGGAGCATTTTATAGGACTATGGGGAACATGTGATAGATTTTATGACACAATGAGACATAGTAAATAAATCATATTAGCAGGTTATCAAATTTATCTAATTGAGCAAGTTATTAGATTTATCAGTTGGATAGTGACATACAAGTTATAACATTCTATATCACATTGAGGTACACATGGATCAAATTTTGGGGCATGGAAGTTGTTCATGCATGCACTTTTCTATTTCTATTGATGGGGAACAATGGTACTACATAAGCACCTTGAATCTAAACTCTGTTTGCAGCGGTTGATTCAGAGTTGCCAAATTTACATACAACCCCAACACCAAGGTACACCTTTTACATACAAGTCTTACGAGGCTCCACCTTTTTACATATGTACCTGGTACGAGGTTCCACCAAAAAAATGTGAGTGGTGCAGTTAGCACTTCTCAGTCTACAAGGTAACTCAATTCGCGTACCCACAGGCATAGCTTAAAAACTCATACTTGGCAGCCCAAAATTTTGACCCATACTTAGGACTCGGCAATTACTCAACTATTACTCAACAACTTTATCGCTACTTTAAAAAATATATAAATTCATAAGATAAACTGAAATAACATGTAAAACATGAAATGAAGGTAGAAAACACATAAGTTTTCTATTAGTTTTCAACCAAACAAGAGTACACTGCTCATAGACTAGTCATCAATAGACCATAAAATCATCTCCAACTCGTCCTCTGTTGCGCTCTAGAAGTGGAAGGTAAAGATTCCTCCTCTGAAACATTATCTGCAAACATATCATCCAAATCCTCACGAACCCCACCTAATGCCTTTGTTTCCCTTGCCGCAATCGCTTCATATGCTTCCCTCTCCAAATTTGCGACCTCCTCCTTGGTAAACATGGATTGTTGCTATGCATACTTGGACTCAACAATTGCTATGCATCCTTAGACTCAACAATTGCTATGCATCCTTAGACTCTACAATCCAATCTATGTATGAATCAATATCATTCAAGTCAATCTTTCCCTTCCACTTGTAGCACACGAAGACAAAGATTGCATTGCACAAAGACAAAATCATTATGGCATTGTGTTGTCAATTTGTTGCACTTCTTTGTGTGAATGGCCTCGAACATATTTCAATTATGTTCACACCCAAAAACGCTACATGGCTGGGACAAAATGCAGATGGCTAAAATTTGAAAATTTGGTGCTTTTGCACCATAATCTTCCTGTCACAAATTTGCAAATAGGACATTTGTAACTTTATAAGCCAACTAAGCTTGCATTTATTAAATAAGTAACGAGACTATAACAAATGACTCAATTTGAATTTTGTATCGACCTGATTGATTGGTTATTTTCCTTGAAATGCATAGAGGTGGAAAAAAGCACCTCCCCTTTATAGTCTTGTAAATCTACAACTCATCAACAATTATGTCTCTAGTGGCTTCGTCAGGGATCATCCTCTCTATGAATGTGTTTAGCCCACCCATGACCTTCTCATTGGCCCTAGATGAGGAAAAGAAAAACTTGGGGTTCAAATAGTAGGGTGTTGCATGTATATGTCAGTGTAGCTATTTGTTCCATATTCGATCAATTATGCGACAAATGGTCTCATTTTTGTTTTGCACATAATAATTTCCTATGGCCTCTTTCGCCTTGTCCATGGCCTCATACAAACAGAGCATTAGATTTTTTTCCCTACCCATCAACCGTAGAACTCTAACCAAAGGCTCTAACACCTAAAACAAAATAACATGAAATTTGAGCCAAAAAATTATAAAGAATAAATGATAAATAAAAAATAGTTGTCGAGAGTTACCTTGATGATGTCATACATGGTCTTTGCAAACACATCATCAAAAACGGTCTTTATGACCTTTTCCCCTCCAGCCTTCCTATTATAAGGAGACACCAACTAGAATGTGCTCACAAACATCTGCTTAAAAGATATTAGTGACATTGCGATGCTTTACAATGTGATGAAATTTGTGGCGAATCGTGTGGCCCTTAGTCATACAAGTCCCTTTCCATTGGTGTGCTCTCTCATCAAGCTTAGCACCCAAGGATAATTTTAGATATTTTTTGATATTTCTTGTCTCTTCAACCACATTTTTCACCCATGTCATCTTTTTTATATCCTCAAGTAGGAGATCGATGCAATGCATTGAGCAAGGACTCCAAAAAAGTAAAGGGTGTATCTCCTTGTTAAGTCTTTTTGCTACTACATACACCATTGCATTGTCAATCACAACTTGGACGATGTTCTCCACACCCACTTCCATGGTCACCTCATCCAACATATCACACAAAGCGGTGAAGTCATGGCAGGTGGTCCCAGTGAAGGGAAGCCCTTGTCCGTGCAACCAAAATCACGCAGCAAAAAACATTCATTCTCTATTAATGAAATCAGCCTTTTCAACATCGACATTCAAAGTGACTATCTACTGGCTACTCTATTCTCTGTCTCTAAGCCTCTCGGGCTTTACAATCACTCTCTGTTGCAAACTCTGCAACTCCTCTTAGAGACCTCTCTTTGATCTCTATTGTGGCCCCTTATTGATCTATGACCCCTTTTCTTCTTCGTGTTGTATCCCTCTTCTATTTCAAAACCTTACCCTTACTAGTGAGGAACCTCTTCTTTGTGGTTGTGATCCCTTTTATCCCTCTAGTCCCCAACTCTCCAACTTCCTCATAACTATCTCATCAAATCAAGAGACAATTGAACTGTTACACAAATGGCTTCTTAATATTTCCCTTGTGAACAATTATTTGCAAAAGTGATCATCTGAAGCATGGCCACTGCTAATTGAAATATCTCATCAAGAACTTTCCTATGAGACCAAAAATGTCTCATTTGGTGATACCAAGTGGAAGTTATGGCCGCTTGAAATCTATTGTCATTCTCATGGTTGTGAATAATTTGTGAACTTGTGACAGCAAGTTGCCTGTGATCATGCCACATTGTATGAACGTGGGGTCTTTGTACCACAGGGTCCAAATGGACCCCGAGACTTGTAATTTTCCCCATGGGAGAAAACTGAGGCAGTGGCCTCCGTGACTTATTAAATCCAGTTTATAAATTGGTCACATGTCCACCTCTTTTCATTGTGGCTTCTCTTTATATCTACAGACCCGTGGATCAAATTAAATCCACTTAAACGTGATCACGCATCCATCCAAAGTTGTGACCCCACCATTGACGTGTCTTGCGAGAAAGCCATGACTGTGACATTTGTCACAATCTTGAGCTCCCAAACTCACACGAACGCTTAAGACTCCATAGGAGGAACCCGGGGCAAAAGGCACTCTGGGAACATTGTACAGTCTGTGGGTGCTTCCCAAAGCCAACGAACTTTGTGGTCTCGTGAACATGAGAATAAATTTAATGGCCATCATCAACCATCATCTCGTGAACCAAGTGCCCTGTGATGCTGCTAAGTGTACATTGGAGATTCCCATTCACACAGTCAAATTTGGTGCCTGTTGTTGCATGTCAACCCATCACAATTGCTTATACTTGAAGACTTTTGAATTTGAGGCCATCACGAACATATATATGATGTGTATATGAGGTCTCTGCAAAACATGGAGACTATGGTCGCCGAGACATTGCAACTTAGTCTGCAAGTAAAAAACATGTGACCACCGTTACAATCAACTTGAGTTGTGACATGGGAGAGTGACTATGTGATCCTATGACCTTTAAGAACTCAGAAATTAGCCTTGAGACTCTTTATTGAAAAGCCAACAAAATTGCCTACCTATTTTTGGTGATGCAAGATTGCCCGTGCACCTTGGATGCTCTTACATCAAACATCTGAGGTAATTAAAATGTGAGACCCTGCTCACATGGATGGAATAAGTGGTAAGACCACTCTTTTGATCATCGAGGCTAATGATCATGGAGTTCCCTTCCAACACACCAAATATTTCACCTAATTTTCTCTTTTTCTCTTCCACTTCCAACTTCTTGTTGGCTTCAAATACACTCTTTCCTGCTCATCTCTACTCACTCTTTCCTCTTTTGTAGGATTAGAACCACCATAACCCATCTACCTCCGCCTAAGGCTTCTCTTGTTTTCATCCACCTCCACCAAATGGTTCTCTTCTTCTTCTTCCATCTATGGGACTAAACCCACCTTCACCCGACTGACTCCACCAAGATGCTCCTTCTTGCATCTTACTTTCTCTTGTGGGCTTGAACCCATCGTCATCCGACCACCTCCTCTTAAAGCCTCTGTGACTTTGTTCACTCACCATCCAACTTGTTGTTGGATTCTTCCCTCTGTCACTCTTCTCTATTTTCGGTTCTTCTTTCCTCATGGCTGCCATCTCTTCTCTTGTCACCATCCTCTTGCTTGTGGCTTCTTCATTCATGAAAGTATTAAAAGACTCGTCTTCTTTCTTTGCATTTTCACCTCTTGTGAACTCAAATAGCTCACTCTCTTCACCTTGGAAGGCTTCTTTAAATGCCTCTTTTCTCTCCATCTCTGCACTTGCACGTTGACTACAATCACAAATTAGTTTTAAAACATGAGACCTTGCAGTCTCCAAGGGTGTTTCCTCCATCTTCACATTATAAACTTGATTTCCACCAAACTTGGGCTCCTCGAAGCTTCCATCATTTTACCTTCTCTAAACAGAGCCCAGTTGTTCTTGGGAGAGCTTCCCTTGATCTTTTTCTTTACTTCTCATCTTCTTTGCATTAGCACCAGGTTGATAGCATTCTCCTTTTTTTGTTGATATATGAATCAACTGCTCCTCTTCACATTCTTCCTTGAGTACATAATTTTCACTTCACACTTCACCTCTTCATTATTCATGTGGTTGTACCACATTCTTTTCTTCTCTTGTTGCCTTTGCTGCAACAAGCTCAACTCTTGTGTCAAGTGACTTCAAGGCACTCCTCTGAACTCTTTGTTGAGTCTTCTTCTTTTCTTGTCCTTTCTCCATCATGTCTAATCTCACTTGGATGTCTTTCAACATCTCTGCCAAGTCTTTCGCTCCTAGTGATTTTCCTCCTTTTAAGTGTCATTTCTTCTTCACAACAGGGCTCTCTCTCACAACCTATGATTGATTCAAACAAGCTTCACTTTCACAATCTGCATTGAACTCAAACAAGAGTCTCCCTTCCACAACTTTCTTCACACTTGCAGGGCCTCTCACACGCTTGCAACAAACTTATCCTCTCTCACATGCAAGTTTCTCTTTCACAACTTGGTGCTTCTTTTTCTCAACCTACACTAGACTCAAACAAGAGTCTCTCACTTTCACACAAAACTCTCCCCTTGCTGGACTTCTCTCTTATGTGCAACAAATGCAAGTTTCATTTTCACAACTTGCTACTGACTCAAAAAAAAAAGACTTTATCACACGGTTCTTTTTCTCTTGCAGGGCTTTCTCACACCTACAACAAAAATTATTGTGACTACAAGATATTTTTCGACACCTTTTATCCAACACCTCCTCTGTTGGTAAATGCCCTCTCTTATTTTCTATCCACAACAACGTAGAAAACAATTCTCAACAAAATTCTAAACCTGCTCTGATACCACTTGGTGCACTGAAGGTAGGGGTTCCCAATGAAGGGAAGCACCTATTTGTGCAGCCAAAGTCACACAATCAAGAACATTCATTTTTATTAATAAAATCAGCCCTTACAACATCTACATTCATAGTGACTATCTATTGGCTACTATGTTCTTTGTCTCTAAGCCTATCGATCATTACAAACACTCTTTGGTGTAGACTTTGCAACTCCAGTCTAAGACCTCTCTCTCATCTCTATTGTGGGCCCTTTCTGATCTGAGGCCCCTTTTCATCTGTGTTATAGCCCTCTTGTATTTGGGAACCTTCCTCTTATTAGTGGGGAACCTCTTCTATGGTTGTGATCCCTTTTTCCCTCTGGTCCCCAACTCTCCAACTTCCTCGTAATTGTCTCATCGAATCAAGGGACAATTGAATTGTCACAGAAACGGCTTCTTGATCTTTCTCTCATGAACAATTATCCACACAAAGTGATCATAAAACTCATGGTAATCAAAAGTTCTCATCAAGAGCTTTCCAACAAGACCAAAAACAACTCATTTGGTGATCCCGAGTGGAAGTTAGGGCAGCTTGAAATCTATTGTGTCGTTCTCATCACTGTAAACAATCTGTGAACTTGTGACCGCGGGTTGCCTCTGAATATGCCAGGTGGCATGAACTCAGAGTCTTTATCCCACGAGCTCCAAATGATCCTCATGACTTGTATATCTCCACATGGGAGAAATCTAAGGCTGTGGCCTCCATGACTTACTAAATCCACTTTATAAATTTGGTCACACATCCATCCCTTTTCACTGTGGCTTCTCTTTAAATTTGCAAGCCCATGGATCAATTAAAATCCATTTAAACATGATCACGCATCGATCCAAAGTTGTGACCCCACCATGAACTTGTGACCTGCGAGCAACCCATGATTGTGACACTTGCCACAATCTCGGTCTCCCAAATTCACATGATGGCTTAAGACCCCATGGGAGGAACCCAAGGCAAAAACCATTCCGTGAACTTTGTATGTTTTGCAAGTGCTTCTTGAGGCCAAAGGACTCTGTGGTACCATGAACATGAGAATAAAATTGATGGTTGTCACCGCCCATCAACCTGTCACCCCGTGAACCAAGTACCCCATGATGTTGCCATGTGTACATTGAAGATGCCCCATTCACATAGTCTCAAATTTGGCATTTGTTGCTACATGTCAACCCATCACTAAGACTTAGTCACAATCGCTTATACTTGGTGACTTTAAATTTGAGGCTGCTGCAAGCCCATATATAATATATGTTATATGCGGGTGGCTGCCGTGAAAACTTAGGAATATTGAAGTGGTCGCAGAGATATTGCAACTTAGGTTGCGAGTAGAAAACATGTGACCACCATTACAAGCAACTTAAAGTTTCAACATGGGAATGTGACCATGTGATCCTATGACATAAGAAATTAGTCTTGTGACTCCTTATTGAAAAACCAACAAAATTGCCTTCCTATTTTTGGTGATGCAAGATTGCACATATGTCTTGGATGCTCCTGCATCACAAAGTGTTTGCATTTTCACTTGGTGGGAGGCATCAATTGACTTTAAGAACACCAACTGCCCACTTGAGGCCACTAAAAAGTTAATCAAGGTGTGGTTCCTTCCATCCATCCACCAATCAAACAAAATGTTGAAGCGCTTTTTGCACCATATTTTTTTTCTCATCTACAATAATTTGGTATTTTTTATGGTGTCCCCCAACAATGGGCTTCTCAAATCATGAGTAGCAGAGATCTTGAACACCTTCCCAACAACAGTCAATGCAATCACCAAATTCTCCTAGTACAGACTTTTTGACACATTGAATGGAATGTTGCAGTACCAAAAGTTTGCCACAACCACCCTTGCTTCATTTTACAATTCCTTGTTCCCAGTCGTACCTTTGAGTGAATGTTGTGCCCCAGAGGTATTTTGAGAAACAAAAAAAAAATCTATCCAAGTGAACTCAAACTGTCTCTAGTAGAAGAGCCCCTCCCCAAACTACCCTTGGGGAATCAAAAAAGCTAGATGCTCCTAACTCATTAGAATCAACTCTCATTGCCCCGCTATTCATCACGGCTGCAAATGCTTCACCCTGTCCTGTTTTTTTATTTTCCCCCTCCTCATAAGCAACTAGGATAAGGACCATCTCTCTTTGAGCCTCAAGTGGCACTTTGTCACATAGTCACAAATCATTCCTTGGAATTTGTGTTATGTAGTATTTGAGGCAATTGATGCCTACACTCATCTTAAACCCACAATAATTGCTTATAACGAAGTTGTTCTCTGGGTCGTCATAACAATGCTTCCATGTAGGGTCATCAGACTTACTAGGCACCGGCACCCACACAGCTACTTGAACCAAATGCCATTCTTGATTTTGATAGCTTGAAACCCTATAAAACAAACATATAAGAAAAAGAAAAAAGAAAAAACCTTAGATTTTATAGCTGCTAGAAGCGTATAAGTAGGAAGAAAATGAAAAAAAAAAAAAGGTTAAACCCTAGATGCAGCGAATCTTCCTACCTCTCAAATCCACACTTCAAATTGTTCATTGCAATCTTAGCAATTAACAACCTTAACAATGAGCTTCAATGGGAAATGAGCAATCAAAGAAAGAAATGTTATTTTTCTAGCAAGCCATGTTTTCCAATTATGTTGGTCTTTCTTGTATGCTTTCCTTTGGCAACTGCAGGAAAATGAAGATAATGATATTGTGACTTGTCTATGACTCTCTTGATGCTAATAGGCAATAGCTATGGAGCCCTTGCAATTAGTGCAACTACAACCCATAACGTTGTAAGCTGGTTGGCAAGGTGTTGATGGCTACAAATTGATAGGGTTGTTGTTTGGACTAGTGCAAGGATGATAAGAGGAATATAAGGAGTGTTACAGGCAAAAGTGTTTATAACAACAGATATATTGAAGAATATCACAGGCTACAACTATACTATTGCATAAAACTCGAAGATAAAAAGTATGAAATGTCTCCACCTCTGTATTAAAACCCGTAGGCACCCTTGGCATCAAATCTACAAACCCAAATCGCGACCAACATGATCGATGTAGGTTGTGATTCTTTACGTTATCAGACAACAATAAAAATCTCCAACAGAAAGTTCAAAACAGAAAATCATGGCATAAAATAGCAAAATGATGCATTTTTTCACCCTAATCGATATATAATTTCACTTGTTGGGTCGATGCCAAGTCAATCCCCGTTAACCATGGATTTTATCGAGTAACTGCGAATAATTGCTCACCAAAAGTTGCGGTTAACAGGGAACGACCCGTATCACGACAAGTCAAGCGGTTTTCCCTCTGCAATTTTTTTTCCGATTACCCGCAGAATTCTGCAAGGTAACTGTGGGTTTTAATACAAAGCCTACAGGGGTATTCATTCCTTGACTTCTCAAATTCAAATAATTCAATGTTTTAGATTATGTCAGATTTTCTACTACAAGTGGACATTAATTTCTACTTGTTTTCTTACAGATTTTACATGAAGCAAGTTGGATATTTAGGACATACTTGTTAACATCAAGTGTGATTAACTATAGGTACCAAATTTCTTTTTTATCCTTTTAATTGATTAACTATAGGTACCAAATTTCTTTTTTATCCTTTTAATCTAGCATTTTCAATACTAGACTAAAAGGGGGGCATTTGTAGACACATAAATTTGATATTAGACACTTGGCAATATCAGTTTGGAACTATATTTAACATACATGACTTGTGCCTATACATTTGTCTCTTGTTCAAATTCTCTCCTAGCCATTCATTTATGGACTTGGCCAATGCAATTTGCCATCATTCATATACAAAATCTCTCTAGTCTATGCCATAATGCTCTATTATTCTAAGTAGAATTTCACCATACTCCAAAGCATAGTTTTTTCGTTCCTACACAGTGTCGACAATAGTCAGACACCAACAATAACTGACAGCATCAACGTTCGCTGACAGTGTCCCCGGTTCCTCAAACAACTATTTTTCAAATTCAAATCCCTCCCTTGGGTTAGCCTCCATGATTCTCATGTCAGTTATGAGGGGAAATTACCCAAAGAATCATCTATATATACACATCAAGCCTAAGGTCATTCCTATCTAGCAAGCACCTAGCATCTAGCACTTATCTTGGCAAAGCTTGAGAAACTCGTTTGCACATTCTTGAGGCACTATCCAAAAGCATCCAAATCTGAGAAAACCCTCAAATGAATCCTAAAGGCCAAGTATGAACACTAACGCAAGGTCAAAATTGCATGTTGTCGAATGTCGAAAGCCAAAGAGTTGCATTGCATTCTAGTGGAACATTATTAAACACGCAAACATATAAGTGGGAGAACTATGTGCGTTTTGGGCCCTCTTCAGAGTATTGAAACTTAAGCAACACTCGACTATTCATTAGGATGTGGTTGGGGTTGTCCAACCCATTTTTTTAATTTTTTTTTTCTAGATCAAGCAAGTGTCAAAAGTGGAGCTAGGATTTCAAGGTAAAGAAAGACAAAATCAGAATTTATGCACAATACCGATAATTAAAAACTACACAGAAATCATCTTGACAAGCAAGTGCAACGATCTGTGGCAGAACAAACCAGAAAATTGCACGGGGACAATTTTGTTAGACAATGGACAAGCCCTGTTACCACAAGTGTCTACGCTTCGCCAGCAATGTTATGCCTGATTCTCACAGTCTGTTTTCCAAATCGAGTAATCACAGAGCCATTTTCAGAGCATTTCAATCGACTGTACACAAGCAATGAGCAAAACAGGACATTATATCAATTAAGTACCTTCTCCCTTTGGTCATTTCTATATTTAGTAAGTGCAATCAATCTTTTGTTAGCATTCAATGTTGTATTGTAAATGATATATCTTATGCAATCTAAATCTCAATAGTTTTGGCTTCTTTAGATCTCCTAAATCCGAAATAAGTTAAAACAATTGGTAGCATTTCAATTGTGATCGCGGTGAGGGGACCCTTGGATGAGGGGGAGGTCAAATGCCAGTGTATATTTTGAGGGCTTCAAGTTTGAGACATACATTTAAAGCTTCTTCATGAGAGGTAGGTTCACATTTGAGGGCCTTGAGGTGGATCTCACATTTCAAAGCAGGGGTGAACATATTGAAGAGTTGGACATCATTGAACCTTGTCCCACACAAGTGTACAGTCATGCACCAACATTGACCAAAGTCAAAATTAGACTTGTCTTTATTTGTTTCATATTGATGGGGGATTAAATGCCAAGTTGAACGGTCTAGCAACATTGAAGAACGAGACAAAATCCTCAACAAGATCTCAAAAGCTAAATTTGGAGTCAAGAAGGCGATTTTGGAACCAAACAAGAGGTCCACTTTGCAAGGTGCAAGCAAAAATCTTGATGAGTAATTCATCATCATGTTCCCAATCCATGCATGCCATCATGAAAGCATTTGCATGCTCAAAAGGGCTCTCATTAGAAGTCCAAGCTTCAAATTGGGAAGGGGAATGGCCTTAACGCAAAGGGATAGGTGGTTCCCACAAAAGTCCTCATAGGGTTGATAAATGGCAAGGAAGAGTCTAATGCGTCTATTCCCATTGAGTAAGTCTCCTTAATTGCCTTGACAATGGCAATCATCATACTCATCCTCGAGAAATTGTCACCTTTGCAAAGGATCTTTGTGGGTCGGGCTCTTAAAATGATCATCCTTGTACTTGCAATGGGGTGAGGCAAGGGGTGGGGAGAGGAGGGGGTCCCTACGAACTCTATGGCAATGGTAGTCATCATCATATCACTCTAAAGAAGGCCTCCTAAGAGGAGGTCTCCTTGGGTGAGAGGATCTACTGATACGTCTCCTTGTGGGAAACCTCATTGGGGAAGGTCTTATTGGTGATGGACTTCTAAGAGAGGGCTTTCTAGCGTGAGTTCTATGCTCATCAAGAGGAAAATGATCCATGAAGTGTATGTCCTTTGATCTATCATCATTATAAGTAGAAACCACAACAGATCATGTACATGAACGAGTAGGGGACCTATAGTAGCGATCTCAAGGTCTATCAAAATATTCCCCTTTGTTACAAATCACTGAATGCTCCCAACAGTGAGAGGGTCTCCTTTGGTCGCTACGAGTAAGAGATGGTTCCTTCTGTCCAAGGGAACAACAAACCCTATGGGATGTTGCATGATGATTAGGAGGAAGTGACACTTTAATCAAATTTATTGTTAGACTTCTCACGAATGGGAGATTTCCTACGCTCCTCCTTAGGTTTGGTAATTTGCTCAATGAGATCTTTATTTAAGGGGCCTATGGATTTGCAACAAGCTTCCATCACTAATTGCATTGCATCCTCTTAGGTGTACAAAGTATGAGTTTGAGGATGCACAGTTGTCTCCACCAAGGGAGGACCATCTACTTCACAATGGGGTGATTCAAGAAGGACAAGGGGATTGAAATCTTGATTATCAAATAGAATCTAATTTCTCATGATCCGCGTGAGGGGGGGGATGAGGGGAGACATGGCCCTTAGGCCTAGATTGGTTCTCAAATCCAAATTGTATCTTTTGATTAGGTCTACTACACTCAATGGCTCGTTGAGCTTCTTATTGCCTCATCTCGAGAGGCTCACTATTACAACAACAAAAATATTAATATGATGAAATACAAATCTTGCCAATCATAAACACAAGCTAGACAAACAAGATATAGAAACACAAAAACAAGACAACGAAAACCATACCAAGCCAAGTTCTCTAATAAGCAAATCAAACAAGCTTAAACAAAATTGTCCAAGCCAAACAAGGAGCCCATGTAGTCAGATCGTAGGTTTACAAGGAAATTGGCACTCTATTATTTACGCAGACCGTTGATTTTCTGAAAATGGGCAGTTTGGCTTAAGGACTCAAAATCGAGATAAAAAAAAGTAATTTCGAGACAAATGGATAGAGCATGATGCAATGTCCCACTGGGCATGCCAAAAGATGTAGATGCGAAAACATGGATTTTATGGTTAGCTCAACAAGATAATGCAAGAAAACATGCAATCAATAAAGTTGGGTTTTCACATAGCCTATGGCAACTAAAATCCAGTTTGCCAAGACGCACCACTATAGACTCCAGATCAAAGATATGGCTGAGAAACACAGTCGATAGGTAGATATAGGGTTTGGAAGGATGTGGATCAAACCAATAATGAAATATTTGTAGTCCTATGCTAATTGCAATAACAATATATGGAAATACAATAACAAGATAGCAATCATAACATCAATTCATCCACAAGGTCTAGCTAATATTTTTGTATTGTTTTATACAAATGGATAAGAGTTAGAGAATGCATATTCACAACTTCTGAATTTTAAAATAATTAATAAGATGCAATACAAAAATGTAAAACCCTAATGCAATTCTATATGCCAAGAATAATATATGAGCCCAAACCCTCAACATGCAGAAATAGCAATAATATAAAAAAATCTTCACCTTGTGTAACAAGGTGCCCTCATAGCCACAAGCATGCATTAAGACTACTAATCTATTTTCAAGAATTCTTGGTTGTGAGACATTATTGTGAGAGGAAAGGAGTGTCTCAACAATTTGAGGCAAATGTATGGCAAATCCTCGTGATCCCTACTTGCAAACCTGGTGAAATGTCCGTAAAGATGTGAGGTAGTTTGAAATGCTAGACCAAAGGCTAGAAGTCCTCTATGATCACGAT
Source organism: Torreya grandis (assembly GCA_037957365.1). Classification (NCBI taxonomy): domain Eukaryota; kingdom Viridiplantae; phylum Streptophyta; class Pinopsida; order Cupressales; family Taxaceae; genus Torreya; species Torreya grandis. The sequence goes on from JARHVA010004508.1 coordinate 703,262, forward strand.
AGATCTAATAACTTTGGAGTAGACAACTATAGAAACCTAACAGAGCTAATAGAGAGAGCAATATTGGGAGAATGATAATGTCCTAGAGATTGATCGGGGGTAAAAGAGTTTATAAGATCAACTTATATAGGGGACCTATCTCCAAGGATACGTCACTAGCCTAAAAAAGGACCTTATAGGCAAAAATCTAGAAACTAGCCACTAGAGTGCCCCAAGATGCAAATATGAGAAATTGGTGATCAAATCCCTAATTTTTAAAAAAGGGTTTGTTTTTCCTAAGGGAAAACCACTGATTTTTCAAATATGGGTGATCTAAAGGAGGGTGATAGCTTTGTATGATGCAAAACACAATCATAGGGGGATTGCTCCAATATTGATTGCAATTACCATGCTTGAAATTTTCAGTACAAATGGGAGGAGAAAAATTTTTGAAAGCAATCTTCTAAAAATGTTCAGGTCAGTTCAGAAAAATATAAATCTCTAAACTTATATTTTAGATCTTGAAATAAAAATAATAAGGAATTCAATTTAATTTTGTTGATTATAATGTATATTATTATATAGTAATAATTAGAATTGTGAATATATTGTCGAATAGGATGCGCTAAAATGGTAAAATCAATGAGGCTTCCAAAGAGAGTCCCGAGTTCAAATTAGGTTAAATCCCACATCCAACTCCTTAGGTGTGGCGTAACCCCAACAAATGAAGTTAGATGCAAGTAAGCCCAAGGTGAACTTGATGAAAGCCATAACCAACAGTCATGTCATCTAAGCCAAAGGTCACCCAAAAGGGAAGTTTACCAAATTTTAAAAAATATATAATTGTCAATATATTATTAGACATGGATTCTAGTTACTATTTTTTTAATTAAATAAATCAAAGGACCCTAGACCTATGTTTTATTTCATGCAGGCCAAGGGGATTTAATGAGGGAAAAAATTTAATAATAATGTTCTAAGTTGTGCTAAAGTTACTTTATTTAATAACATGGAAAAATGACACATTCATTATTATTATAAAGTGAGCCATAAAGTCATATTTCAAAAAGGAAATATTTGTTAAATGGCCTGAAAGGTAATAATTATTTAAAAGCATTTGTAAAATACTTTTAGGGTTAGGGCAACTGGTGAAAAGTGAATTATAAAAGAAGAGTTGGGTTCCAAAAAGATTCATTAGTGATTATTCATTATACACTTGTACTATTCACGATTGAATTCAAAATTCTTTCAACTTCTGCTTGAGAACAGAAACCCTCCATTGTAGCAAGGTTTGAGGATGAAACCTTTCCAATCTACAAAGATAACTCCATACAGGGGTTACAATTGTTCAGACAATTAGGTTGTAGTCAGATTTGCGTTGGTTTAAGGGTGCCATGAGCAATTTTCAGAAATTGGCAAGGGTTTGGCAATCACCCAACTCAGAAATTTTCATAGAAAAGGCTGCCGTACAGCAAAAACTTCAGAACACTGCCCCTAGGGCAGAGGCGTCACATATCCAAGGTAGACCGTACCATTCCTAGGGCAGTATCTTGCATTTCTGTTGCAGTTCGCAGCAGTATGGCAGCAACATTGACTTTCTAGGGCAAAACGTTACTTTTATGAGGGTTAAAACATGTCGTACAAGCTAACATCACCTCCTTGCAGCCTGTTGTACACCTGTACCGGTGGTCATTACGGTTTATGCAATGCTGGACTTACTAATAGCCTGTCATACCAGTATAAAGGGCATTTGAGGCCTGCCGTACCAGCGAATAAAGACATTTGCAGCCTGCCGTACCCAGGCTGGGGTTTGGGGTATTCAGCGAAGGAAATCAATCTGTACCTGTTGTACCATCGAAGGAAATAAATTGCAGACCTCTCATGGTTAGGGTTTGTGGAAAGAAATAAGGGATAATTTGGTATTTTGTCTTTATCATGCTTTTGTACGATTCCAAATTGAATTACGACTCACATTTGTTTCCGGTTATCAGTTTGTTGTTTATTGTCATCTGACATTTTATAATATTTCAGTTCCATTTAGAATCCTAAAATATTATTTAGAATTCATATTTTATCCAGAAAGGGATATTTCAGTGGTATCAAAGCTTGATCTTGCCAACCTGTGAATCATGGCGTTATTGCCAGAAGAGAGAACTATGGTGGATGATGTTATTGCCAGTTATGCTGAATATAGAGCTCTTCCAGCAAATATTCTAAAAGAAATATCTTTTTCAGACTTCATGAAATTGATGAAAACAAAAAGTGAACAAGTGCACTATGAGGACGTGTTGTCTGATGAAGACTTAGAAGACCCAGAAAAGATGACTATAGAACCAGACAAAGCGTTGGATAAATCAGAGTTGCAAGAAATTGGAAGAAAGCAAACCTTAGACGAATCCGCCATGCAGGTGGAAGGTATGAAATTTAATGTGAGAAAAGATACACAAGTAAAGGTCACCACTTTCAGCAAAGAATACCTAAATCTTTTATATGGTGCTATAGTAACTCCTTTCTAAGAAGTAGAAATGGTAAAAGTCACCTCTCTCAATAAAGAGTCTATAAATTCCTTATATGATGCAGACATCGAAGATCAAACCCTAAGTTTGAAAAGTGCTCAAACGCGGAGTTTTGAATCACAAGGATAAAGGTATTGAGGATATCACAATAATTCCTATTTTGGCAAAAGAAGGTAAGCATCTCGATTGTAGCCCAAGGTATGAAAAGGATGGTCATATTTCAAATTTGTTGCTTCATACTATGCCATTGCAAGATTCTTGTCATTATGGAAAGCATTCTAAAGATGGTGATAGAGTGAAGGGTAAAACTTGCAGCATAGGGCATATAGATTCTTTGATTCAAGTTCAAAATTGTTGGGGTGCATGGTGCTCCAGAGTTATTTCAAAGAAGAAAGTGGAGGGCTTTATTCAGATGGGTCAAAATTGTTGGGGTGCATGGCGCTCCTGAGTTATTTCAAAGAAGAAAGTGGAAGGCTTTATTCAAATGGATAGTTACTTTCACACCAACCTAGACAATCTGGCTTAGTATCCAAAACCAGTTCTCAGTCTAGGCGGTGGGCTTGATGGCCAACTCAGAATAGAGGGCATGGCAAAGCATGTAGGTGAAATAAATAAGGGATTTAAACACAAATGTTTTCCAACCAGTTATTATTATTCACATGCACAATTTAGTCATGGAATCCCCAACAAAGAAAGGGGTGATCTTGATGCCCATATTTCACTTGAAAATGCTAGATCTCAGACAGCAGAATCTATGGTATCATTGCTTACACCACATGTTAAAGTGCAGGATGAAGCAAGGCAGCTGGCACTTGAAAATCTGAGTAAAGTTGTAAAGAAAACATGTGTACTGTATAAGCCATGTTGGGAAGCAATAGAGAATCCGGAGAGCCAAGCCAAAGTTTGGCAACTTCAAGTTGCAGGTTTACAAGAACTCACAGAAGAGAATGTAGCCGTGATCAAACATGATTACTTGGATAATTTTATGTATTCCAAACCATGGATTGATACAAAAACGAAACACATATTTGTGCAAGTTTACTCTTCTCTTGTTGATAAATTTGGAATTGTCAAGAACATATGGATAAAAATGAAGAGATATGATGCAATTCATGAATTATTTGGGAAGTCTGATAAGCAATCAAAAATTGTATCTGCTGCCGATTTCAATGTTGAGACATTCCACAAGGCACTATCTTTAACACCAGAAGTGTCCCGGAGGAATTTTTATGAATCTGGAAATAAACTGAGGTTCATTGAGAACCGTTTCATAATGACATCAGGGCAAGATTGGGTTGACAGTGAAAGCGAGTTACTGCTTGGTGATGCACCCTCGAGAACGGTTAACCACAAGGACAATAGTTTGAAAATGCAGCTACAGGCATTGCTGTCTACTCATTTTTGTCTTTGTAGGCGGAATATTGGTGCAACTCTTACTACAATTGGACTTCGAGCAGTCCTGACTTTGATTGCACTTATTATGCAACTCTCAATTGGGAAAACCGACCCAAGAGTTCTTGATTTGTTTGACAGAAATATTGGTGTCTCTATAGCTTTGTATTACACCATTCATAATGAATCAGCTACTAGCGATGCTCAGCCCCTTTTGGATAAACAGGGAACTAATCATATTCATTTGGATGAGTCATCTCTTCTCCAAAGATTTGATGTTTCTAGACCTATTCGCCAGAAAAGCCTGAAGGTGATTGGCATATCCTTTGATAACCAGTAAGCTGAACTTATGCACTTCCAATCCTCAGGTTACCAGAATTCATATTTTATCCAGAAAGGGATATTTCATGGATGCATACAAAGGTCACATGCATTATTCAATAAAAGGCCTCAACAATATATGGCCTCATATAATGCGATCATTGCTAAAAGAAATTCCCTAGAGATCATTAAGCAAACTCATTTGGCTGGGTATATCCAAACAAGCAAACTTCCCCAGCTTCCTCCTTGTAGCCAAAATGGAATCTTTAAAAGAGGGTATGGAAATTTATCAGATTAATGTAATACATATTTTGGTCAATTGTTGCAGTTTTGACAGCTTTGTTTGACATGTATGCAAAATGTGAAGGCATAGAGAAGGCACTCAAACTATTTGACAAAAAGCAGAACCAAATGCTCAATCTAATAAGTTCTCCTTCTCTAGTATCTTCCATGTTTGTGGCAATGTGGCCTCTCTAACATGGGTTATTGTGATAGACACGTGTGCACAATGTGGAAGCATAAAGAAGGCACTCAAATTGTTGTGACAAAATGAATTAATGAAATGTGGTGTCATCCTCTGCTATCATTGTTGGATAAGTACAATATGGGGGCATTGGCTGGATGAAAAAATATTGAACATTTGTTTGGTAGCTGTAAGGTCAAACTCAGCAACCCTGGTCAGCATGCTCCCATTGTATGCCATAAAACAAGAAGCACTAAAACAAGTGACACATAAGTCATTAAACACTTCAAATTCAACAAACCCTAAAACAAGAAGCAAAGATATTATTGTGATGGTAGAGTTGCTAGCTATGCTCTTCTTGGATTTGGATTTAACAACCAGTATCTACATAACACTAAGCAACTTACACACTTCCAAACATACAAACTCAAACCATTCAAGACCTTGGCAGAGTCATAATATTTGCAGTTTCTCCATTTTTCTTGCATCTTAGTAGTCTGAATCTGGAAGAACAAAAAACTTATAACACCATGCCACTTTATGAAACCTCCAACACCCAAAACACCATTACTCTTAGAATGGAATTGTTGTTTACATGTTTCAAAATAACAAAAGGTGTATCTTTCTTCCATTTCAAGGCTTTCAAGTATATCATCAAACTCCAATTGTTATCTCTATACTTGGTCAAATTCAAAGGGCAACTTGTCCAAAGGACTTTGGTGTAGTGGTAATGGGGGCCACTCTCATAAGAGTATGATCCAGGCTCAAATTCCCCTTGGTGCAATAAGGTGGCCCCTAACTCCAGTGAATAAGTGACGAGGAGGTACTGTAATGATTATGGGGTTATGTTAGAGAGTGACTGATGTTTACAAATCCTTAGAAAGAGATCCAAGATTACCCCACGCTTGCTTAAGGGCAGCACATAACCTCGCCAAATATTTGTAAAGCAAGAAAATATTAAGCCTCTCTCACCTCCCACTTTTGCTAACATCATCATTGCTGGTGCTTGTGTGCTAAGTAGGCCCCCTTGCCTTGTGATTATTACCAAAAATATATGATGAAAAATGTCACTAGGGTAATGACAACTCATAGAGGTCATCATGAGATGACTTAAACACACACATGGTCATATTGAGATGACTTAAACACACGCAAGTAAAATCCCATCAAAAAATACTAATCTAATTATCCCTCATAGTTGCCACAACTCCCATGACCTGAATGCCTCAACCCCCAAAACAAAAACTTTATATCCCTCGTCTAATTTCTTACTGTAGGCATTACTTTTGTATTTGCCTTTGACTGCTTCTAATTCTGGTTTTATTTTGCTTGTCTGATTTTCAGTATACTGCGGCATTCCCTGCCCAAAGACACTTTAGTCTTCTAGATGATCCCAAAAACATAAAGGCACAGTGTATCTTATTCCATCAAAAACAAAATAGTAGAGTTTTGAGAATTCCAGAAACTGTACAGCCTCTGCAAACTCCATCATGTGTAAATAGTCTTCCCATTTGGACAGCTTAACCATGATATGAATCCTTAAAACAACCCTAAGCAAATGATTTACTTATTTAGTTTACCGATCTAGTTCCATATTTAAATAATTATGAATAAATTATGCTTGTGAAATAGCAATTTAATAACAAAGAGCATTGTAATGATTAGCTACATAAAAAGAAACAAAATAAGAAACCTTCGTGAATATCCATGGATCCGTCAATCACAGGCAAATAATTACTAAAAGTTCCAGTAGACAATTTAAAAAATAAATTATGTTAAATACACACTATGAAATGGCTCAATAATACTATTTTAATAATAATTGCCAAAATAATCTGAAGTAAAGAATCTTAAATTGGCCTTGACAGCCAGTCCAAGGTTGCCTTAAATCCCCTTTCACGCTGACTAATAAACAACTTACAATTCAAAGAAAGAAAAAAATCATTTAAACCGAATGTTCACAGAAAATGCTAGAACATTTTCATAGCTAAAACTAATCCATCCGATCCTAGAAAAAGGTCGGCAAATAGAGCTTGTAAACTAATGGTAATAGGGATATATTTATGTGTGACTCGTGAAACAATCTGCCCAGTACAATTACCCAACATAAAAATTCAATACAACTCCCAATTGCCAAACATAAGAAAAGCCTAAGATTGTGTAGAATTTCATGATGAAAAAAGTTAGATTTTATGGCTTCTAAACATATGGCACGGTTAGACACAAAGTGGTCCAAAATTCCAATGGACATGTGGCAAGATTAAGGGAATAGATTGGAGAGGTTGCAGTATAACTACTTTGGTGACGTATTCAAATCATGACTTAGGTTTACAATTATTAAGAATGTAGATTTCACGTGTACAACTATAATGGAATATATTAATGCTTTAGAATCTGGCTTAAAATTGTACAAGAAATAAAGGTCAATGAATAGTCGTACAACTTCTTGATCATCAATTGAAGAGAGAGATTGAAAATCCCATAATGAGGTCTAACCTCGCCGATATTCCCTTCCCCTGAAAGAAGACAGAAAACAAAAAACAGGGATTTGCCTCCAAAGATGAAGCGTACCTTAACCTTAGAGGGATCGATGGCAACATCTTTGCTGGAAAGAGCATTGGCGTGATCATCTGTAGCGCAGAGAGCCGCAACAACCTCGGCCGCAGTCTGAACGCAGCGCAAGAAAGGCGAACAGAAAACCCTGGTTATATTTGCTCCTTCCGTTCTGAGCCTCTTCCCCGTCTTCCACGCCTGCAGTTTCCCACTGTACGTCAAAGGAGGATCCCACGGCCTGGGTGCCGTACGAACCCATTGCGGATCGTAGTTATCCATTCTTTCTCCATGCCTCATCACATAAAACGATTGAACGCTCCGACTCGATGAATCCATCGCTGGAAGCCGTGTGCTATGCCCAATCCTACCAGACTTTACAATGAATGTTATTATTCCGTGACCATGCAATCTCCAAGGGCCGAGTGGCCTCATTAGTGGGGAGTAAGCTAGGTATTGGCCCATTACCTACCTACCCACCATCTACGGAGTAAAGTTTCCATCTTACATGTCATTATTAAACCATATATTTATTGATCTCAAACTAAAAGATTGGTAAGTGCAAGGGTTACCTCAGATTCCGGAGTGCGAGGCATACAAAGACATTCGATATAGTTATGGAGTCCGACACCTAAATTTCTTATGCGTGTGAATCAACAAGTTTGATTTTGAACATCATACAACAAATTATTTTGGTCCCTTGTGATATTACTTTTTATATATATATATATACTATATATATATATTATATATATATATATATATAAATAATAATTAATTAAAAAACTTTGAAGCAATATATTATTTTATTAATTATACAATTTGACATATAAAAATTTAAAAAATATTTTTTTAAATAATTAGATATTTATTGTTAATTGTGCATATCCTACTATTATTACATGTCCATTGCAAGCTAAGGATAGGAGATTCCCCTTACTATTATGTAACTTCTATTCAAGTGATTTATAATTTAACTTCTAAAACTATTTAGTTTTTATGTATTTTTTATATTTCACACATTGTCTTAGATTCTAGAATTGTTACGTAATTGGCATTATAATTTTTAATACAATTTACATAATAAAAATAGGGATTAGCTATTTGTGTGGCTCTTATTTAAATAATTTATAATTTATAATAGTCATGCGGTATTATTAGTCCCTGTCAACGAAAAATTAATGGAATCACTTTTCAACTTCATATTTCTTGTTCAACGAATCAAAAAAAAAACTTGGAATATATATCATTGTAACAATTCTAAACATTATTATAAATACTTAAATATAAATATTGAAATATTCTTTAAATGTTATTAAAACATATTCATGTTCATTTAATATTATTATAAATACTTTTCATTTAATTTTTAAATGTATACACATGTTAATTAATAACATTAATGAAATGACACGAAAAAACTTTTCAAATTTTAAAAATTTACAACCAAGTACATTGATTTCGATGATAATACATTTTAAAGGGTTAAAATTAAAACTTTTCAAATCACCAATCTATGATTGAAGGCAACCTCCCTCTCCTCCGTGCATGCACCATTAATGTTATTTGTACATAGTCATTTTTTTAACTATTAATGCCATGTCATAATCATTGACGTGTTTAAATCAATTTCAATTTTGAGATGGTTTGGTCACCATATCAAAAATAAATATATATAAACTAAATAAAATATCTTTTTTTTTTTTTTAAAATTTGTATTGGATTTTATTTGGCAAGTAACACATGTTAAATCAAATTTAAGTAATTTAATTTATTTTTCATGTATATTATTTTATTAGTAATTGAATGGAGTTTATATATTGAATTATGAATTGATTATTATTATGAATTGTATAATAGCTATTGACGAACAGTCAGTTAAGTGAAGCGAGTGTTTGCATGTTAAAGGGCTAATTATAGTCTCGAGCTGCATGTCTAATTATTGTAATTAGAAGTCTATTTTTGTATGCATGGGATCCTATTTAAAGACCCATGAGGCATGTATTGTAAATTAAGAAGGCAAGTAAAAAGCATTGAAGCAAGGAAGCAAGGTTTATACTATGAATTACATTGTCATAGTACATTGGGAACTATAACGTTAATTATGTCATGAACAAGGCGCGGTTGCAATATATCAATTAAGTTGAATAGCCTTCACAAAACTATATCATAAATTATTTTTCTATTTGTATATGTTCATACATATACATGGTTTATGTGTTTATGAGTACGATAATTACGGGACAAAAGATTTATTTAAATTTATCTTTCAACTTGATATGCCCAAAAACATAATTATCTCTTGAAAGTAGAAAAATAAGTGTAATAATTATCATAAAGTCAGTTTTGTGCATATATAGCCACTATCATAGTCCATGGAATCACATTAAGATTTATCAATGTTGTACAACCAATCTGTTGTTCCATGTACATCCAAACTAAATCCTTGTTATTTTTTCGAAATAAAAATAATGAGAACAAATTGGTAGAAGTCATGCTCGTTTTCTTTCATGAGAAAACTTCTTTACAAAGTAGAACTTCAATTTCTTAATGGCTTGTGGATTTTTAATTGTAGTGAATGAAAATGGAATGGTTAAATTGTCTTAGCATTTTTTCAAGGAAAATCCTAAACAAAAGTCCATAAGACAATTGAATTTGTGTAATATATTTTTTTATCCAAAATTATATATCTTCAATTTATTTATTTATTGTCTCTCTATTTTATCGTCACCTTAACACAATTATTCAATGTATATGCTCTTATAACTAATTATAAACTTTTCTCCAAAAAATATTTTTGTTTTCATTATATCACTTTATTTAACTATCATGTAAGAATATAGTTTCTAAACTTAATCCATGATAGTAAAAAAATCTTTTTTTGGCAAAAGATCACATATAATTTAAAGTAATTATAAGTGCCTTTTTAGTCATGTATCCATGTATCCATATTTCTAAAATGAATCAACCATAATATGAAATATAAGTATTACTACGGGGATAAAGAAGCCATGTTAATATAGGCATAATTATTCGCATTCAAGGAGGGGATAGTCTAATTATTGTAATTAGAAGTCTATTTTTGTATGCATGGGATCATATTTAAAGACCCATGAGGCATGTATTGTAAATTAAGAAGGCAAGTAAAAAGCATTGAAGCAAGGAAGCAAATCATTTCAACTTTTGTAAATATATACATTGAACAAGTCACTATGTGGCCTGTATTTAAATTATAATTAAAGATACAATGATTGCACAAAACCTATAAGTTTTTTAATATATATTCGTAATATTACTATATTTATGTACTACGACAAGAGAATATATTATGTTGAATCTATTCTAATTTTAATTACTTTAAAGATAGCTATCCAATAAACAATCCTTTTACCTCGATTCACATACATCTAACATTTTTATATTTGTTTATATAACATCAATTCTCCTAATTTACTTATCACTATATTGTCCAAACAAATATACAAACATCTATTTTAGTCATTGTTAAACATAGATAGTATCACTGATATGTTGAGCTTACATTGTAAATTTCTATGTAAATTCAACCATAAATAATTTTCAATACAAAGATAGGGACTAGCCGCTATGCGACCCTTATTTATCCATACATTTATTTTATATTAACTAAATTAGTTTAAATTACGTAATATGCTTATTCATTTATTTTTTACTAAATAATGGTGGGTTAAGTGCCACTTTCTTAAAATATTTTTAAATTTTGCATTCTCTATTTTATTTTTAGTTTATGATAAGCACCCCTGATTTCATCAGTATCTTCTCTTGTGTTTTGATTCGAGTATCTATATTTTTTTCTTTTCCTCATTCCCCCTCTTAAGCCTTAGACTTAGAAAATCGACATGGATATTCATAATATATAATTTAAATTCAAATGTCAACTATAAGTATATAAGTGTTATATTTTAATAAAAATAAAGAATCTATATGTTTAACCCTAAAATCTATATATGGGGAATCTAGGGTTAAAAAGGGAAGAGATAGCCTAGGACACAAGGATGGTAGACTATCTCTAGAGCAGGTCAAATATTTGTGAAACTTAAATAAATATATATTAAATTTATTATATTGAGATATACTCAAAATAGAAATTACATCTATGCTAGATATTAAAATAATAATGAAAACAATATATTTAACTAGTTATGATGTTAATATAGATCTATACTTGGGACATGTATAAAGTGGATTGGTTTTTGATTTTAAAATAATCACCTATTTCTATAAATTGTGTTTCTTTACTTGTAAAAACTTGAGTTGACTTAAGATAGTTACGTTGATGCAATTGTTCGACTTAGATAAATATGTGCAGTACAAAATACCTACTGAAACTAGATGTGATCACCTGGATGTTTTTTGTTTTTGTGTTGCCTTATTTATCAAAAAAAACCATAATTATTCATCTTCATATTAGTTGTGGTAAAAATGGGTTAGTGAGCATATGGTGTTGAGCTACCCCAAAGACCTTACTATTGATGAACACTATTTACAAAGTCAATACTCTGAAAAGGGCCTCAAACTTATGTAATTCTCCTCTATGTTTTGGCATGTGTGTGAATCACGTAATGTGTGATAAGTAAGTACAATAATAACCTAATTTGTAACTTAAAAAGTGTGACTCATGAGTGTTTTTTTAGTACTTTAGACTTGTAGATGTGTTATCTTTATGATTGATATGTAAATAGGAGAAAGTAGGGAAGTTTTACTCACTTGAGTGCTTGATAGAATGCTTTTGGTAAGTTGGCTTGGTCTCTTTAGGTCTTTTCTAGGTGAGGAAAGAATGAGGGTTGATCTTATATTTATACCAATCCCTTTGGATAATAGCTTATGTTAAAACACTTAGACTGACCATAAGAACATGTTTTCCTTTAAAAATTGGATGACTTTAGGATACTGAACACTTGTGTTAGGGTATGACACTTGCGTTGACGTAAGCATCCAACTAGAATGTAAGTGCTCGAGTAGTTAGAAAATAGGTGTGGGTCTACAACTTATAGAGATGGAAGATAAGCAGGTTTATAACATTTTGGATAAGGTAGTAGGCCTAGGTCTTCAGAATAACATTGGTTAGACTAAAATATAAGTAATTAGGCATAGAAAGATAGTGTATACGAGCCTTTTAGAAGTGGAAAAGGTCTAAAAACTGAAGGTACATTCATGATATGTGTTTTCCATGTGTACATGACTGAGGTGTTGTATAATTCAAAAAAAAGTGTTTACATTTGCCCCTCCTTTTAATCAAGTAATGAAATTACTAGTTTAAAAGAAAAAAATGTGTTCCCTGGTGTATATAACATACCTTGTCTTTGTTTGAGTTCAACTTGAGTGCTTTGTTGGTGACTAACCTGCAACCAAGAACATGTTACAGTATATAATCAATGCATATAATATGAAATTGAAAGCATTAAAATGATTGAAATTGAAAGAGAGTAACGTTTAGGAGTACAAATGTGTATCAATGCAACCATCATGCCTTTTGGAAATATTATTTAAAATATATATCATTATGAATCACTTAAACTAAGATTAGGATAAATATAAATCTAGAAGATCTAAAGAAATAGAGAGATTGGAGGGCACATGCCCCCAACCTTGGAGAAAAGATGAGTTGCCACCTAGCAGTTGAGATTAGCTTAATCATGCAACCCAATCATACTTATAACTTGGTGAGTATGAGTGAACCAAGTCTACTCACACTATAAAACTAGTGAGGTTAAATAATGCAATCAAGTCCAACCTATAAACTTGGAAAGATTGAGTGATTTAATTACCTTAATCATACCAAAAAGTAAACCAACTATTGTATTATTTTGACTCAATGTAGTCCGTAAGAGTCTAACTTAATGGGTGGTGATAATCCTTAAAATTCTTTAATATCTAAAATTGATTTGATTTTATAATATTAGGCACACATTGCATTGTATATACACCTTAGATATGTCTCGGATTGAAATTGTGTATAACAATGGTACCAATATATATAGTTCTACCACAATGTATTTCTAAATCATATAACTATGAATTTGGCCAACTCGTAAACTATGTAATTTTGGTGGACATATTTCCAAAACATGCCCCCACTATCTATGGATAAATCTAAAAATTGATATAAGTGCCAATGTGGAAGACATGTTTCCAAAACATGCCTCCACTATAATCTGGGTATGTTGCATATTGAATAAGTGTAAGAACATGTTTCCAAAACATGTCTCCATTGAATTTGAAATTGTGGCAAATGTGTGGATAACATATTTCTAAAACATGTCCCTATTGAACTTAAAACTATGAATCAATGTGAAAGTCATGCCTTTATGGCATGCTCTCAATGATATGCCTCCCTTTCGAGGTGAGAGAAGTAGTAACTAATAGTTACCTTACCTCAAAAGGATGAGATAACCATGTAAAGTGTGGAAATACCTTATATCATATAGAGGAAACATGTCTAGGTAGACATATCATTGAAACATGAACAATGTGATCACACCAAGTCCTAAGATATATGATGTAGCTCATGGTAACATCCAAATAGTAACAATACAAGCTCAATAAACAATTAAGCCCACACACACGAGCACTCAAAAGAAAATAAAAAATAATGGTCCAAGGAGACCTCAAATAAGGGGCATGTTTAAATTCCATACAATAGAAGGGACATGACTCAATCAAATGTCCAATAATAGATGACATGTTCAAATGTGAACACACAACAAGCAATGACATATTCAAATGTTAAAGAGGCAAACAAAGACATGGGAGTCGTAAATAATGAATCATATTCAAATTCTCAAACAAGAAAGATAATAACAAGGCAGGACACTCAAGAAAATGCATAAATTAAATCATAAGCAACCAACATAAACATATCATACTAGCCCTTGGATATAGTGTCAGTAAAAAATATTTAGTACATAACATATCAAGTACACTATGAAAGATATAAGCATGGATAAAGGCATGTGTAAGTACATATATTAGCTCAAACATGATAATGTAAAGTGACCATAGAGTGATATAACCTGGATGTATCACGATCATAGAGGTAGATACCCCCAATGTCTTGGTGATGTGATTAGAGGGAAACCCCAACATCCAAAATTACATAGATCATGTATCTATGTATGCCTGAATCACACTCAAAAAGATGCATGAAACACATGCATATAGAAAATATTGATATGCCATCTACCAGCATGGAATTGACAACACAAATGCCAAGGAGTTAATAGGATATGTAAATATTTTTTGGATTTTTGAATTTTTTTTACTTTTTTGGTATTTTATAATATGTGAGAGGACTAATCAAGGAAGTCCTCGTCATGAAAATGTTTAGGATCACTTGGGGCATTTTTGAGTTTTGGTTTGTATCGACGCATGACCACCTATTTAATGTTTCTATGTAATGGTATTTTGATAGCCATTAGTGGGGAAGGGTGGCCATATCCATCACGACGTAAGAAAATCTCCTTGTCCCTAAAAGTAAAGGTGATACACATATATGCACTATTCAGTGTTACATTTCAATCAATAAACCAATATTATCTAATTTTTAATGTCAAACGTGTATCCTAATCTATAATCCATATGATCCCCTAGTCCACATGCTATTGGTAAATTGATGCACCACAAATATTTTGACATCAACAAAGAGTATGTTAATTTAGTTATAGTGTGTCCTAACTATTAAAGGAATGTAGTGTTTCACATTGTATCTCAATGATTCATATCAAACTTGAGATGCTGACAATAAACTCCATCGATATTATCAATAATAGTTATATCTTTGTGCCTTTGTCACTTTGTAGGATGGTTTTCATGTGAATCTTTGGAAGTGGTTTGTTTTTTCTCTTCTTGGCCATAATTTGTATGTGACCCTCATTCTTATATTTCTATATTTTGCTTTTACAATGTATTACATTGACTTGTATGATGGCCATTTATCTAATGATAGTTACAATATGGCAACCCTTGTTTAGGAACAATTCTACTACTCGATCTATGTCTATTAGAAGGTAAATGTATCATGTGTTCAAGTAATATGAAAAGTATTGTATTCGTAGTATCCTAGTTTACTATGATCTACAAAATCTATTATGAAATCTTATGAGATACCTCCACATTATTTACATGATGTCTCTACATTTAACCCTTATATGGTTGACTTAGTGTGAAGCCAAGAGGGGTGTATGGAATAACAAGTGTTTACATGTTCATTTGCCATTTTTACTTTTCCCTTATCTTGTTTTGATTCCTTATCCTCCATAGGTGAGTTTAGATAACATATACCAAGACCTATAGGTTTAAATAGGTTATGCAAAAGATGTTTAAGTGGATCAATATTAAGTTTTTGTAGTGTTTCATCTATCATATCAATCACTGTCATAATAATCTAAAATGTGGCCATCTTGCTACTAAGTGTTGACAAAGAAAGGAGCTCAAAGATTAGAGGTACTTATAATTTTCATATCATTGGCTTCTTTGGTCTTGGTTCTTATTCTTGAGATGCATTTATGTTTAATTTAGTGTTTAGTGCCTTATATGTTTTTGGAGATAATGGAGCCATTGTACTTGACTCACCCACCTCATAAGTTTAGATATTCTTAAGAGGAATACATTGTTTGGGTGGTACTTGTTGACCAATTTTGCCCAACAGGCAAAATTTTGGTCCCCTTCTTCCCTTGCTTTTCAAAACCAGTCATTTTCAAGTTGCACCAGTTCAATGACATGGTTCTTTAGCTTGGTTCAACTGGATGGTTCATCGACACTTGGTTCATCCATCTTCAAGTTCCAACGGCCTTGTTTCAAGCTTTGGTTCAATGGCTTGGTTCAATGAGCTTGGTTCAAAGCAAGTGGTTCAACATTCAGTTAGATTGGTTCAGCGTGCAATGGTTGTTGAACCATTGAACCAATTTTGGTTTAACACATTGGTTCAACACCCGGTTCAATAGATCACTTGGTTCATCGGCCTAGTTCAAACAGTCGGCTCACTTGGCAGGTTCATTGGCGCGCAATGGTTGAACCACTTGAACTGTTGAGCCATTTTTGGTTCAACAGCTTGGTTCAAGGGTATGCCCAGTTGGTCGAAGGGCAGTCTTCAAGTTTAAATGCCCCAACAGAGGGCAGGCACTTTAAAGGAAAAGGGCTGAGTAAGTTCAAAATTGTTTAAGTTCAAATTTGTTCAAGTCTCGAATTCCTTCGGACATTTTGCCTGAAGGAATTCCTTTGAACAAAAAGTCCGAAGGAATTTGGGCTGCATATACAAAGCAAAGGGGAGAATTTCTGTAGACTTTTTGTCTGTAGGAAAATGTCCGCGGACAAAAGCCCGCAGAAAATACACAAAGCCCGTGAGAACCCGTGGGAGAACAATTTGAAGGAACAAAGGGACCCGTCGAAGGACCCCGAAGGGTAGGTGCCCTTGCGGGGGACTCTCGGCCCAAATACAAAGGGGCACTAAGCAAAGTCAGGAAAGTGCTAAGGAGATACAAAAGACAAAGGAGTGCCCGCATAAAAGCCAGGAAAGGACCCGATGACGTTTTGACAGGGACAAGGATGTCCCAGAGGCCGTCAAAATTAACAAAGCAAATTAGCCGTTGGTTTTCAAACCAATGACGGCCATGTAAACGTCAAAATTAGTGCAACAAAATAGTCATTCACTTTCAAAGTAAGAGAGCGCTAACCATGAGAGCCCAGAATGTAGTGACTCGCCAGAAGTTCACCCCCGAGGGCTGAAGGAGCCAGAAGAGACAAGAAAGGAAAAGGACAAAGTGCCAAGCATGGAATAGGTAGATAATCCAAGTGGTAAAAGGAAGCGTCAATTCAAGAAGTGACTCCAATAGGTAAAATAGTGCCAGTGAATTGACCATTAGAGGACACAAATAGCTAGCAGTGCAACCGCTTTTCTCCATTTCACATTAATGAGTGGACAAATCGTGTAAATCACCTTGAAAAGGTGGCCTTATAAACAGACAAAGGGCACAGCTCATTAATGTTTTGACCAGCCTGCTCTTCCCAATGAGGGGACGTGAATGAGCCACTTGTAAAAAGGGGTTCCAAAAAGGCCTCCTTTCTTCTCCTATATATTGAAGACTTGTCATTTGAGAAATCATCTTTCACATTTATAAGGCGTAGCCCTAGCAAAAATTTCCACCTGAATCAATAAACGCATTTTTACCTCTATCTTGGATAGATATTTATGTGTATGTCTTGAGTGTTAATTTGTGTTCAGTCATTATCTCTTGATGCTTTCACAGGTTTAACACCAGCATATTTGTTGTCTATAAGGTGCCATTTCTACAGCTGACAGGAGGAGAGCTACATTTAGAAGTGCAGAAATAGAAGAAGTTACTTACAGTGTGTATTTCACAGCACCTTGGTGAATCTCTATTTTTTGTGTTTCCATGAAAGCCTCCCTGCCAGTTTCTAGCAAACTGGTCCTTCTGTGAAGTGTGAAGTGTATGTATGTATTTGTCTAATTTTAAGTGTGGATGTGTGAAGGTTGACTTATTTTGGTGCATCACCTCTTTAGAGTAGTTTGTTTTCTTGCATATTTCTCCCTTTTCATTCCCCCCATTATATATCTATATATATGTATGTGTTAGCACTTGTTGGAATGAACATGATGCATCAAAGGGAGCTAGCCCTTATCTAGAGACTCTCCCCTCCAGCTTCACCGGTCCCACAGACAAGAGGGGAGTTTCCATTGTTACATGTGGAAGGCAGGAGCTCGGCCTCCTGCCCACGGGTGCAATCTTCGACGTCAACAATTTTGGCACGCCTAGTGGGACATAGTTTGACAACTCGATAAGGTTTCAAGATTGATGTTGGTCCTATTACAGCAAATATAAGATTTCCAACATCTGGCGACTCCACTGGTAAGAGCTTCATATTTCCAATTAAGACCAGTTTCTTAACTTTCTATGCCTAAAGTCACCACAAGGTCTACTTCTAAAGGGGTTCCTTTCGATTTCATTGAGTTGCCTTTGAACTCTGCAAAAAGGCTAAGGTTTGAGAGGACCTATCCTTATTCAACAAGCCATCCTCCTAGACCTGTTGTAAGAGATGCATATGCAATAGAGCCGCAGTTACAGCCCATCCCAGCCATGGCATTGCCTTTTGCAGCTTTTCGTGGTCAGAGCCCCTTGAACCTCCCACATTATGATCCAATCCTGAGAATAGCCCTAAAAAATGTGCCTTCTTTCGATGGAGAGGGGCCCATTACAGTCATAGAGCATATTAGGAATATTGCTAACCTCTAAAATATTCACAATGTAACGGAAGAAAATATCGCCATCAGATTGCTAGCATTGTCTCTCAAAGGCAAGGCTCTTGACTGGTATGAAACTTTGCCTGTAAATTCAATATGTTCTTGGAATGAATTGGGTACTCAGTTGACAGATCATTTTGGGGAGAAGAGTGATGGCCTCTCGCTTACTGAGTAGCTGACGACCATAAAGAGAGCTCCACATGAATATATGCAGGATTTCAACACGTGGTTTCAGAAGACTTGGGATAGAATCCCCATCCTGGTAAGTCTAACTCCCAGCTATGCTTTCTTGTATTATTTAAAGGCATTGAACAGTGATATTGTAGTAATGATACAATCCATGGGAGGGCATATACTACCAGCCGCTTATGACATAGCCATAGCAGTTGAAAATTACGTAGTATAGGCTGGGAAAATAGCCCCTAGACCTCACATGCCACTGTTCCCAAAAATCCTACCTCTAATTCAGGCTGTTGCTCCCACATTAGCTCCTCTGCCTACCATAGAAAAACTAGCTATTGTTCCATCTAATGAGCTTCATGAGGTTAAAAGTCTATTGTAGAGCATGTCAAATGAACTTGTAGCTCTCAAAAGGCAGCAAACTCAAAGCAACAAACCGAATTAGGGCTACCAGCATTATGGTCAAGCCCCTAGACCCCCTTTCCAAAACTATAATCAAGGACAGGGTTAGCTTACTCAGACTAGGCCATTTCAAAACTACAACTCAGGCCCCCCTTCATCCTCTAAAGTCATGATGCCTATTCAAAATAATCTAGCATAGGAACAACCAAGTTGTTCGACCATGGGATATGGTCAGGAATAGGTTGTTTATACAAATAAGATGATGGGCTATTTCCAGAATGTAGACAATCAAGGAGCTGCTCAACCTCAAGTTTTTGAGCCTTCAATGCAACCCAACACGAGTAGCAATTAGGCCCAGCCTGATTCTACCCTCATAAATCATCTGGAAGGGGAATTCTATTCAGTGAATTATGTAGGCATTGCAGACAATCAGGCTGACTATGTTGCAACCAACACAAGATTCAAGAGAAGAGCAATGGGAGAAGCCCAAGCAACTACCCAATCGACAACTGCACCTTCTCCATCACACTCAAATTAGAAAGCCCTAAATTTTAGACTGCCATCTGTACCTTCAACCCCTCAGCCTACAGCTCAGGTTGGAATTAGCCCCAAAGAAAGCTTGAAGGGAGGCAGTCCCCAGGTCAATATAGTGGACCAGATGAAGAAGATGCATATGAACATTTCTTTATGGGATTCATTATCTCTACCAGGACAGAAGGATATACTACAGAAGGAATTGCATGAGCTGGACCGATAAGCTGTCCCAACAAGCACTGATAATGTCTTAATGACAAATGGATAGCCTTCTACTTCAGGTCAGTCCAAGAAGGAAGAGAAAATTCACCCTTTCTATGTGTCCTTGGTTATAGGGGATTTATTGGTACACAACTGCATTATTGACAGTGGGGCTAGTACCTCAGTGATGCCCAAGTGCATAGCTAACAAGATGGGGTTGAAATATGAGGAGATGAATAAGGGAGTCCTATAGCTAGATGAGACACCTGCAAAAATAGTTGGGATTTTGAAAGGTTTAAGCTTAACATTACATGCTTTCCCAACCTTCTCAATTCCCCATGATATATTGGTAGCAGATGTTCCTCCCTATTTCGCAATTTGCTTGTCCAGGGACTTCACATCAAAGATAGGTGGCTATCTAGCAGCGAATTGGTCATATCTGGTTTTTAAAACCAAGTATGGGACCAAGGTAAAAATCAAATCTAAGCCACTCTATAAGGACCATCTAGAACCATATTCGCCCAAGGCAGTGAACGTCAGTTACACCATTATCGACCCAGAAGAGTCCCATACAGACCAATCTTCATCATCTGCTCTTGAAAAAGTTGCAGACTTACTCTTGGATGAGTGGGGAAATGATAACTTTGAACATGATCCTTACAAGTTCATAGAGGAGACATGCCTTAGAGTCTACTGCATGCATGAAGAGGGTACCTTCATACCAAATATAATGAAGGCAAGCCAAGAGGATCTAGGCCTATGGCAGCTGTATTTTGATGGTTCCAGAAGTAGGCTGGGAGCTGGTGGTGGGGCGATGTTAGTCTCCCCTTCAAAGGATAGGTACTTTTTAGCTTTCCATTTCCAATTCTCTTGCACAATTAATGTTGCATAATATGAGTCCCTTATCCATGGTCTGGAATGGGCAAGAAAAAGAGGGATCAAGGAATTACAAGTTTTGGGAGACAGCGAGCTGATTGTAAATCAGGTGAAAGGCCAAAATTTGACCAAGAATTCCTTGCTAAAATCTTACAACCATAGGGTTTGGGACTTGGTGGAAGATTTCCTTGCTTTCAATATCGCCTTCATTCCTAGAGAGCAAAACAAACAAGCGGATAGGCTAGCAGCAATTGGTGCTCAGTTTGATGTTTCAAGGGAAATAAGTCGAAATTGTGGTTCGCGTCACTTGAAGGTGGTAGTTCGACCCTCTGTCCCCGACAACATTGAAAATTGGCAGGTTTTCAAAAATCACCAACAAATAGCTTTCTTCTTGAAGGAGGAAGCTGAGTTCACAACACAGAACCAAATGAAGTTGCAGCAACAATATGGCGACCAGATTGTTCATTTGAAGAACAATAAGCTTCCTAAAGGTTTGGCCACTCTTGAGAACATATTCAATGGAGATGACCAATTGAGAAAAGACAAGATATGCATCACAACTAAGGAGGAGAATTACGAAAGGGTTGAGATCTTCAAGGACAAAATGCTTGCACTTGGAAAAGTCTGCACGGTCCAAGAAAGGAAGGCTTTCATTTTGTTGTGTCAGAAGTTTGTTGATATTTTTGCTTGGGATTACACTGATTTGAAGGGTTTCGACCTAAGACTCGCCCAACACACCATTGAATTAGAAGAAGGTGCCAGGCTAGTCACGCAGAAGCAGAGACCTGCAATCTAACATTTGAGCCTCTCATGTAGAGGGAACTAGCCAAATTGATTGAGTCTGAGATTATATTTCCAATCAAACATTCCTCCTAGCTGGCCAATCTTGTTCTTATTAGAAAGAAGAATGTGGAGATCAGGCTATGTGTCGATTTCAGAGACCTTAATAAAGTCTCTTTAAAAGATCATTATCCCCTCCTGAGCATGGAGTGGAACCTTCAGAGGGTAACAGGCTGCAAGCGTTTCTCCCTCTTGGATGGTTATTCAGGGTATAATCAGATTTTGGTGCAAGGCTGTGACCAACACAAAACAACCTTCACTACTAAATGGGGAACGTTTGCATACAAGAAGATGCCATTAGGGCTGGCTAATGCTGGTGCTACCTTTCAGTGAGCCATGGGCATGGCTTTTGGAGGCTTGATAAACAACAACGTGCTAGCATACCTTGATGATGTGACGGTGTTCTCCAAGGAAGTGAGCCAACACATAAAACACCTCAGGTAGATTTTTGAAAGGTGTAGGGAATTGAACATCTCTCTTAATCCAAAGAAATGCGTGTTTATTGTTCATGAGGGGAAACTCCTTGGCCACATCGTGTCTAGGGAGGGCTTGTCCATTGACCCTGAGAGAGTTCGTTCTATCCTAGAGATGTCCCTACCTAAGCACAAGAAAGGTCTATAGAGCTTCTTTGGCAGGATAAACTTTATTTGGAGATTCATTTAGAATTTCATAGAGATAGTCAAGCCACTGACCTCTATGCTGAGGAAGGGTGAGGAGTTCAAGTGGACAACACAAAGGAAAGATAGCTTTGAAGCCATCAAGCAAGCCATAACTCAGGCTCCTACTTTAATCAGCCTCGACTTCAACAAAGACTTCAACCTCTACACTTTCAACAATGAAGAGGTGATCTCTGCCATGTTTACCCAAGAAAATGGTGATGACCTCAAGCAACCACTTGCCTTTTTTAGCCAAGGGTTAGAAGAATTTGAAGTCAGATACACGTATGTAGAGAAGCAAATCCTGGCAGTAGTGCAGAGCCTGAAAAAATTCAGGGATTTGTTGTCAAACAACAGGATTCACCTCATGGTCCCACATCCTGGCATCAAGGATTTCTTGACCAATCGAGACCTAAATGAGAAGAGAGCAGGTGGATCACCAAAGTGATGGAGTATGATGTAGACATCAAGATCACCAAACTAGTGAGGGGAAGAGGCCTGTGTGAACATCTTACTGCAGACTTCAAGCAAAAAAGGGAAGACAACTTACTAATTCATGATGTAGCTATAACAGAAGAACCAGCTATCATAAAGGACTAGACATTGGACCTGAGGCATTTCCTTCTCACTAGTGAATGTCTGCAGGGTCTCGATAAGACTAGAAGAAGGTACTTCAGGCTGCAGTCTCTCCCTTATGTCCTTATTGATGAAGTATTATTTAGGAAGGATCTCTCTGGGGTCTTTCTAAGATGCATTGACCCAAACCAAGCTGATAAGGTACTGTCTGAGTTCCATGATGGGCTAGTAGGTGGTCATTTTGCTCTTAGAGCTACTACAACAAGGATAATGAGAGCTGGCTATTTTTGGCCTACTCTTTTCAGGGATACCCATGCCTAGGTAAGAAAATGCCAGAAGTGTGCACTTTTCGATGGGAAGCAACGGTTAGCTGCCATGCCTCTACAACTTATTTAGGTGGAACAACCATTAATGCAGTGGGGCCTGGACTTCATAGGGATGATTAATCCTCCCTCTAGTGCTGGACATAAGTGGGTCCTGACTGCTACGGATTATTTCACAAGGTGGGTGGAAGCTATTGCTCTGAAAGAGGCAAATGAAAGTGTGGTCTTGGAGTTTTATGAGGACCTGGTGACAAGATTCAGGGTTTCGACCACCATAATCTCAGACAATGCCTTGGATTTTCTAGGAACCAAAATGAGTGAATGGGCACTGAGGTATGGTATATATCTCAACACTTCATCCAATTATTACCCGCAAGGGAATGGGCTGGCTGAGTCCACCAATAAAAATTTGATCAGAATCATAAAGAGGACCATGGAAGAAAATTAGAGGACTTGGCATGCCAAGTTGAAGATAACTTTGTGGGCCAATCGAATCACTCCAAAGAGAGCAATCATAAATTCCCCATATACGCTCGTATATGGAAGGGAAGCTAGGCTTCCCATCTCGCTTGAATTGCCAGCATTGGACCTCGCTCGCCAGCTGCAATTAGAAGAAGGAAATAACATGAAGGTCAAGATGTGCGAGCTGATGGAGCTCCAAGAGACAAGGGACCGGGCTATGGCTTTTATGACCAGTCACTAACAACAAATAAAGAGACACTTTGACAAGAAATCTTCATCAAAAGATTTCTCTAAAGGAGACATTGTCTTGAAATGGGACGAAGACCGAGCCAAGCCTGGAAAGCATGCAAAATTTGACGCCCTATGGAGTGGCCCATACATAATCACTCAGTGCAAGTAGCATAATGCATTCCAACTCTCTAGGTTGGATGGTGAAGAATTGCATATCCCAGTTAATGGGATATATCTGAAGCATTGCCACTGAGTCTCCTTTCATTTGTACATATTTTCCCTTGTTTTCTTTCTTGTTTTCCCTAAGTGTTGTTGCACAAGTAGTAGTTTTCTTAGTCTTGTGTGTGTTTTTGTTTCCTTGGAGGTAGATATGCGTGATTGGTTCTGAATTAATTAGGGCTATTGCTAATTTTAAAAGTTACAATCTGACTCCGTGCCCAATGGATTTTTAAGGCAACTGGATTTTAAGCATAACAGGCATGCTTCCCTTATGAATTGCCAATTTGTTGATCAATTTTTCCCAATAGGCAAAATTTTGGTCCCTTTCTTCCCTTGCTTTTCAAAACCAGTGATTTTCAAGTTGCACCAGTTCAATGAAATGGTTCTTTGGCCTGGTTCAACTGGATGGTTCATCGGCACTTGGTTCATCCATCTTCAAGTTCAAATGGCCTTATTTCAAGCTTTGGTTCAATGGCTTGGTTCAATGAGCTTGGTTCAAAGCAAGTGGTTCAACATTCAGTTCGATTGGTTTGACGTGCAATGGTTGAACCATTGAACCAATTTTGGTTCAACACATTGGTTCAATGTCCGGTTCAATAGATCACTTGGTTCATCGGCCTAGTTCAAATAGTCGGCTCATTTGGTAGGTTCATTGGCATGTAATGGTTGAACCACTTGAACCGTTGAACCATTTTTGGTTTAACAGCTTAGTTCAAGGGTATGCCCAATTGGTCGAAGGGAAGTCTTTAAGTTCAAATGCCCTATTAGAGGGTAGACACTTCAAAGGAAAAGGGTCGGGTAAGTTCAAAATTGTTTAAGTTTGAATTCGTTCAAGTCTCGAATTCCTTTGGACTTTTTGCCCGAAGGAATTCCTTCAAACAAAAAGTTTGAAGGAATTCGAGCTGCATATACAAAGCAAAGGTTGGGGCCGTGGAGAGTTTTTGTAGACTTTTTATCCACAGGAAAATATCTGTAGACAAAAGCCCGCAAAAAATACATAAAGCCCATGGAAAATACACAAAGCCTGCGGGAACCCAGGAACAATCCGAAGGAACAAAGGTACCCGTCGAAGGACCCCGAAGGGCAGGTGCCCTTGCAGGGGACTCTTGGCCCAAATACAAAGGGGCACTAAGCAAAGTTAGGAAAGTGCTAAGGAGATACAAAAGACAAAAGAGTGCCCACAGAGAAGCTAGGAAAGGACCCGATGATGTTTTGACATGGACGAGGACGTCCCAAAGGCTGTCAAAATTAACAAAGCAAATGAGTCATTGGTTTTCAAACCAATGACATTCGTGTAAACATCAAAATTAGCGCAAGCGAAATAGCCATTCGACCTTT
This sequence comes from Torreya grandis, assembly GCA_037957365.1. Classification (NCBI taxonomy): domain Eukaryota; kingdom Viridiplantae; phylum Streptophyta; class Pinopsida; order Cupressales; family Taxaceae; genus Torreya; species Torreya grandis. The sequence continues at coordinate 728,617 of JARHVA010004508.1, forward strand.
CAAAGTAAGAGAGTTCCCTAGAGCTGACATAACCATGAGAGCCCAGAATGTAGCGACCCAGAAGAACAAATAACCAGAAGTTCACCCCCAAGGAAATTACAATAAAGAGATCACACTCTTCTTCCACCTCTGTGAGGCTTCCTCCTCAAGGGCTCCAAGTAATCTTCCCACCTGAGTAATCTTCTCTCATAGGTCACAACTAACAACTAACACAAGCTGTTGTTCACCTCATTGTACATCTAATACAACCAAGTACGAACCGGTACTCCAAGTAGATCTCACCATGATCCTACTCCTGATGTATTATTGTCAGCTTGATCTTGCTCCCCCACTGATCCTCTTCTGACCCTCGCATACACACATCCCTGCAGACCAACCTGATCTTACTTATCACATGTAGATCTCCACCATGATCCTGCAACACCCTGCATATCAAACCTGATCTTACATACATGAGGAATCTTACTTGATTCCACCATGCGAAGAACTCTCCAAGTTCCACACTTGGGTTCTACAAGTTCAACACTTAACAATACAGCCCATGAGTCTATTATATAGATCTCATGCATACACTAATTTAGATAAGTGGCTCAAAGACTCAAACTAGTCTTTATCATGCAAACTCTCTGTTCACTTAACTGACTATTCATCAACAGCAGTTTTGATTGCCACAAGCGACCGACGTCGGTCCCTGCCTGATTGGAGGTGACTGACGCCGACCGATCCTTGCCAATGCCAGTTTCCTTTTGCGCTTCCCCTGACCGACGTCGATTGTGGCCTGCCGACACCGATGACTATCATGCTCAGAAACCTCCTTCTGTTTGCAATAAGGTGAAGCTTTTAGCTCCACACCCTAACAATAAGAAAGGAAAAGGACAAAGTGCCAGGCATGGAACAGGGAGATAATCCAAGTGGTGAAAGGAAGCACCAATTCAAGAAGTAACTCCAGCAAGTGAAACAATGCCAGTGAATTGACCATTAGAGGATGCAAATAACTAGCAGTGCAACCACTTTTCTCCATTTCACATTAATGAGTGGACAAACCATGTAAATCACCTTGAAGAAGCGGCTTTACAAACAGATAAAGGGCACAACTCATTAATGTTTTGACCAGCCTGCTCTTCCCAATGAGGGGATGCGAATGAGCCACTTGTAAAAAGGGGTGCCAAAAAGGCCTCCTTTCTTCTCCTATATATTGAAGACTTGTCATTTGAGAAATCATCTTTCACATTTGTAAGGCATAGTCCTGGCAAAATTTCCACTTGAATCAATAAACACATTTTTACCTCTATCTTGGATAGATATTTCTGTGTATGTCTTGAGTGTTAATTTGTGTTCAGTCATTGTCTCTTGATGCTTTCACAGGCTCAACACCAACATATCTATTGTCTACAAGGCACCATTTCTGTAGCTGATAGGAGGAGAGCTACATTTAGAAGTGTAAAAATAGAAGAAGTTACTTACAGTGTGTATTTCACAACACCTTGGTGAATCTCTATTTTTTGTGTTTCCATGAAAGCCTCCCTGTCAGTTTCTAGCAGCCTGGTCCTTCTGCCAAGTGTGAAGTGTATGTATGTATTTGTCTGATTTTAAGTGTGGATGTGTGAAGGTCAACTTATTTTGGTGCATCACCTCTTTAGAGTAGTTTGTTTTCCTGCATCTCCCTTTTCATCCCCCCCATTATATATCTATATATATGTATGTGTTAGCACTTGCTGGAATGAACATGATGCATCAAAGGGAGCTAGCCCTTATCTAGAGACTCTCCCCTCCAGCTTCGCCAGTCCCACAGGCGAGAGGGGAGTTTCCATTGTTGTGTGTGGAAGGGAGGAGCTTGGCCTCCTGCCCACGGGTGCAATCTTTGACGTCAACAGTACTTCCATAGGAATGCTCTCTTTATTAGAATGTATCATTTTACAAAATTTGAAGGGTTCATCATCAGGAGGCATAGTCAATAAAGTCCCATTATGTACGAATTTTACACATTCATGTAAAGTAGATGGGATGACCTCCATTATGTGTATCCAAGGTCTACACAAAGGTAAATTATAATGTAAAGAATTTGACATTACTTGAAAGGTGGTTGGAATCATTTTTGGCCCCAATGTTACATCTAAAGTTATTTTTCCAATCGGGGGGCTATGTGAATTATCGAATCCCTTGATATGTATCACCGATTTTTGTAGAAGGTTAGTGTTAATAACCATGGTGGTTCAGAAATTTGTGCTATAAATGTTTAATATCGATCTATTATCGATGAACACCCTTTTGTTACCCTTATTTTGCATAGTTACTTGTATGAACAAAGGTAACTCTTGGTCAATAACATCTTTAGATGGTAACTTTATTGGATCAAAGGTGATTAATTTTGCATTTTTTTTAGATCTTGCATGATATATGCAAATTCAACTGGCTCAATATCACTTAGAACTTGGGTTTCACATATTGCCCCATATAGGATATTTATAGATAATAGATCATTTTAGATGTTTAAGGATGTAAATCTTAGCATGTGTGCTACTCAATTGGTCAACAAGGTCACATCCCTTAGATTTGATCACAATTTTTGGCTTAAAAGGTACATGTTGTATAGTAATAGGTGGTGGGTTAGGTTTAACACAATACCTTTACGAGTAGTAACAACATGGACTGTAAAATCCAATATAAGTCATGGGAAAATAATGGGTATGGGATGCTAGCTATCACTTGAATAAGATCTAGGTGGAAAAAATGATAAGGATCACACACACACACATTAGTATATGGATATTGGCTCTATTGTATTGCAAAAATAATTTTTAAGAGAGACTAAGTGTTGCACGGATGGCTATACATTTTTTGGTCAGTTTTTAATCTATTTACTTGAAAAATTCATAAAAAAAGGTATTCATTGAAAAATAAAAAAAATATAGGTGACATACTAGAAGATCTTATCTAAATTTTCCTCAATAATATTAAACACTTCTAAAAAATGGCATGCAACACGACCATCTATCTACTATGTTTTCTAAAAAATTAAAAACCCCCTCATTATATTGATGAATTTACTTGTTTCTTTGGATGGCACCATGGATTAGCATAATACAATAACAAATCATGGTTACAACTATAAATTGTGACATAAAATGAGTTATACATGCATCCATTTTGAACACATGGATAAAAAAGGATGTTTGATTTTTAACTTATCAAATCTTATTAAATTAGATATCATAAATTATAATAGAGAGTCAAGAAACCCTAGAGCAAAATCTAGGGTTTTACGAATGAAATGTCAAGTTCACCAAATGTTTAACCCTAAAATATATATGTGAGGAATCTAGGGTTAAAGGGGAAAGAGATATCCTAAGGCATAAAGATGGTAGACTATCTCTAGAATAAGACAATTATTTACAAAACTCAGATAAACATATACTAAATTTATTATGCTAAGATATGCTAAAAATGGAAAGTATAAATATGTTATATAAGAAAATAAGATACTTAGTTGGTTCTAATGTTAATACAAATCTAGATCTAGGACAGGTAAAAAGTGGATTGGTTCTAGATTCTAGAACAGTCGTCTCATTTTAGAAATTATACCTTTGTAGTTATGGATAGCTAGGTTAACTTGGGATAGTTGCATCGACATTATTATTTGACTTAGACCTAGGTGTCCAATATAGAAAACCCACTGAAACTATATGTGACCACCTTGATGCTTTTGGTTTATGTGTCACTTTTACTTTGTGCATTAAGATATAGGTAATGGATTTTCGCTCCTTGTCAAATAGTAAAACCCTAATTCTTCATATTCATATTGGCTATGGGAAAATTGGGTCAATGGGTACATGATGTTGAGATGCCCCAAATACCCCTCTATCAATGAGTGATACCTACATAGCCAATAATTTGAAGAGGGCCTCAGACTTATGTAGTTCTCCCTAATTTGGTGGGTCATGTGTGAATCATGTAATGTGTGACAAGCAAGTACAAAAGTGACCTAGATTGTAACTTGGAAAATGTGGCTCATGGAGTGTTCCTTTAGTACTTCAAAATTATATATGTGTTATCCCTATGATTGATGTGGAAATAGGAGAAAATAGGGAAGCTTTGTCCACTTGATTGTTTGATAGGATGTTTTTGGTAAGTTTCCATGTTTTCTTTAGGTCTTTTTTAGGTGAGGGATGAATGAGGGTTGATATTATATTTATACTAATCCCCTTTGAGAATATATCACATTAAATCACTTAGGATAACCATAAAAATACATTTCATTTGAAAATTAGATGACTTTAGGGCACTTGACACTTGTATAAATACAAGCGTCTAACTAAGATGCAAGTGTTTGGGTAGTTGGAAAATAGGTGCAGGTCCAGAACTTGTAGAGATGAAAGATAAGCTAGATTATAACATTATAGGTAAGGTATCAAGATTGGGTCATTAGAATAACATTGGTCGGACTAAGAGATAAGTAATTAGGCATAGAGAGATAGTGTATGTGAGCCTTTTGGCAATGAGAAAGGTATAGAAGCTAAAGGTACATCCATGATATGTATTTTCCAAGTGTACAAGATAGAGGTTTTATATAATTTAGAAATAATGTCTACACTATCTAACACACACAAAGAAATTATAATCACACATAAGAGATCAAGTAATCATTAAAGCATTTATCATTGTTTGAACCTAGAATTTTTGCATGGAATTTTTTTGGCTCATGACCAAAGGTTTTCCTATGTTAAGAAATATATATTTTTGAAGATTTTTTATACAATTTATTGTTTTTGATATCATGGTATCTATTTTATGGGAAAGTGGTTTTCACTTAAATATGCAATAGATATCCCCATAACATTATAACTAGGCTAAATAAGATTTAAACAATAAAATCAAACATAATTTACAATAATTAATATTTCTAATGTAGTAATAAATGACGAGGGAAGGGTTAAAAAGAATATCTAATTTTGTCACATATCTTGAGACATATGTCAAACATATAATGCATTGTAGGTTTAGATAATGAGTTGAACGAAACCCAAAAAAATAGCTACAAATAGAGAATCTCCCAAGATCCATATAGTCATTTCCACCTTGAAACACATGGTCATTTCTTGCAAACTACATATGCATGAAAAATAATTTGACAGTATTATTTGTCAACTTCAGTTCTCCAAAAAACTCACTCCAAAATTTTATACATATCCCTAGGAAATTGATCTCCTCAAAAACCCTAGTAGAACATCACATACCATAAAAATGGGGGATGAATTTAGGGATTGTAGACAGGGAAAACAACACGTAATCCTTGTGTTATCAACTTCCTGAGGTGGGGCTTAGATAACCAAAAAGGGGGAAAATATGGGGAGAGATCAAGGATGGGGCTTAGGTAATTGGGGTTAATTTGGTCTAGGTTGAACTAGTATAAGTTGAATAGATATGGGTTGAGAAAGGATGGGTTTGAGTGGAGTATGTAAAAGGATTCAAGTATATTCAACCCAATATTCATTGATAGCTTCTAGGTGATAGACCAAGGCATCTAACTTAGGAATGAATTGATGGGGCAAGAGAGTGGTGACAAAGATCATGTACCTTAGCTCTAGCTTAATCTTGGTTTGAATCAAGATGAATGTATGCTCAAAAAGAGACACACAAACCTTCACTCACTCAACCTCTCAGGGTCTGACTGAGATAACTAATCAATGGATAATAAGATGAATGGTTTAATAGTTGCATTGAATATGTTGTTATGGTTGTGGGATTGGTGTTAGAAGGGTTGGAGGAATGGATTGGTTGGGTTGAGGTATATGGATAGGTTTTTACATGAATTGTGGTAAGGGATACTTATGGTGATACTAAATGAGCTCACCTGCATCATGTTGTTTATTTAGAGAGAAATTAGGAAGAGATTAAATTGTAAGAACCTTCGATGTGGATGAGGAAAAATATTAGAGTTATTAATTAATGTTTGGCTCAAGGACATGGGAAAAATTAGGTTTCAAGACCTTAGGGATTTGGTTTATGTGATCAAGTTGATCTTGACCATCCAATGTCATTTATAAAGTGAATAATAATAAGACAAGGCTATACTTGAGGATAAAGGAAATAAGAGTGGAGGCTCAAACCTAAAGGTTCTTAACCTAGTGGGCTAGAATGCAAAGTGTTATTACTATAATTACGAGTGTTATTGGGTGAGCTTATTCATCTAAGGTGTCAAGCTAGATAATGATAAGGTTTGGGAGTGGGGTGGAATGGAAAACCTCAAGTCTAAGTTTATAATCAATGTCACCTTGAAGGGTACCTACTAGAGTAGGAGTCAATACTCTAGGAAAAAGGCTTACCCTATGGAGACAGGGTGCTTAGGGAGCGTCATCCAATGGTGGGGAAAGGTTGGTTAGAAAACTATAATAATATAACTCATATTGAATGTTTTTATGAAGGTTTACTTATTTTGGTAAATTTAATAGCAAGGTTTGGTACTCGTGCTCATTTTAACAAGGTTTTATTCAACTTGTTTTTGTATATTTTTTGTAAGGTTTTTTGCCAAATAGAAATGAAACTACACTACTTACTAAAATGGAAGTACTTGAAATGAAAAAAATGAAAAGCTAAACATGAAATGGAAAAAAATGTCTTTTCCTCTATTTTTTTTTAAAAAATGTCAGTGAAGTTTCCAATAATGTAATGGCAAATTAGATTTCAAATGAAAAATGCAAGTGTTAATTAAGCTTTTCATATATTGAAAGATGAGTGTTTTGCCTACAATGCACTAAACAAGAGTTCTTTTCTTGTTTTTGTATTTTAAAATTCAAATAAGTGAATACTAATGTGCAATTTATATCTCAACTATGCAAATAGGGAATGAAGTCTAAAACCTAGATTGATTTGTTCAAACACAATTTCTATGTTTCAAAAATTAATCCACATATCAAGCTAAAATGCAAGTTTTGAAACTTTTTGACTATTGGATGTGAAGCTAAATGATTTTAGGTTAAACAAATGCAAACTAAAAGTTCTGATTTTCTAACTTGTGACATTGTTATTTTATCGTGCAAATGGATAGATGAACTCTAAAATGCAAGTTTCTTTTTTTATTGGTTTTGTACTTTTGGTGTGTATGTGTTTTTATGTTTGATGTGGGTGTATGCTAAGAGAAAACATGAATTGAAATGTTTTCATTTGGTTGTACCTAATGTTTTGATTCAACTAATTTATCCTAGATCTAATGCAAGAACTACCATTCTTTGAGATTTTTATATGCCAATGTAACTAAAGAAAAGGAAATCATCTTTTTTAGTGCAAGAGAATGAGAGATAAGATGATTATTTTTCATTTATTTATAGAATTTTTAGAATGAAAATATATTATAATGAACACATAAATTAATTTAATGAAACAAATAAATAAAACAAAATTAAAAGTAAATCCTCTAACCTAATCCAATGCAAAAAATCATATGAAGGTGTATAAGTACTTGATGTGAAGATGTGATCCTCAAGTAGCTAGCTCCTTTACCTAATGGTGACCTAGGAAGCTCTCAAACAAGAAGATGACAAAATAATGAAATAAAATGAATATAAATATAAATTAGAAAGCAACTAAATATAGTTGGATTGATTCATGAAAAACAAAGAATAGGTTGTAAGCTTAATGAATTTTTTTCTCCAAAACTCATGCAAAAATGACTAAAAGATGATTGTAGACAGAGGTAAATATTCTTAAAAAACATAGACAAGTGATTTATGGCTCTAAAATCTTATAATATTCAATCACACATACAAAATTTGGATATGGATTTCTTCTAAAAGTGAAATACTTCTAATGAATAAGGAGTTGTGATTGGAGTTAGCTTGAGACTTATTGGGAGTTTGTTTAAGTTAACTTAGAGATCAAGGAGATTTAAAAAAATTAGGACTAAGAGTGAATTGGGTGGTTAAGGAAGTGAACTCAAGAAGAAATAATAATAAATATAATTGAAACCCCAAAAAATGTTGTGAAAACTGAAGTCTCATGTAACAATTTTTAAAATATAACTGTTGACCAAATTTGATCTCGTAGGTCAAATTAGGACCCATATAGTTAAAAACTTGATTTTTAGAGGTTTTAGGGGTCTATTACTATGTCATAGGGTGTATTATATATCTTTTGATGTCATTAAATGCTATATTAGCCTTGGTTTTGGTCTAATTAGTCAATATGTCATTTTGAGTTATTTAGCAGGTATTTAGGGGTTATAACTATAAGTGGAATGGTTTTAAAGGTGTTCAATTGTATTTTGTTCCTCTAAAAATTCCAATAAGTCAGATTCCCTATCAATAATGTTAGTTCATCTGAAACTTATAGGTTATCTAACTGAAAATTAGGAAATCAATTGAAAAAGGAAGAGTTTGGCACTTGTACGACGCATGAGGGAGTGTGACACGTGGGATAAGGTTTTTAGATGACTATTCAGACTCCTTAGACTCATTCCCATGCTTTAAATACTTTTTAAGTGTCATTTTTGAGCTAAAACCATTCTACTCCTTCTTTGCCCTTCTAGACACACATGAGCGGTCAACAAGTTTGTGCTTAGTACGACCAATTGAGGAGGTTTCAGACCAAACACCTTTGGAAAGTGAAAGTAAACTCAAAGAGATACATTTATATAATAATATTTAAAATATTAGTCAATTATTCTTTATGAATCATCCATAATAAGTTGACTGTGTTTTTCTGCATGCTAATATATACACCCTGCCAGTTTTGCTCTTGTTTGGATGATTTCATATAATCTAGCTATTGGGATTGATTAAAAAGGATATTTGATCCCTAATATAATGATATATATATTTTAAATCATTTAAAAGTGTTTTTATGGTCCAATCATCTCATGTTGCAAGAAAAGGTACCATTATGTGTTGTAAGCAAGTTTCCACTATTTGCAGAACATTCATGCTTTGGTAATGGTTTTAGAGGATGGAGATAGGCTAATTATCATGTTTTAAATGTACTATAAATCACCTCACCTTTAAATCTCAACCTAAAAATCAACATTCCAAGAGGATACAATCATAAAAATTATGCAGTCAGTTTACTCTCTAACTATCATGCACAGGTGCCATGGGGAAAGAATATCATGTTGAAATGAAGCTGCCTTGACTTGATATAAGTATTAATAGGTTTTAATGGATTAATTTTAACATTTTAGGGAGATATAATTACTGTTGAATGTTCATACACCATGTGTATGATTCATAATTCTACTCACTGCCTATAAACAACTTAATATGCACCTACAGGTGCCTTCTTAGAAACCAATTATGTGAAAAGGAGTGTCTAAGCTGGGAAAGGTGTTTGATATAGGAAAAAACCTATTTTAAACTTTTAGAAAAGCTCAAAACTCATTTTAACCTCACAAACCATATCTAATGTCTAAACTCATACTTATTGCCTGTGTATGAGAATAACCACCTACAGGTGGTTTTAACAAAGAGTTAAATAGCCATTTTAAGTGTTGAAGCACATGATGGAACCCTTTGTTGAAGTCCTAGCCTTGGTGCAGAATCATGGTTGACTCATGTGTAAATCTATTTTGGCAAACACAAGTGTGAATCACCTTCTAAGGTCAAGTAATAATGTTCAAGGATCAAATCCCCAAAAAGTGCAAAATAGAGTTCCTTGATGTTTTGTTGAGATCCTATAACAAGGTTACAAAGAGATTTAAATAATATAGATAGGTAAACCTTGTAGAATTTATCATAGACAAGAGCCATGCAAAAAATGGAGTCAAAAGGATTAGTGGAAGGTGGTTGTTGAACACCTCAAAATTGCACTCTTTATGCACTGAATTTTGACTGTGCCATCTATTGGCCTGAGCTATAAGAGATCCTTTCACCCAATGTTGGAATACCAAGGCATACTCTCATGTTTTGAATAGAATTATTTATTTAAATTTTTACTAATTAAAATTAATATCATCAAGAGGAGTTTATTGATGGTGTTTCAAGGTCCAATCTACACCTACAAGTTTCTCTCTCCTAAAAAGTTGACCTACAGTTGACTGATTGCCTTCACACCATCCATAGTAGGAGATTGAGCATAAAGATGCAAATGTTGATCTATAGAGTATGACTCCAAAATATATCAAATGGATTATAAGCCATGTTTTATATGGTACAAGCTGAGGTCTTATTCATAAAACCCCTTGCTCTGTCATACACAGTCAGCGACAGTCAACGGTAGCTGACAATGACTTAGTTAATAACTATTCTAAGTCTTTGGCATAGAAATACATGGCATGGGTGAATCAATGAACCATGCGATGGAATTTATGGTTTTAATAGACCCAATATCAATTTAAGTATCTCCAAAAATGTGATTGCACCTACAGGCAGGGGAAGCATACAGACATGGTCAACTTACTAGTCAAGCCTAAGCAAGTAATGATATGTTTTAAGCTGCAAAAATGGGTCATAAGAGTTGGAAAACATTATTAATGTTATCATCATGGTGTAAAACATCTCAAAATTCCCTCATGATATTAGAACAAATAGAGAGATACCTCTGAGGATGCATGAACACATTCCATTCTTTAAAGCACTGTGCACAGTCCACTCCACACAAGTCTGTCTTGAGTCTTAAATATTTTAGAAGGTCAAATGACATAGTAAAGGGATAAAAAATGGTACATAGAACATATATAACTTTAATAATCCCATAAATTATTCATTTGGTCTAGGGAAATAGGTGAAGTGCCCTTTGTTTTGTCTCAGACAGAGGGCACTCCCCTTAGGTGCAAATTCTACAGTCTTTAAGAAAGGAGATAGAAGGATAAGCCAGAAGATAAAGAGGCCCTTCAAGAAGGTGTATGTTTACACATAAGAAATCATGATGAACCTTTATGAGAATGGAGAAGATTGACAAGGTATCCTAAACCCTCAAGTATGCAAACAGGCTTGTCAAGCATAGTTTAGGCCTAAAGCCAAATGGAGAACCACTTTCACTTATAGTATGGGGTGAAATTTATAATGGATTAGATAATGTTCATGGGGGGAAAATAGAGGTATCCAAGCTATTTTTATTAAGGAAAATCCATCAAAAATTCATTTTGGGCTTTAAGACAACTCAGCCCTATTAGGCCAGGTTTAGGACCAGAGTTCAAATGAGAGGTCACCTTTAATTCTAGCATGAGATAAGCTTTATAACTAGTTATAAATTGTTTATAGGATTAATTTTGAGGTGTTCAAGCTTTTGGAATTCATGAGAAACCACAAAGAAATCCACTTTGGCTTACAGTTACATCAAACTTGTGCAAAATGTGGAAACAAGCTCGATAAGAGAGGTTTGATTGCTCATATCTATTTTGACACCTTGCATGGAGACTCACAAGGCTAGGAGGAGTTATATAAGGTCATAATAAACTCTTTTGTGGTACTGAGTTGAGATGTAAGTGTGAAATCTCTATGAACAATGGCTAAGAGGGTGAATAGACCTAAACCCTTGCTAAACCCTTGAAATGACCCGATGAAGGAAATGAAGATGGAAAGCTACTATAATGGACTAGTTTGACCATGAAAGTGATTGGAGATTTTATAATAATTAGTTAGGCTCCCTATCATTAGGATTAGTTATATGGAATTGTACAAATGGAGTACAAAATAGGGTATTTTATGACAATTTTGTGTATTATGCAAGGTCTAAGAGGTTTCAAGAGATGAAATAAACTTTAGAAGGAAGATTGAGGCTTAAGATAACTCACAATATCTATTTCATGACTTGATAAAACTCTTAAGTGTTCCAATAGAAGCTCTCATATCATCCAATCAAAACTAACATAGTCAACATGATAGTGAGAAGTGTGAAAACTCTAAGTGGAAGTGATTTTAAGGTATGCTTGATGCCTCTAAGGCCATAAAGGGTCTTGAAACATGTCATCAACTCCCTTATACTAATTTTCATGGAAAATTTATTCAGTTTTGGAGGCCAAGTGTGCAGGGTATGTGAAGGAAGAGTTATTTTGACTACAGATGGTGATGGCTCACTTCTAGAAGATTTTAGATGATCAAGACTACAACCAATGCATGGAAAAGCATGTCTAAAAGCCTTCCCTTTTATTCCAATCATAATACCTATCCATAATTAGTTTTGGGATGTTTAAATAGGGTGAATGATGAAGGTAGTTTCCTTGTGCAAAATGAGAACTCATACGCCACATTTTAAGAGTTTCAAGACTTGGGGTGACACTTGTGCTTCCTAACTTTGCATGATAAATTTCACACTATTTTCCCATTCATATGTAACTCATTTTCTTAGCTTGACAAGTATCTTTGTAACATTTGGACTTATATTTTCTCCTCTCTCTCTCAAGTTCTATAGGAATTAGCCATTATGGCTTTGTAAATTATGCTCCACCTGAGTATGGTGAAGCCTTGATCATTTATATACCATGGATCAATAAAGACTACTAATTTTTACCTCTTACATGAATATTAATAGTGTGTTCACTTGGATTATTGATTTTGCTTAGTGATGACTTGTTTCCTTAGCATTATTATTTCATTCTCTCACCTATTTGTAGTTGGAAAGCTTCTTCTTATAGGTCATGTGAAGTATTTTATTAATGTTTCAAGGTTGAGTGAGTTACTCTATTCAAATAGTTCCATCTGAGGCCTCTTGTTTAGTCTTCCTATCCTAAACATTCATCATAACCTCATAATGAAATATTGATGTGAGAAGATGCAGATTGGAGAAGTGTATGTTTGGTTAGTCCTTTGTTCTTATGTGTAACATGCAGCTAGTTGGTATTCATCAACTGATTTGGTGTATCACCTCCCTTAGGATAATTTACTTTCAATTTTCTCTCCCTTTTCTCTCGTGAAGTTTACTTGTAGTAGTGGTCTACAAGTGGTACATCAAGGAAGCTATCCCTATCTAGAGATTCACCTCATCCTTAGCATACCCACAGCCTAGAGGTGTTTCAATTGTGCCACTTAGATGAGGAGAGATGAGACATCTCCTCAAAGGGTGTAAATCTAAGTGACAAAAATAACAACATATGATGAAACCACCTCCTTATGTAGGTGGTGAAAATGAAACTGTTGTGATAATTTGTAAAACCACCATGGTAATTTGCATAACCACCATGGTAGTTACATTTTTACCTCAAAAAATTCCCCATGAAGGGGAAAAAATTGAAATTTAAAGAAAAAGGACTTAAAAAATAAAATTATGAGGTTTACAAAGGCTAGAGAAAGAGTAAAAGACTAACAAAAGAGAAAGAACTCGGTTTGAGCATGTTTTGGTGGAGATCATTGCATCATCATCATCATATTTGTCTTGAAGTGTTTCACTATGCAAAATTTGGTAGTTTGCATATTACCCCCTCAAGGACATGCCTCGTCATGAGTTAGCAAGGTGTTTTCCCATGTAATGGTGTATTGAAAGGGAAAATGAGGGTTAGAAAACTTACCTTACATACCTTTGTGACGTAACGAAGCCAACTGAGAGACAAAATTAGAAAATATGTTAACGAAAAAGTGGAAAATATGTTAATCAATCAAAACATATATAAGTTTACTTACCATGTATGTGGGTGCAATAATAATACTCGAATCATCCCATTGGGGGACCTGTAAAACTAAAACAAAAACAACACACTTTGTAATAACATGATAGAAAATAAAATGTTAGAACCTATAGCTTTTGATATGTTTTGGGTTAGCTTGGAAGTAAGCACACTATAAATTATGATAAAATACAAGTTTTAAAAGAAATTACTAAAAATAGAAAGTTTTAAAAACATAATGGATAGTAAAATAGATTACTTATTTGAAAATTTACTAAAAATAGAAATCATTTATGCATCTAAGATTTGAGATTTTTTGAGCTCTAGATCTCCTATGACAAATTTGCACCAGAGAGTAGTCAAATTGAGGAGCCTAAGCAAAGGATGGTGAATATACTAGTGGTAGCAAGAGTAGGGTAGGTATGGGTAAGTTCTATAGACTTTTATGTTTTTGCCATAATCTTGTAAATTTACTTTAAAACTTGTTTAGATTTATTAAAATTAAAAATTAGGTGCAAAGCTAGGTCTAAGGGAAGTGTAGGTTAAGAAAATGTATTTGGTGTGTTTTGGCTAAATTTTGACTAGTTGAGGGGGGTTTACACTTGGTCATGGCCATAACCAACTAGCCAAACCATCAGTCTTTATAGAGTGGAAATTATGTTCATGTCATCAACAACTATATTTATACCAAATGCTTATGATAATTATGTAATCGTCATGTGGCAATTAAGTAATTACCACCTACATAAGGCAATAATTTTACCACAGGGACAAAAGACTAGTTTAAGTCATTTTTTTAGGCCAAAAAAAATATTTAAGTCATTTTAAATCATGATTTTAGGGAGCAGGAGTGGCTTCATAAGATTTTAAAATAATTGATGGCTAATAAGTTGGCCACACTAGATATGGAAAGTATATTATGTATTTCATGAGTGGGGATCATTTACTCATCAAATAGGTTGCTTTGTAACCTATTCACTTATTGGTACAAAAACCAAGATACCTTATTTACATAGGCCTTGGGAGAGTGGACTATAACTTTCACAGATGTCTATAAGATTCTAGGGTTTTTGGTTAAAGGTAGGGTGATGACCTTTAAAGAGGCTACTAATAGAGGTTAGGCCTCTAGTTAGGCAAAGTAATTCAAAGTTATAGATGCACTTGAAATGAGTACAAAGTACAAGGTTATACTAATGGGGGTAGAGTGGGCAATGATATCAACCCTCTATAAGGTGATTATAAGGATCCTTGCTTCCCAGCTAGTGGGAAAAAGGGGACCGATTGCCTGCTCTATAACTAGGGCCCCATAGTTAAGTGTATCAAGGAGAGGGGTTAATGGTTTACATAGGATAAGGGGGTTATATCTTGGACCTATAGTAATATATATAAGATCACCAATTTGGGGTCTTTATCCATTATCCACCCTACACTTATCATGAGCTAGATATATGAGTGCATGACCCCTACCAGTGAGGGGTGGTGATCAGGGTTGTGGGGGCTTTTAGGGCCTCCAAATGGATAGGAAAGGCATTCTATAGAGACTTTCCATGGGTAGTGGGTACATCAATAGTGGCATATTTTTTGGCTCTACTATATCAAAGGATGGGTATTCAGTGGGCAAATGAGATAATCGCTCTTGCATCTTGAAAGGGAACTTGACATGTGAGGGACAAACTCTTATATGTGGATGTGCACCCCATAGATAAAGTGTCCCAATAATATGAGATATAATATGTAGGCAATCTACTTGTTACATAGGTGGTTCTTAGGGGAGAGAGGGAGATTCATGATGCACAAATTGGGAGATTAGGGTGGTAGCCCCTCACACTAGGGACTCCCATCATCATGATGGTTTGGTAGCAGCCTATACAAGTTGTAGTAACATTCATAATTTTGGTTAGGGGCCAACTATAATAGTAGTCACCACCACAAAAACCACCATAGGTGGATCATCACAAATAACAACAAACATAAGTTGGAGAAGGGAGAGATGGAGACTAAACCGTTGTATGGTTTGACCAAGCACCTACTAGAGATGAGTTGACAACAAATGAGGAGGAGGCTGAGATGAGTTCTGACAAGGACTCAAACATAGATTATTAGAAGGGAGACCTAGGTAAAATAGTGTGTTTTATTTACTTTAGTTCTTTACTACATTACTTTCCAGTCTTATTTCTTAGTTATTATTTTATTTTACATGATTAGAGATATGATATATACCTACACTTGTTTATGATTTCAAAGTTTGATATGCAATGGAAGACCATGATAAGATAAAATTTGGTTAGCCTCTTTCATGTAGGTACTAATCTCAATAGGGATTGACTTCTAGTTAGTAAGAGTCTTCCTTCTAACATATGTAGGCACACATATGTCTTTAATCCTACCTATCATACATCTTTGGAGTTGATTTGTTAAATAGGTGTGATTTTTGGCTTAGAGTCCTATTTAAAGACTCTCTCTGATCTCATTAGATCTAGGGGTGGTCAATATTTATTGATCCAAAGATAACATGAAGGACAACCTCCCAAGTGGGCATGAGTTGGAGATGACAAAGGAGTAGGAACCACAATCCACACCACTAATGTAGTCATAAGAACATATACCAATCATGTCTCAAATTCTCATAATAATTAAAACACTAATCAATATTCTCTCTCATGGCTACATTCTTCAATGACCTCATGAACACCTTTCTCAAGAACCTTTGATATCAATGCCAAATCTCAACAATAGGAACAATGCTCAATAGAAATGAGGATTTTGAGTGTCCTCTCATCAGTCACCAATGATGGGGTTACATTCTAATTTTGTGACATTTTGTTTTAGTTGTGTGTTTTCTTTCAGTTGTGGCATGTTTCATTTTATGTGTTCCTATTTTGCGTAGTGTAATGAATAAACCCTTGTAGTATTTGGGGAAAAAAAAATCAAGAGATTTTAACTTATTGGGGACAAGAGAATATTTTGAGGTAAACTTATAGTAGGTGGTTTTATAGCTAGTTTTAAGCTTGTGAATCTTAGATATTTAGAATTCAGGAACTGAAAGAATAAGGGAACAAACCCACATAATTAAACTTACAACTATGCCTTCTCGAGGGTAAAGAGATAACTTATGAAATTGTACCTAGTCTAAATAACATTTTTAGGGAGTAACATTTGAAAGATGTGTTTCTCTTCTCCCATGTTCACATTAGGAGGAGGATTGTTACAAATATTTTATCCTCAACGATCCATTTGATATATTTCTTTAATGTGTGTATGAGAGAATAATTATACATGCACCACAAAATAAATCACTATTCTTTATGATAGATAAGGTTGAGGGATTTAAGGGATATTTGATAAAGTTTGAATCCTATTTTATAGTAATTTCCCAAACTATAAATTGTAAATCCCATTCAATCAATATCAAGTTATGTAATTATTTTTAGATTCTCCCTCTAGGGGAAATTAGGATCACTCTTGCCCTTGCACCAAAGTGGAATTTTGATTTGTCATAGTGGAGCATCCATTTATCACTCATAGATAAATATTTATCATTTTTATTAGGGAGTGCATCTTGGTTCTCTAAAATCTTAACCATGCATATATCATGTATGCTACCTAACCCTTCTTGGGTTTCTAATTCTTTAGATTCAGAGAGGTTATAGGTACCTACCCCTTATAGATCAAAAAGGAGTGTGATGGGCTTGTATTTCTCCAAAATGCTAATAATTTCAATTGTAAACTTTGTCAAGATGCCTGATATCATCATATGGTCTTCCCTAGTCACTTTTCCATTATCTTAACTCGATTTTCCTCTAGCTTCACATTTGGTAAGGTCTTGGGGTTTTTAGGACTTGACTTCAATATTGTTGTGGTTGTTATGAGTTCTTTATCTTTGGCTGAAGGTGGGGGCTTCACCACACCATTTATGGGTAGATGATAGTTGATATGAAGTCTCAGTCTCTTGTTGAGGTTGGATTGAAGTTATTTCAAAGGGTTTAGGGTCCCCTTAAGCAATGAAATCCTTCCCAAGTTGAAGAAGCCTGACTTCTTGGAACATGGTGGAAGGGATCCCTTTATCATATGGATCTATGGCCTTCCAAAGATCATATTATAGTTTGGTCTCTATCAATCACATAAAACTTTGTTAACACTATTTTATGTCCTAAACTCACTAGAAGCACAATGGTCTGAATGGAGGTAGACTTGAGGCTGTCACAACCCCATAAGGTGTTTCTAGTTGTAAAATAATTAGTTTAACCATAACCTAGTTTCTGTAGAAACTATAAGGGGACTATACTAACAACCAACCCATCATCAAACATCGCTATCTTCACATGATTATTATAAATCTAGACTTGTAGATACAAAGTTGGATCCCACTTCTTAGTCATCTCAACATTTGGGGGAAGAATCCTGAGGTAAAAAAAGTAACCAACGTCTCTCAAATTTTGCTCTATTGGGAACATGTCTAGGTCATTTTGGTTAATTTAGGTCTATGGTAGAGGCATGATGCTAGCTAGATACCCCAATTAAAAGGCATTAATCAATGTTGAATGATGGGCATGAGAGTTTTTAAGCAAGTCTATAAATAAATGTGGGTGTTTTTGTCAAATCTACAACTAAATCATAGTTTCCCATGGGCATATGATTAGTCTAAAGTGAAGTCATTATGTGGTAATTTCTTATGTGAGTGATGACATTCACATCCTCATTTTTTATTTATTTATACAACACCTATCATCCTACTTTTCCTTTAGGGTCCAAATTTGGGAGCCACCTTAGGATTCCTAGGTGGAAAAGTGGAAGCTTCAACATCATGGGTGCATGCCAACAAGGGATAAAGAGTGAGGTTATCCTATGGTTGGTTCTATGCATTACACCAGTGGTGGTTAGGAAACAAATTTTGGTATATGTGCAATTTTGAATTTTGTGGCACAACAACTCATATTGATGGGTTTGATGGGTTTGCATTAGCATTCCTTAGGAACATGTCTACAAAAGTTTGCCATTAATCCTCAAGGAAACTTTGAATGACTTTTTTGTATTCCCTATGGGCATGAGTATTGTGACCAATGACTACATGGAAAATATAATAGACATGGGGATTATAATCTTGAGGCCTTTAATTTTTGCCTTGTTGACCAAACCTTTACTGGTTGTTGCCTTGGTAAAAGCATTGGTTTTGGTTTTGGTCATTGTTTTGGAAATGGCCTTAAAACTAATTATGGATTTAAGTGTTATGAGGTAGAGGATGGTTAAAATATAATACATGAATTGCAGGTGGAGGGTTTTGGTTCCTCACACCTATATTGTTGTTGTTAATGTTATTGTTTTTCATGGGTTGACTTTGATTATTGTTTATAGTGTTCATCCTCTTTATTTAATCTGTTACACCATGAATAATGGAATTCTAGTTCTTGATCAAAATATTGGGGCCTTAATTATTGGGGTTATTTTGGTTTGTATCTTGATAACCCCCATTAATTTAGTTAGGGATGATTAATCTTCCATTAGATTTGTAAGTTTTATGACCACTATCAATGGTTGTTTGGTCTATTATTAGAATGATCTCAAATGCTTCTTCATAGGATCTATATGGGTTTTTCTAAATGTCTTCCCTCATCTCTTTGTTGGGAGAATGTAAAAATAGATAATATAGCTTTCTTTGGTCCTTGTGTGGGTGTTGGCTAAGGAGTATAATACTTGTTGCCTTTTGGTAATGAAATGAGAAGCATATTCTTTGGGATCTTGCTTGATATGGACTAACTCTCATATACTAGTCTTAAGAAGTTTTTTTATATCCAAGGACTTGACAAACTCTACCATGAGCTATCATAAGGAGTGAATGGAGGCCTCTAGATTCCTTCTAAAGTCTTTGGAAATATCTTGGAAATTTCCCCATCCTAAGGTATAATCTCTTAGATAATAATCATTTATGATTTCTGTATACACCCTAAATTGGTCAAACAACCACACATATCATGTCTTTTCATAGTACTTTCACAAGAGACTCCAACTGGAGAATGTGAGGCTTGTTCACATTAGTTATGTCTTTTGTTTTACTTATCTTAGTCTTGTTTCATTCTCGAGTCACCTTTTTGCTTATTCCTAATCATCCTGAGCTTTTCAAATAGTCATTCCACCTCAGCTAGGTTAGATTTCCCATGCCAATCCTATCCCCCTAGGTCCCACTCCTATAGGATAGGAGCACCATAATTGGATTATAGCACTGGACCCTAGGGTGTTCCATTTCTAGTGCTCCTATCCAATTACTTTTTTGAGTCCCAACGGTCAGGTTTCCTCACTTAATGAGTCCTAAGCCCTTTTTAGATTCATTCTTAAGTTTTGTTTGTCTTTCTAATGTCAACCAAATATGAATAAAGTTCTTAAAGCCAAAACAAATACTCCTATATAAAGGACTTCATAAGGCATTTTATATCTAGAACTTACTAATTTGGCACAATACATAATTAAAACTCAGTTAATAGTGTTGGGAGGAGTAAAAACCAGAAGCACTCCTATAACCAATTCACCAAGTAACTAGAATTTAACACAGCATATGAGAGACAATACACAACTTGTATTAACACTTTATACAGAAAAGAATACAATAAAGAAGATGCCACTTCTTCTCCACCACCTTACAGAGGTTTTAAGTGAACAGTAATTCTTCTCCCCAAAGCTCTCCCTCTCACAGGTCCCAACACCCAACTTAGAGTTGGTGTTCACCTCCCGTGCTCCACGCACACCACAAGTGCTTAACGTGCTCCACAAGTACTCAAGGTTCAAGTAGATCTCCCATTCTGCAACAATGCAATTCAGACCATACTTATGGAAGGAACTCCCTTGCCTTCCTCTTGCTCTATCCGAGTACACACCTGTACTCCAAGTAGATCCTGCCTGATAAAGTTCTGCAAATATGGTTCTAATGAACCCGACCTTGCACACACATACACCTGCAGATCTCTTACTTACCATAGATCTCCTATATAGGACTTGACCAAGATACACTCTTGAAGAACCCAGCTGGCTTCCAATACCTGGTACTGAGGCACTACGCACCATTGCTCTACCTTAGAAGGATATAATTATGCTCTCTTACTCCCTAGCACACAATACAACCATAGTCTATTAATAATCTCATCCAAACAATGATTAGTAGATAGCTATGAGTCTAAAATAGCTCATCATGCAAACACTTGGTTCGTCAACCCACTGCCCGTAATTAACTAGTCAGGCGACCGATGTCGGTCCCTGTCTGCCTGGGGTCGCCGACGCCGGCCGATATATGACCATGTCTTGCCGACGCCGGTTGGCCAGACCAACGCCAAACACTTCTGACACTTCTGCAAATTCTGCAACCTCCTCCATGTCTGCCAGTGAAGCTTTTAGCTCCACAATCCTAACAAATAGTATAGCTCAACATTCTATATTAGATTTACATGCTTGATCAAAGAAGGGCCTAGGCAAAAGTTCATTCTTGCTGTATGAATTGATTATGCACATTCCATAAGGGAGGACTACATTTGATGTAAGACCCTAGCTTGAGGGTTAATGTAGGTAGTGATCAGGATAACAGGGGTTCTAGATCATGCGATCATACTTCCCCTAACCCATTTTTTCCCCCTTTTGCTTTTGATGTATTTATTGTTTCATGTGGGTAGATAGACTTAGGGTTTTAAAGATTAAAACAAATATATAAGGAGCTCTATTAACGTTCAATGTCTAAAATTTCATAGGCAAGATCACAAGGGGACAATGAACAAAACCCAAAAAACTTAGGTCTTTACAAGTAGTTTGGAGAACAACAACAGAAAAGGACAATAATGTCAGACCTAAGGGTGTCTTATTTTGGTAGTCCCATCCTTTCACAAAATGAAAGCCAGATCTTGATTTGAAAAACTATCCCAATCCTATACAACCAATACCAGACCCTACAACAACCATTTCAATTCATTTTAAGCTGTCTTATTTTCTCCATATTTATTGCTATTTATATAAAGGTTAAAAATACAAATAAATTATATAAATCAATGGTTAAATTACTACAATATTATTTACTGATTTAGTCAATCCAGACCTTTAACTAAATTAGGTATAAGACTCCAATATTCTTAAAATAGTTAAATCATTTGGTAAACTTGACTTACTTCAAACAAAATCTAAAAACCCTAGGTACACTTAGGGTTTTTCCTTCATACTTTATACAAAAATTCAATTTAAAAATTATGATTTTTGTATAAATTTTTGTGCATTTATTTTATTCAAATTTATTTTATAATTTAAATTATTTTAATAATTTTCAAAAAATTTAAAACCCCAACCCAAAACCCTAGATTTCCAAACTAGGCCCTCAAACCCCAAGCCTGCCTTACAATTTTTAGATATTTTTTTTTTAGAATTTTTGCAAATTATTTGGAGTGCCAAAAATATTTTCAAAATCTCTATATTAGTATTTATTTTGTGAAAAAATTCAATTTCAATTTTTTGATTTTTGTATAATTTTTTGTGTATTTATTTTATTCAAATTTATTTTAGAATTTGGATTATTTTAAAAAAATTCAAAAATTCTAAAACCCCAACCCAAAACCCTAGATTTCTAAACCAGGTCCTCAAACCCCAAGCATTCCTCGCTTACAATTTTTAGAATTTTTTTTTGAAATTTTTGCAAATTATTTAAAGTGTCAAAATATTTTCAGAATATCTATGCTAGTAGTTATTCTTGCATTTATTTGCTTAATAGTACTTTTACACATTCTCTTTGGTGAAAGAAACAAAATGGTCACTAAGGCACTTCTTCCCTCTCATCCTATAAATCAATTTTTAAATTTTTCTCAAAATTATGACAATGAATGGACAAATTTGCAAATTTGCACATTAGCTAAAAATGTGGAAAATGATTTCATTTATAATGAAGATAATTACTATTATTGTAATGAAGAGTATGATGATACATATGAAAGTGATAGTGAATAAAAAGTAGATGCATCTTTTTCTCTCAAACCTATCTCTTTTCTTCCCTCTTCCAAAGAAAATAATTTTGATAAATGGGAAAGGTACTTTTCACCTCATTCTCCTATGCATTGTGCATCAAATGAAAAAAATAGTAATGTATTTCCAAGTGAATCTCTAATTGGTGATAACTCGCTTCCATTTGAACCTAATCTGTCTCTCTTTTGCTACTTATATGTTCAAATTACAACAATATAAATGCAATAGAATCAAATTACCAATGTATAGTTCAAATGATACATCTCATGTTCTTAACTCTACTTTGTCATCTCAAACAATGGCAAAAGAATGTTTAAATGATAACCCTCTTACTCTTACTTCTCATATTTTAAATGAAAATAATGCATGCACTCCATTCAAGGATAACATAGATGCACATAATATTCCAATTTCACATGACAATTTATTGCATATTAGAAAATAATTAACATCTTCTCTTACCCCTCTCCCTAGTGATGATGGAACTAATAATGAGTATGATAATGAACATGCAAATGAATATGAAAATGTGAATGAATATGAACAAAACTTTGATTATGATAATGCATAGAATAATGATGATTATTATGCACATAGTGAAGTAGAAAATGCATCTCATGCTTTTAACTCTTCTCTCACTCCTCTCAAACATAAGGCATTACAAAATGTTGCTTCTACTTCTATATATGATTCTATTTCAAATGATGCACATGTTAATGATAACATCACATCCTCCACTCAATTAGAATGTGATTCACTAAATAATAAAGATACCAATGAATCTCCGAAGCCACCCCCTACTATAGTAGCACCTATTTTTCACTCTTCACCCGAAGAGAATGCTAGCCCACATCACTCTATTAAGGTCCAAGTTACCATTCCTTCAAAGGTTCAAGTGAGCACACCCCATCTCTATGATCCAATTGCTAAATGTAGCATTCCCATGGATAAAATAAATGATCAAATTCAACATTTAAATGAACCACTTCAAAATGCTAATATACCATCCCAGTAGATTATTTCATTGAGCATGCATTTCGTTAATTACAACACCAAGCAAATCTCCTTACCTTGAAAAACAAGGCTTATAAGTCTTGGATAGATGCCAGTGATTTACATGGTAACTCTCTTCCAAAGACATTTGTAAAATATTCATTACCTAAGAATCTCTAGATACCATCATTGCCTCACTTTGATAGAACTAGAGATCCATTTGTATACCTTCAAGCCTTTCAGAAGGCTTTGCCATCTCATGTAAGTCCTTTGATTCTGCTCAAGTTGTTCCAATAGACACTAGTGGGTAATGCATATTATTGGTTCTTTCATCTACTCCCTGTTGGTTCCTTACACACATATGATGACCTGGAAGAGGCAATTATCAAATATTACATAGCAAACATGGGTCTTCATGTTATATATGAGAAAATCACCACATTGCATCAAAATACTTTAGAGCTAATTAGTGATTATGTCTTACGATTCAAGACTCACATGTTAATATTGATCTACAAACCAATATATTTTGAGATTCAACATATATTTATTAAGGGTCTTCACCAACCCCTCCTAGAGCATATATTATATCAAATAGAGTCCTCTTTTTAGCACTTATGTTATATAGTTTTAGCCTTAGAGAAGAAATTGGGATTGATTGAGTTAGATTTAGTTGATTAGATTACTCTACATTTCACAGTATTATCTTTATATATAACTCCTAGCACTCATCATCTACCACATCCAGAACAAGATAAAAGAGCACAACCATAAAAGCAACTAGTT
This sequence comes from Torreya grandis, assembly GCA_037957365.1. Lineage (NCBI taxonomy): Eukaryota > Viridiplantae > Streptophyta > Pinopsida > Cupressales > Taxaceae > Torreya > Torreya grandis. Next base: position 752,900 of record JARHVA010004508.1, read on the forward strand.
AAGAATAGAGAGCCAATTTCCAAAACACTACCTACAATAAGCACTACAAAGAATAATAACAAGGCACCACTATAGTTTGATTCAGAGCAAGATAACCCATGTCATATTATCAGCACTAATAGATAGGAGGTTAATCACATTGCATTCTACTCATTGATGAGATCCATATCAACTATAGAAACAATCACATTAGCCCTTTTGTAACTATCATTGTATCTGTAGACACAAAGATAATGATTGTTATGGATTTATGATTTGTATTAATAGATGTGTTGATAATGACATCATAGCATTCACATATGGGACATTGAGATCTCCTCCATCATGGAACCATAGACCTCATTCAAGCATGACCGAGTCATCCCAGGACATTCCTTCACAAGAATCATTGGTCACTCATCGTGAGAGTAACGTGGTTTTTAGGATAGAGTCTCTTAGGAGATCTCTTATTCCACCTCTTCAGAAGGTTTGGAAACCAATACAGTAAGAATAGCCTACATATAATAGTGTAGTCTAAGGAGTACATAGTGCAATTCCATATAGATAATTAACATAGTCATAGGCTCCAAAATAGAGTTTTTAGGGTCCTATCTCACGTAACAGCCTACTACGGTTAAGATTAGAGGAAGCCACATTGCAGAACACTACTTCAAAGAGATATTCACTATGACTGAGTTTTTAGGGACCTATTTCACATAACAACTCGCTATGATTGAGATTAAATGATCCCTAATCATAGGTTATAGTTCCAACTTGATGTATTTCTCAGTCATATACATCATATCAAAGGCCACATGGTATTATTTCATGCAACAATCCACTATGATTGTAGATAAATGAGACTTCTTCACATCACATAGTTTCAGTTGCACATCTAATAATGTTACATTTGGTAGAGCCTCCATGCATAGCTACAATTAGTGCACATAAGATAGTATCAGATATAGTGCATATTCCTACACAACATGAGCAGTATGGGAATTTGATCAATTGGCCATCAGGGTTTAGATAGTGATACAACACACATTCATACTAGTATCAGTTCATAGCTTCACTTCATAGGGTAATGATGGAGACAAAGGGCCAAAATTTGTATTCTTGAGCCACCTACTCAGAGGGATTAGACACATAGTCCAAACATCGATTAACACATGCATGATTACATAGCTTCACTTAATGGGTGACGATGGAGCCAAAGGGTCAGCCTTTGTATTCTTGAGCCACTCTTAGGGAATTGAGCAAAAAGTGATATGCACAGAGTGATATCTTACATCCCCTTCTACTAACAACTAGCATTCCTAGTTCCACATAACCATCCATAACCAAACCAAATTATCCAAATCCTGATCTTATTGATATCCCATTTTACCATTCTTGAAACCAATTCACTTTATCAAATCAATTTATAAATTACAAAACAAACAAAGTTCTTTACTTACGTATGATTTGAAATCACAACTAGCATTGTAGTTGAACAATCGAATCACATCCCAAATACCATTTTATGAAACATATGCAACCTCAACATCAATGTCAAATCAATTATATCTAATCAACCATTTACAAAAAAATATACCAATGTGCTCAAAATTACATAGCATAATATGCATGAGTCCAAATCAAAACACTATCCATATATATATATAATGAAGTTTTCAAAACATATACATCATATCAAATATAATCAGTCATGAATGGTAATCATGCCCTTACTCTCAATCTCACTCTCCCCACTAGTGCTAGTCCCATAATCCACCCTAGTACTCGATCGCCCCACACCTCCTCAAGCTATCGCATGCCTCTTACGATGACTCTCTTGCTCCAGTAGCCAACCATGTTGTTCATGAAGTCTACATATCACCTCTAAAGGTTTGTATACTCATCCATGATCTTTATGCTAACAAAACAAAAATTGGGTGGAGGCATCCTATGCCTATCCAACTTAGCTCTCAGCTCATCTCTCTCTCCTGCTACCCTAACATATGAAGCTATCACTATAACAACCCTATCAAATAGATGAGCACGAATATTGACTGTGATCATCGCTCACTCTATCAAACCCTCCTCCACTACATCATCATGAACAAGTCATGTGAGTTCTTGGTGTGTCGACTTAATGATGGTCTCCTAGTACTCATCATCTCCACTACCTATCCTAGCTTGTGATTCATCCTAAGCACCTCCCTCTCCACTTGCACATAAAGTATGACACTATGTTAACTATATAATTTAAAATCAAATTAAAGTGCAAAAATTTATACATAATTCAAACAAAATTATTGCTTACCTCCCATCATCTAGATCAGCTCATGATCCTCATACTCTAGTACATCCCCTTCATCAATAGGATATAATGGAGCCCATCGATGCCTAGCCCACCATGCATTATATGCATATGTACATCCAACATCATCCACATTAGGAATATCTATAGTCCTATCATGTGCATCCAAATTTAATGGTGTTAGCTCAGCCTTAATAGGCCTTGTATGAGCTCCTACCCTCATTGGTGCCCATACATTCCTCACCCACACCCTTACTATTCAGGGCACATCTTATGGTACCCCAAACTATTTAGTTATGCACTCATACTTAAAGTACTGGTACACTCCAACCCAATAGTCATGTATCCAACAATTGACCCTCATATACCACAATTGCACTCCATCCTTGACCCACCCATGAAATCCTTTATAGGGCCTTCATATGATATTATGAACCACCAATCTATCTAAAACTCATGTATACTAATCCACCTCAGGAGATTGGATAGCTAATTTACTCATCCACCACTTCCTAAATGGTTATAGAGGTGCCCACTTTACCTTAGGTAATCTAATCAGTCACACAATTACTATGTGCTCATAAGCCCAACAATGCAATAAGGTAGCTATACTTATGCCACCACTAAATGCCTCCTATGTAAACCTATAAAGTTCCCCGTATGGGTGGGAAAACATAGTACTATGCCACGAGAACATAGTGCCATATACCTCCACACTGTGCATAATCCTATGCATCCTATACACAATTGACACTCCACTCCCATCCACAACAACAAATGAGGCCAACAAAACAACCAACCACTTTTGTAAGTGTGGAACACTAGACTGCATAATAATTGACAATAATACACCACTATCACTCCCTCTCTAATGTGTACTAGAGGGCACACCAACAAAATACAAGGATGGACAATCGATAGCATTAGCACCCATGTCATCCTGTAATGTCACATGTCATCCACTAATCGCCAAATACAAAATATGATACACATCCTCTAGAGTCACAATAATCTCCCTTATAAGAAGCCATAAATGACATGTATCTACATTCCACCTCTCACATAAGGTGATAATCAAATATCTATCCCATTGCACTGTGCCTAGGTCACACACATGACCCAACCCTACCCTATTCATGACAACTCTCTCATCAACAGACAATGGTAACAACCTTAATGTCTCCATCACCTGGCCCCTAAAAACTCTCTCATCTATACCTCTCCCTGCATAACACTAGAAACAACACATATATCAATCAACAATGCCAAATCCAAATCCAAAATAGAATAATAGTAAAAAATAAATTAACATCATTGAAAAATTAAGCCTCTAGGACAATAGTGATGGATATAGGATAACAACATTGGACAAGAGCACTTTAACTCAAATAGGAGCACTAAAAACTAGACATGAGTGCTAGATGTATGATAGGAGCACTAAAACTAGTAAAATTTTTCCTAGACTACTTTAAAGAGCTCAAAACACCAAAAATAGGGTTCAAAATAGACAAAAATCAAGCGTTTTAGCTACTTACTAGGGTAACATCACCACCAGCCTCAACTTAGGCTACCAACTACTTGAATTAGGTAATGACAGGTGCTCATCTCCTTGGCATATCTCTCACTCTAGAGTTCCAAATCTCAAACTATTCAATATGCAAATGAATCGAGAATCAATCCAATTTCCTATATTACCTAGTTTTCTCAATTAAAGTAAAATACCATTTTGCCCATTACTTGAACGTCGTAACTCTATTTTTCAATCCATTTTCTTTAATGAAATCATGATAATAATACCTTTAACATCACTCAAAATTCACTCTCTTGCTACCTCATCTACCTCCTATGACATAAGCATCTCTATATTCCTTTTATAGTCCAACACACACCTTGGTCCTCAGCAATTAAAACTTGTTCCACTTTCAACAACTCAGTATAATCAATCAAATAACTTCTCAATCAATTCAAAATATACCAACCTTATTTCTGTTATTATTCCACTAGTCATCACTTTTGGCTCGACCTCCTCTATCACAAATTTTGTCCATCTCCCCAAAAGGGGGTCATCATTTATACTATTCTTATTTCTACACTTACCCAACATGCCCATCCACTCTCATAGGTGAATACACCATGGTTCATACACATCCAACAATTAGATTACCAGATTTTAGCTCAGGTTAGTTAAGACATACAGTGATTTAGATTACATTGGTTACTCAACATTACTCATGACATCTAAAGGGATATACCTTCATTTTATAGATACACAAACTATTCAGATATAGTGGTTCAGATGGATCCATAATGATTTTAGTTTACAGATACATAGACTATTCATATATAGTGGTTTAGATTATATGGATTCATAATGATTTTTATATAGATTCAAACTTAGATACCAAATTTTGGGGCATGTACATACTACACGTCTCACACATACAACTTCATATAACATGATGCAGTTATAGAATCAAATAACAGACTATAGGCATAATGCAGAGCACAATTTTTGGTCTCTAGTTTTGCACATGAGGCATGGTAAGATATGTCACTCCACATGTGGTTATATAAATTATTAGATTATACAAACACATCACTCACATACCAAATTTGGGGGCATGCCACATATGTTCATGTTATTCATCACTCAGGATTATATAGATGGAATGGCAAGACTGCCATTCTCTTCTCATACATTGACTAGAGTTTTAGATTACACCCAACTGTACCCAAGTTGTCACCAGGTTGGACCATACAATTGTCTAATGTGGTAAGTCTATTGTATTACCTAGACCCAAACTACATGATTTTGTTTGGGATAGAGGATAAATATTAGTTTTGGGCTTCCAAGCATTTCTTAGTTCTAGTTCAGATATTTTAAGGGGCAGCATGACAAATTTTTCTCTTCACTACATACAAATTTTATACACACATTCTAGATTAGATGAGTTTATGTGGGATAGAGGACAACCATTAGTTTTGGGCCTTTGAGCATTTTTTATTTTCAGCTAGATTCAACACAGGGGGAAAACATTGCCCTCCTTCTCCATGTTACATGGATTTCACTTCTAGATTTAGTATAGGGGGCATCCATTTCAGGGATTCTTTCTTTCTCTAGGCACTATTCGGCTCCCATCCACTTCCCTGGCCAAGAAGTGAGTTGGACCCTTTGTAACACATTTATCTCCACGCATGTAAGTTCAGGTATGCATTTTCTTCTTCTTTCTTTTATTCTAATACTTCATTTTATTACATCACTAGAATAAAAGGGGGGTAAATGTATACACCCTAAATTAGGCAAGCAACCACACATATCATGTATTTTCATAGTCCTTTCATAGGAGACTCTAATTGAAGAATATGAGCCTTGTTCACATTAGCCATGTCTTTTGTTTTACTTATCTTGGCCTTGTTTCATGCTTGAGTCACCTTTTTGCTTATTCCCAATCATCCTAAGCTTTTCAAATAGTCATTCCACCTCAGCCAAATTAGATTTCCTAGGCCAATCCTATCCCCCAAGTCTCAAGCCTACAGGATAAAAGCACCATAATTGGACTATAGTGCTGGACCTTTGTGTCCCATTTCTAGCGCTCTTATCCAATTGCATTTTTGAGTCCCAATAGTTAGGTTTCCTCACTTAATGAGTCCCAATACATTCTTAGCTTCATCCTTAATTTTTGTTTATCTTTCTAATGTCAGCAAAATATGAATAAAGTTCTTAAATTTAAAATAAAGAGTCTCCTATATAAAGGACTTCACAAGGCATTTTATATCTAGCACTTACTACTTCAACATAATACATAATTAAAAATTAGTCAATAGTATAGCTCAGCATTCTGCATCACACATAGATTTGCATGTTTGATCAAGGAAGTCCCTAGTCAAAAGTTTATTCTTACACCTATCGTGCACATTGACTATACATGTTCCCTAAGGGAGACCTACATTTGATATGAGACCCTAGCTTGAGGGTTAATGTAGGTAGCTATCAGGATAATAGGGGTTCTAGAACATGTGATCATACTTCTCCTAACCCAAAATATCCCCCTTTTACTATTAATGTATTTATTATTTCATATGTGTAGATAGACCCAAGGTTTTAAAAATTAAAATAACTCTACAAGGAGCTTTGTCGACATTCAACATCTAAAATTTTATAGGCAAGATCACATAGGGACAGTGAAAAAAATCCAAAATGTCAGGTTTTTATGAGTAGTTTGGACAATAGCAATAGAAAAGGACAATAACACTAGACCCTAGGGTGTCCTGTTTTAATGATCTTGTCCTTTCATAAAATGAAAGCTATATCTTGATTTGCGATATTGTCCCAGTCCTACACAACCAATATCAGACACTACAACAACCGTTTCAATTTGTTTTAAGCTAAGTCTTATTTTTTTCATATTTATTGTTATTTATAGAAAGTTTAAAAATATAAATAAATTATACAAATCAATGGATAAATTATTATAATATTATTTACTGATTAAGTCAACCCAGACCCTTAACTAAATTAGGAATAAGACTCTAATATTCCTAAAATAGTTAAATCATTTAGTGAACCTGACTTAGTTTGAACAAAATCTTAAAACCCTAGGTACACTTAGGGTTTTTCCTTCATACTTTGTGAAAAAATTCAATTTAAATTTTTTGATTTCTGTATAAATTTTTGTGCATTTATTTTATTCAATTTTATTTTAGAATTTAAATTATTATAATAATTTTAAAAAATTCTAAAACCCCAACTCAAAACCCTAGATTTATAAACTAGGTCCTCAAACCCTAAGCCTTCCTTACAAGTTTTTGATAAAATTTTTGGATTTTTTGCAAATTGTTTGGAGTGCCAAAAACATTTTCAAAATATCTATATTAGTAGTTATTTTGTGCAAAAATTCAATTTCAAATTTTTGATTTTTGTATAAATTTTTATGCATTTATTTTATTCAAATTTATTTTAGAATTTGAATTATGGTAATAATTTTCAAAAATTCTAAAACCCTAACCCAAAACCTTAGATTTTCAAACTAGGTCCTCAAACCCCAAGCCTTCCTCCCTTACAATTTTTGGATATTTTTTTTGAAATTTTTGCAAATTGTTTGGAGTGTCAAAAATATTTTCAAAATCTCTATATTAGTAGTTATTCTTGCATTTATTTGCTTAATAATACTTTTACACATTCTCTTTGGTGAAAGAAATAAAATGGCCACCAAGGCAGTTCTTCCCTCTCATCCCATATATCAATTTCTAAATTTTTCTCATAATTATTATAATGAATGGACAAATTTGCAAATTTGCCAATTAGCTAAAAATGTGGAAAATGATTTCATTTACAATGAAGATAATTACTATTGTTGTAATAAGGAATATGATTATACATATGAAAGTGATAGTGAAGAAAAAGTAGATGCATCTTCTTCTCTCAAACCTATCTCTTTTCTTCCCTCTTCCAAAGAAAATAATCTTGATAAATGGGAAAAGTACTTTTGACCTCATTCTCCTAAGCACAATGCATTAAATGAAAATAATAATAATTCATTTCCAAGTGAATCTCTCATTGGTGATAACTTGATTCCATTTGAACCTAATCTCTCTCTCTCTCTCTCTCTCTCTCTCTCTCTCTCTCTCTCTCTCTCTCTCTCTGCTCTTCTATGTTCATATTACAATAATATAAACACAATAGAATCAAATTACCAATGCATATTTCAAATGATACATCTCATGTTCTTAACTCTACTTTATCATCTCAAACAATGGCAAAAAAATGTTTAAATGATAACTCTCTTACTCTTACTTCTCATATTTCAAATGACATTAATGCATGCACTCCATACAAGGATAACATGTATGCACATAATATTCCAATTTCACATGACAATTTATTGCATATTAGAAAATAATTAACATCTTCTTTTACCCCTCTCCCTAGTGATGATGTAAGTGATAATGAGTATGATAGTGAACATGCAAATGAATTGAAAATGAGAATGAATATGAACAAAACTCTGATTATGATAATGAATGGAATAATGATGATTATTATGCACATAGTGAAGAAGAAAATGCATCTCATGATTCTAACTCTTCTCTCAGTCCTTCTCTCAAACATAAGGCATTACAATTTTTTGCTTCTACTTCTATACATGATTATATTTCAAATGATGCACATGTTAATGATAACATCACATCCTCTACTCAATTAGAATGTGATTCACTAAATATTTAAAATACCAATGAATCTCCAAGCCACCCCTACTAAAGTAGCACCTGTTTCTCACTCTTCACCTAAAGAGAATGGTAGCCCACATCCCTCTATTAAGGTCCAAGTTAGCTTTCCTCCAAAGCTTCAAGTGAGCACACCCCCTCTCTATGATATAATTGCTAAATGTAGGAATCCCATGGATAAAATAAATGATCAAATTTAACATTTAAATGAACCACTTAAAAATGCTAATATACCATCCCAAGATATTATTTCATTAATGCATGCAGTTGGTGAATTACAACACCAAGTATTTCTCCTTACCTTAGAAAATGAGGCTTATAAGTCTTGGATGGATGCTAATGATTTACATGATAACCCTCTTCTGAAGACATTTGTAAAAACTTCATTGCTTAAGCATTTTTAGATACCATCATTGCCTTACTTTGAAGAAATTGGAGATCCATTCGGACACCTTCAAGCCTTTCGAAAGGCTTTACCATCTCATGCGAGTCCTTTGATTTTACTCAAGTTGTTCCAGTAAACACTAGTGGGTAATGCATAGGATTGGTTCTTTCATCTACTCCCTATTGGTTCCTTGCACGCATATGATGATCTAGAGGAGGTATTTTTAAGATATCACATAGCAAACATAGGCCCTCATGTTACATATGAGAAACTCACCACATTGCATCAGAATACTTTAGATCCAGTGAGTGATTATATCTTATGATTCAAGACTCACATGTTAAGATTTATTTACAAACCAATATATTTAGAGATTCAACATATCTTTATTAAGGGGCTTCTCCAATCCCTCCTAGAGGATATACTATATTAAATAAAGTCCTCTTTTTGACACTTATGTTATATAGTTTTAGCCTTAGAGAAGAAATTGGGATTGATTGAGTCAGATTTAGTTTATCGGATTAATTTGGATTTCACAACATTACTTCCATCTATAGATCCTAACACTTAGCATCCACCATGTCTAAAACAATATAGAAGACCAAAACTAGAAAAGCAATCAGTTAAGAATAAAGAGCTAGTTTTCAAAACACCACCTACAATATGCACTATAGAGAACAATAATAAGGCCTCACTATAGTTTGATTTAGAGAGAGATAGCCCATGTGTCATATTATCAACACTAATAGATAGGAGGTTAATCACATTGCCTTCTACTTGTTGACGAGATCCACATCTTCTATAGAAACAGCCACATCGACCCTTTTGTAATTATCATCATATCTGTGGACATAGATATAATGATTGTTATGGACTCAGGTATTGAATTAATAGATGTGTTGATAATGGCATCATAACATTCACACAGGGGTATCAAAATCTCCTCCATCATGGAACCATGACTGAGTCATCCCAAGACATTCCTTCACAGGAATAATTGGTCACTTATCATGAGAGTAATGTGGTTTTTTTAAGATAGAGCCTCATAGGGGATCTCCTATTCCACCTATTTAGAAGGTTTGGAAACTAGTTCATCAAGAACAACCTACATATTATAGTGTAGTCTAAAGATTACATAGTGTAGTTCCATATACATATCCAACACAATCACAAGTACCGCAATAGAGTTTTTAAGGTCCTATTTCATGTAGTAACCCACTACGGTTAAGATTAAAGGAACCCACATTACAAAGCACTGCTCTAGAGAGATATTCACTACGATTGAGTTTTCAAGGACCTATTTCAGGTAGCAACCCACTATGAATCTAATTAGATGAGCTCTAATCATAGGTTATAGTTCTTGCTTGATCTATTGCTCAGTCATATACATCACAACAGAGGTCACAGGGTATTATTTCATGTAGAAATGCACTACGATTATGGATAGATAAGCCTTCTTCACAACACATAGTTTTAGCTATAAATTTAGTTAGGTTACATTTGGTAGAGTCTCTATGCATAGCTATAGTTAGTGCACAATAGATAATATCAGATATAACATATGTTCCTAGACAACATAAATAGTATGGGCACTTGTTTAGATAACCATCAGGGTTCAAATAGTGATATGACATACATTCATATGAGTATCATTTCATAGCTTCATTTCATGGGGTAACGATGGAGCCAAAGGGCTAGCCTTTGTATTCTTGAGCCACCTACTTAGAGGGATTAGATACATAGTCCAAACATTGATTAACACACACATGATTACATAACTTCACTTAATGGGTGATGATGGAGCCAAAGGGCCAACCTTTGTGTTCTTGAGCCACTCTTAGGGAATTGAGCACAAAGTGATACACATAGAGTGATATCTTACATCCCCTTCTACTAACAACTAATTTTCCTAGTTACAAATAACCATCCCTAGCCAAACCAAATTGTCTAAATCTTGATCTTACCGATATCCCATTTTACCAATCTTGAAACCAATTCACTTTACCAAATCAATTTAAAAATTACAAAATAAATAAAGTTATTAACTTACATATGATTTGAAATAAAAACTAGAATTACACTTGAACAATCAAATCACATCCCAAATACCATTTTACGAAACATATGCAACCTCAACATCAATGTCATATCAATTATTTCTAATCAACCATTTGTAAAAAAAATACCAATGTGTTCAAATTTACATAACACAATATGCATGAGTCCAAATCAAACAAGTATATATATATATATATATATATATATATAATGAATTTTTCAAAACATATACACCATATCAAATACAATCAGTCATGAATGGGCATCATGACCTCACTCTCAGTCTCACTGTCCCCACTAGTGCTAGTCTCATAATCCACCTTAGAAATGTATGGCCCCACACCTCCTCAAGCTATCATATGCCTCTTATGATGACTCTCTCACTCTGGTAGTGAATCATGCTCCTCACAAAAGTCTGCATATCCCCTCTGAAGGTCTGTATACTCATCCATGATCCTTATGCTAATAGAACTAAAATCGAGTGAAGGCATCCTATGCCTATCCAGTTTAACTCTCAGCTCATCTCTCTCTCATATTGCCCTAACATATGCAGCTATCACTATAGCAACCCTATCAAATAGATGAACATGAATACTGGCTATGACCATTTCTCCCTCTATCAAATCCTCCTCCACTACATTATCAAGAACATGTTGTGTGAGCTGTTAGAGTGTCAACTCAATGATGGTATCCCACTACTCATCATCTCTACTTCTTTCCCCAGCCTATGCTTCATCTTGAGCTCCTCCCACTCTACCTGCACATAAAGTATGGCACTATATTAGCTATATAATTTAAAATCAAACTAAAAATCATAAATTTTTACACAATTCAAATGAAATTGATGCTTACCTCCCATCATCTGAATTGACTCAGGATCCTCATACTCTAGAGCATCCCCTCCATCAATAGGATATAATAGAGCTAATCGATACCTAACCCACCATGAAATATATGCATCTATACATCTAACATCATCCACATTAGGAATATCTATAGTCACATCACACGTATCCAAAGGTAATGGTGCTAACTTGGCCTCAGTAGGTCTCGCATGAGCTCCTACCCTCATTAGTGTCCATGCACTCCTCACCTGTACCCATGCTACTGGGGGCACATCCTATGGTACCCCAAACTATTTAGTCACATGCTCATACTTAAAGTGTTCATACACTCCAAACCAATGGTCATGTAACTAATAGTTGACCCTCATATACCACAACTGCACTCCATCCTCAACCCTCCCAAGAAATCCTCTATAAGGCCTCCATATGATATCATTAGCCACTAATCTATCTAAAAATCATCTATAATGATCCATCCCAAGATACCTTATAGCCAATGTACTCATCCACCACTCCCTAAATGGCTATAGAGGTGCCCACTTTTCCCTAGGTAATCCAGTCAGTCGCATAACTACTATGTGCTCATAACCCCAATAATGCAATAAGGTAGCTACACTCACACCACCACTAAATGACTCCTATGTAAACCTGTAAAAATCCCTATATAGGTCTGAAAACATAGTCCTACCCCATGAAAATATAGTGCCATATACCTCCATACTGTGCACAATCCTATGCATCCTATATGCAATCGACACTCCACTCCTATTCATAACAACAAATAAGGCCAACAAAATAACCAACCACTTTCATAAGCATGGAACACTAGACTACATAATAAATGACAATAATACATCACTATCACTCCCTATTCAATGTATACCTAATGTCACACCAACAAAATACAAGGATGTATGATCAATAACATCAACACCCATGTCATCCTACAATGTCACATGCCATCCACTAACTAGCAAATGCAAAATATGATACAATCCTCCAGAGTCATAGTAATCTCCCCTATATGAAGCCAAAAAGTACATGTATTTACATTCCACCTCTCACATAAGGTGATAATCATATATCTATCCCACTGCATTGTGCCTAAGTCACACACATGACCCAACCCTACCCTATCCATGACAACTCTCTCATCAACAGACAATGGTAATAGCCTAAATGTCTCCATCACCTGGCCCTTATGAAACTCTCTCATCCATACCTCACCCTACATAACACCAAAAACAACACATATATCAATCAACAATGCCAAATCCAAAGCCAAAATAAAACAATAGTCAATAATAAATCAACATCATTAAAAAATTAAGCCTTTAAGATAATAGCACTAGATATAGGATAACAACATTGGATAGGAGCATTACAACCTAAACAAGAGTGTTGGATGCAGGATATGAGTGTTGGAGCTAGTACAATTTTTCCTAGACTACTTTAAAGATCTCAAAACACCAAAAACATGCTTCAAAATAGACAAAAATCAACTGTTTTAGCTACTTACCAAGGTAACATCACCACCATCCTCAACTTGGTCTACCAACTGCTCAAATTGGGTCATGGTAGGTGCTCATCTCCTTTGTATATCTCTCACTTCAGAGATCCAAATCTCAAACTAGTCAATACGCGAATGAATAGAGAATCAATCCAATTCCCTATATTACCCAATTTTCCCAATCAAATTAAAATATTATTTTGCCCATAACTTGAACTCTATAACTCTATTTTTCAAATCATTTTCTTCCATAAAATCATGACAATGATACATTAAACATCAATCAAACTTAGCTCTCTTACTACCTCATATAACTACTATAGCATAAGCATCTCTATATTCTTTTTATACTCCAACACACACCTTGGTCTTCACCAATCAAATCTTTTTCCACTTTCAACAACTCAGTTTAATCAATCAAACAACTTCTAATTCAATTCAAAATATACCAACCTTGTTTCTATTATTACATCACTAGTCATCACTTTTAGTTCGACCTCCTCTATCACAAATTTCATCCCTCTCCCCAAAAGGAGGGCATCATTCCTACTATTCTTATTTCTACACTTACCTAGCATGCCCATTCACTCTCATAGGTGAATACACCATGGTTTGTACACATCCAACAGTCAGATTACCATGTTCAACTCAGGTCTGTCAAGATATATAGCAATTCAAATTACATGGGTTAACCAACATTACTTTGGACATCTAGAAGGATATACCTTTAGTTTACATATACATAGACTATTCAGATATAATGGTTTAGATCATATGGATCCATGGTGATTTTAGTTTAAAAATACATAAACTATTTAGATACAGTGGTTCATATTATATGGAATCACAGTGATTTAGATATAGATTCTAACTCAGATATTAGAGTTGGGGGCATGTACATACTACACGCCTCACACATATAGCTTCATACAACATGACATAGTTATAGAATCAGATAGCAGACTACAGGCATAATGCAGAGCACATTGTTTTGGTCTCTAATTTTACACATGAGGCATGGTAAGATATGTCATTCTACATGTGGTTATACAAATTACCAGATTATATAGACACATCACTCACATATCAGATTTGGAGGCATGGCATAAATGTTCATATTCTTCATCACTCAAGATTATATAGATGGAATGACAAGACATGTCATTCTATTTTCACACATTGACCAGAGTTTTAGATTACACCCAACTATACCCAAGTTATCACTAGGTTAGACTATATGACCTTTTGCAGCAGTTGGTCCATTGCATTACCAAGACCCAAACTACACGAGTTTGTACGAGACAGAGGACAAACATTAGTTTTGGGTCTCAATGTATTTTTGAGTTTTAGTTCAAATATTCAGAGTGGGGGCATGATAGATTTTGCTCTTCATAGCATACAAATTTTATACACACATTCTAGATTACATGAGTTTTTGTGGGATAGAGGACAAACATTAGTTTTGGGCCTTCGAATATTCCTCATTTTTAGATAGATTCAACATAGGGGGCAAGCATTGCCCTCCTTCTCCATGTTAGATGGATTCCACTTCCACATTTATTACAGGGGGCATCCATTTCAGGGATTCTTTCTTTCTTCAGGTACTATTCGGCTCTCGATCCACTTTCTTGGCCAAGAAGTGAGTTGGACCCTTTGTAACACATTTATCTCTATGCAGGTGAGTTTAAGTACACATTTTCTTCTTCTTTATTTTACTCTAATACTTTATTTCATTACATAACTAGAATAAAAGGGGAGCAAATGTATACACCTTAAATAGGTTAAGTAACTGCACATATCATTTTTTTTCACAGTCCTTTCATAAGAGACTCTGACTGGAGAATATGAGCCTTGTTCACATTAGCCATGTATATTATTTTACTTATCTTGGTCTTGTTTCATACTTGAGTCACCTTTTTGCTTATTCCCAGTCATCTCAAGCTTTTCAAATAGTCATTCTACCTCAGCCAGGTTAGATTTCCTAGGCCAATTTTATCCCCTAGGTCCCGAGCCTATAGGATTGAAGCGTCAAGATTGGACTATAGTGATGGACCCTAGGGTGTCCCATTTCTAGCGCTTCTATCTAATTTCATTTTTGAGTCCCAACGATCAGGTTTCCTCACTTAATGAGTCCTAAGCCCTTCTTAGCTTCTTCCTTAAGTTTTGTTTGTCTTTCTAATGTTGGTCAAATACGAATAAAGTTCTTAAATTCAAAATAAAGAGTCTCTTATATAAAAGACTTCACAAAGAATTTTATATCTATCACTTACTACTTTGGCACATTACATAATTAAAAATCAATCAATAGTATAGCTCAACATTCTGCATCACACATAGATTTGCATGCTTGATCAAGGAAGGGCCTAGGTGAAGGTTCATTCTTACATCTACTATGCATGTTGATTATGCATGCTTCCTAAGGGAGAACTAAATTTTATTTGACACCCTATCTTGAGGGTTAATGTAGGCAATAATTAGGATAACATGGGTTCTAGATCATGCGGTCATACTTCCCCTAACTTAGTTTTTCCCCCTTTTGCTTTTGATGTATTTGTTGTTTCTTGTGTAGATAGACCTAGGGTTTTGAATATTAAAATAGATCTATAAGGAGATTTGTCGACATTCAACATCCAAAATTTCATAGGTAAGATCACATTGGGACAATGAACAAAACCCATAAAACTTAGATCTTTATGAATAATTTAGATAACAATGGTAGAAAAGGACAACAATGTTGGACCTTAGGGTGTCCTATTTTAGTGGTCCTATCCTTTCATAAAAATAAAGCCAGATCTTGATTTGAAACACTATCCCAGTCCTGTACAACCTATACTAGACCTTGAAACAACTGTTTCAATTCATTTTAAGTTGAGTCTTATTTTCTCCATATTTATTACTATTTATGGAAAGGTTAAAAATATAAATAAAATATGAAAATTAGCGGTTAAATTATTGCAATATTATATTACTGATTTAGTCAACCTAGTCCCTTAACTAAATTAGGAATAAGACTCCAATAATCCCAAAATAGTTAAATCATTTGGTGAACCTGACTTAGTTCGAACAAAATCTAAAAACCCTAGGTACACTTAGGGTTTTTCCTTCATACTTTGTGCAAAAATTTAATTTAAATTTTTTGATTTTTGTATAAATTTTGTTCATTTATTTTATTCAATTTTATTTTAGAATTTAAATTATTGTAATAATTTTCAAAAATTCTGAAACCCCAACCTAAAACCCTAGATTTTTAAACTAGGTCCTCAAACCCCAGGCCTGCCTTCCTTACAATTTTAGGTAAATTTTTTATTTTTTTGCAAATTGTTTGGAGTGCGAGAAATATTTTAAAAATCTCTGTATTAGTAGTTATTTTGTGCAAAAATTTAATTTAATTTTTTTGATTTTTGTATAAAATTTTGTGCATTTATTTTATTCAAATTTATTTTAGAATTTAAATTATGGTAATAATTTTCAAAAATTCTAAAACCCCAACCCAAAACCCTAGATTTCCAAACTAGGTCCTCAAACCCCAAGCCTTCCTTCCTTACAATTTTGAGATAATTTTTTTGAAATTTTTACAAATTGTTTGGAGTGTCAAAAATATTTTCAAAATCTCTATGTTAGTAGTTATTCTTGTATTTATTTGCTTAATAGTACTTTTACACATTCTCTTTGGTGAAAGAAATAAAATGGCCACTAAGGCACTTCATCCCTCTCATCCCATAGATCAATTTCTAATTTTTTCTCATAATTATGACAATGAATGGACAAATTTGCAAAATTGCACATTAGCTAAAAATGTGGAAAATGATTTCATTTACAATGAAGATAATTACTATTGTTGTAATGAGGAATATGATGATACATATGAAAGTGATAGTGAATAAAAAGTAGATGCATCATCTTCTCTCAAACCTATCTCTTTTCTTCCCTCTTCCAAAAAAAATAATTTTGATAAATGGAAAAGGTACTTTTCACCTCATTCTCATTCTCATATGCACAATGTATCAAATGAAAAAATTAGTAATGTATTTATAAGTGAATCTCTCATTGGTGATAACTTGCTTCCATTTGAACCTAATCTCTATCTCTCTCTCTTTTGCTACTTCTATGTTCAAATTACAACAATATAAAGACAATAGAATCAAATTACCAATGCATACTTCAAATGATACATCTGATGTTCTTAACACTACTTTGTCATCTCAAACAATGGCAAAAGAATGTTTAAATGATAACTCTCCTACTCTTACTTCTCATATTGCAAATGAGAATAATGCATGCACTCCATTCAAGGATAACATAAATGCACATAATATTATAATTTCACATGACAATTTATTGCATATTATAAAATAATTAACATCTTCTCTTACCCCTCTCCCTAGTGATGATGGAAGTGATAATAAGTATGATAGTGAACATGAAAATGAGAATGAATATGAAAAAAACTCTAATTATGATAATGCAAGGAATAATGATGATTATTATGCACATAGTGAATAAGAAAATGCATCTCATGCTTCTAAATCTTCTCTCTCCTTCTCTCAAACATAAGGCATTACAAAATGTTGCTTCTACTTCTATACATGACTCTATTTTAAATGATGCACATGTTAATGATTACATCACATCCTCTGCTCAATTAGAGTGTGATTCACTAAATAATAAAGATACCAATGAATCTCCCAAGCCACCCCTACTACCGTAGCACCTGTTTCTCACTCTTCACCCAAAGAGAACGGTAGCCCACATCCCTCTATTAAGTTCTAAGTTGCCATTCCTTCAAAGGTTTAAGTGAGCACACCTCCTCTCTATGATCCATTTGCTAAAAGTATCATTCCCATGGCTAAAATAAATGATCAAATTCAATGTTTAAATGAACCATTTCAAAATGCTAAAACATAATCCTAGGAGATTATTTCATTGATGCATGCAGTGGGTGAATTACAACACCAAGTACATCTCCTTACCTTGGAAAATAAGGATTATAAGTCTTGGATGGATGCTAATGATTTACATGGTAACCCTTTTCTAAAGACATTTGTAAAAGCTTCATTACATAAACATTTCCAGATACCATCATTGCCTCAATTTGATGGAAGTGGAGATTCATTCGTACACCTTCAAGCCTTTTTAAAGTCTTTACCATCTCATGTGAGTTATTTGATTCTATTCCAGTTGTTCTAGTAGTAGTGGGTAATGCATAGAATTAGTTCTTTCATTTACTCTCTATTGGTTCCTTGCACACATATGATGACTTGGAGGAGGCATTTCTTAGATATTACATAACAAACATGGGCCTTTGTATTACATATGAGAAACTTGCCACATTGCATAAGAATACTTTAGAAACAATGAGTGATTATATCTTACAATTCAAGACTCACATGTTAAGATTTATTTACAAACTATTAGATTTAGAGATTCAACATATCTTTATTAAGAGGCTTCACCAACCCCTCCCTGAGCATATACTATAACAAATAGAGTCCTCTTTTTGATACTTATGTTATCTAGTTTTAGCCTTAGAGAAGAAACTAGGATTGATTGAGTCAGATTCAGTTGAATAGATTACTCTAGATTTCACAACATTACCTCTATTTATAAATCCTAACACTCAGCATCCACTATGTCTAAAATACGATAGAAGACCACAACTAGAAAAGAAAGTAGTTAAGAATAAAGAGCTAGTTTTTGAAACACCACCTACAGTATCCACTATAGAGAACAACAAGGCCTCACTATAGTTTGATTTAGAGTGAGATACCCCATGTGTCATATTATCATCACTACTAGGTAGGAGGTTAATCACATTGCCTTTTACTCATCGATGAGATCCACATCTCCTAAAGAAACAACCACATCAACCCTTTTGTAATTATCATCATATGTTTGGACATAAAGATAATGATTTCTATGGACTTATGGATTGCATTAATAGATGTGTTGATAATGGCATCATAGCATTCACATAGGGGCACTGAGATCTCCTCCATCATGGAACTATAAACCTCATTCATCCATGATTGAGTCATCCCAGGACATTCCTTCATAGGAATAATTGGTCACTCATCGTGAGAGTAATGTGGTTTATAGGATAGAGCCTCATAAGAGATATCCTATTCCACCTATTCAGAAGGTTTGGAAACTAGTACAATGAGAACAACCTACATATAGTAGTTTAGTTTGAGGAGTACATAGTACAATTCCATTTACATAACCAACATAATCATAGGTACCATAATAGAGTTTTTAGTGTCCTATCTCACATGGTAACCTACTATGGTTAAGATTAGAAGAAACCACATTATAAAGCACTGATTTATAGAGATATTCACTATGGATAAATTTTTAATGACCTATTTCATGTAGCAACCCACTATGATTGAGATTAGATGAGCCCCAATCACAAGTTACAATTCCAACTCAATCTATTACTCAGTCATTTATATCACAACAGAGGCCACATGGTATTATTTCATGTAGCAATCCACTACGATTGTGGATAGATGAGACTTCTTCACAACACATAGTTTCAATTGCACATCCAATAAGGTTACATTTGGCAGAGTCTCCATGCATAGCTATAATTAGTGTACAACAAATAATATCAAATACAACACATGTTTTTACACAATATGAGTAGTATGGGCACTTATTCAGTTGGCCATCAGGGTTTAAATAATAATACACCACACATTCATATTGTTATCAATTCATAGCTTCACTTCACAAGGTAATAATGGAGCCAAAGGGATAGCCTTTGTATTCTTGAGCCACCTACTTAGTGTGATTGAACACATAGTCCAATCATGGATTAACACATGCATACTTACATAACTTTAGTTAATGGGTGATGATGGAGCCAAAGGGCTAGTCTTTGTATTATTGAGCCACTCTCAAGGAATTGAGCTCAAAGTGATACACATAGAGTGATATCTTACATCCCCTTCTACTAACATTCATAGTTTGAAATAACCATCCATAACCAAACCAAATTATCAAAATCTTGATCTTACCGATATCTTATTTTACCAATCTTGAAACCAAATCACTTTACCAAATCAATTTTTAAATTACAAAATAAACAAAGTTCTTTACTTATACATGATTCAAAATCAAAACTAAAATTACACTTGAACAATCAAATCACATCTTAAATACCATTTTACCAAACATATGCAACTTCAACATCAATGTCAAATCAGTTATTTCTAATTAACCATTTACAAAAAAATATACCAATGTGCTCAATAACATAATACGCATGAGTCCAAATCAAACCAGTATCCATATATATATAATAAAGTTTTTAAAACATATACACCATATCAAATATAATCAACATGAATGGGCATCATGCCCTCACTCTCAGTCTCACTCTCCCCAGTAGTGCTAGTTCCATAATCCACCCTAACACTCAATGGCTCCACACATACTCTAGCTATCGCATGCCTCTTACAATGACTCTCTCACTGTAGTAGCCAACCATGATCCTCTTGCAAGTTTGCATATCACCTCTGAAGGTTTGTATACTCATCTATGATCCTCATGTTAATAGAACCAAAATTGGGCAGAGGCATCCTATGCCTATCCAACTCAGCTCTCAACTCATCTCTCTTTCCTTTTGCCCTAACATATGTAGCTATAGCTATAGCAACCCTGTCAAATAAATGAGCATGAATGCCAGCTATGATCATTGCTCAGTCTATCAAACCATCTTCCAATGTATCATCAGGAACATATCATGTGCACTCTTAGAGTGTTGACTCAATGATGGTCTCCTAGTACTCATCATCTCCACTTCTCACCCCAACTTGTGTTTCATCCTGAGCATCTCCCACTCCACCTACACATAAAGTATGCCACTACATTAACTATATACTTTAAAATCAAATTAAAAAGCTAAAATTTGTACACAATTCAAATGAAATTATTGCTTACCTCCCATCATCTAGATCATCTCAGGATCCTCATACTCTAGAGCATCCCCTCCATCAATAAGATATAATAGAGCCCATCAATGCCTAGGAAACCATGTAGTATATGCATTTACACATCCAACATCATCCACATTAGGAATATATATAGTCACATACCATGAATCCAAAGGCAATGGTGCTTAATCAACCTTAGTAGGCCTCGCATGAGCTCTTTCCCTCACTAGTGCCCGTACACTCCTCACCCACACCCATGCTATTGGGGGCACATATTGTGGTACCCAAAACTATCTAGTCATGCACTCATACTTAAAGCACTCATACACTCCAACCCATCAGTCATGTATCCAACAACTGACCCTCATATACTACAATTGCACTTCATCCTTGACCTACCTAGGAAATCCTCTATAGGGCTTCAATATGATATCATGAGCCACCAATTTGTCTAAAACTCATTTATAATGATCCATCCCAGGAGACCGGATAACCAATATACTCATCCATCACTTCCCAAATGGCTGCGAACATACCCAGTATACCCTAGGTAATCTAATTGGTTGCACAACTGCTCTGTGCTCATAAGACCAATAATGGAATAAGGTAGTTGCACTCACACCACCACTAAATGCCTCCTATGTAAACCTATAAAGATCTCTGTATAGGTGGGCAGGCATAGTCTTACCCCATGAGATCATAGTGCCATATACCTCCACACTATGCATAATCCTATGCATCCTATATGCAATTGACATTCCACTCCCATCCACAATAACAAAAAAGGCTAACAAAATATCCAACCACTTATGCAAGTGTGGAACACTAGATTACACAATAACTAATAGTAATACATCATTATCATTCCCTCTCCAAGGTATACCTAAGGACACACCAAGAAAATATAAGGACACATGATCAATAGTGTTAACACCCATGTTAACCATCCACTAACTGACAAATACAAAATATGATATACATCCTCCAAAGTCACAGTAATCTCCCCTATAAAAAGCCAGAAAGTACATGTATCTACATTCCACTTGTCACATAAGGTGGTAATCAAATATCTATCCCACTACACTATGCCTAGGTCACACACATAACCTAACCCTACCCTATCTATGACAACTCTCTCACTAATAGACAATGGTAACATCTTCAATATCTCTATCACCTAGCCCCTATGAAACTCTCTCATCCATACTTTGCCCTATATAACACCAAAAATAACACATATATCAATCAACAATGTCAAATCCAAAGCCATAATAGAATAATAGTCAACAACAAAGCAACATCATTAAAAAATGAAGCCTCCAAGATAATAACACTAGATATAGGACAATAACACTAGATAGGAGTGCTACAACCTAGACAGGAGCGCTAGAACCTTGATAGGACCGCTGAATGGAGGACACGAATGTTGGAACTAGTAATTTTTTTCCTAGACTAATTTAAAGAGATCAAAATACCAAAAACATGCTTAAAAATAGACAAAAATCAAGCATTTTAGCTACTTACCATGGTAACATCACCACCAGCCTCAAGCTGGGCTACCAACTGCTCAAATTGAGTCATGAAAAGTGCTCATCTCCTCAGCATATCTCTCACTCCAGAGGTCCAAATCTCAAACTAGTCAATATTCAAATGAATCGAGAATTAATCAAATTTCCTATATTACCTAGTTTTCTCAATCAAAGCAAAATATCATTTTGCCCATAAATTGAACCTCGTAACTCCATTTTTCATACCATTTTCTTCCATAAAGTCATGACAATGATACCTTCAACATCACTCAAACTTTTCTCTCTTACTATGTTATCTGCCTGATACAGTATAAGCATCTATATATTCCTTTTATACTTCGACACACACCTTGGTCCTCACCAATCAAAACTCGTTCCACTTTTAATAACTTAGTCTAATCAATCAAACAAATTCTTAATAAATTCAAAATATACCAAACTTGTTTTTATTATATGCCACTAGTCATCTCTTTTGGTTGGACCTTTTCTATCACAAATTTTATCCCTTTCCCCAAAGGGGGGACATCATTCCTACTATTCTTATTTCTATACTTAACCAACATTCCCATCCACTCTTATAGGTGAATACACCATGGTTCATACACATCCAATAGTCAGATTACTAGATTTAGGTTAGGTCAATTGAGATATATAGTGATTCAGATTACATGGGTTACTCATCATTACTCAAGACATTTAAAGGGATATACCTTAATTTTATAGATACATAGACTATTTAGATATAGTGGTTCAGATCATATAGATCCATAATGATTTTAGTTTAAAAATACATCAACTATTCAGATATAGTGGTTTAGATTATATGGATTCACAATGATTCTGATATAGATTTAGACTCAGATACCAAATTTGAAGGCATATACATACTACACACCTCACACATACAACTTCATACAAGATGACACAATTACAAAATTAGATAGCAAACTACAGGCAAGTGTAGAGCATAGTGTTTTGGTCTCCAATTTTACACATGAGGCATGGCAATATATGTCATTTCACATGTGGTTATATAGATTACTAGATTATACAGACACATCACTCACATATCAGATTTGGGGGTATGGCACAGATGTTCATGTTCTTCACCACTCAAGATTATATAGATGGAATGGAAAGACATGCCATTCTCTTCTCACACATTGACCAGAGTTCTGTATTATACCCAAATATACCTAGGTTATCACTAGATTGGACCATACAACCCTCTATAGTGATTAGTCTATTACATTGCCCAGACCTAAACTACATGAGTTTGTGTGGGATAGAGGATAGACATTAGTTTTGGGCCTTTGAGCATTTCTCAGTTCTAGTTCAGATATTTAGAGTGGGTGCATGATAGATTTTTCTCTTCATAGCATACAAATTTTATACACACATTCCTTATTACATGGGTTTATGTGAGATAGAGGATAAACATTGGTTTTGGGCCTTTGATCATTCCTCATTTTCAGTTAGATTTAGCATAGGGGCCAAACATTGACCTCTTCCATGTTACATAGATTTCACTTCTAGATTCAGTTTAGGGGGCATCCATTTCAGGGATTTTTTATTTCTCCAAGCATTATTCATCTCTCCATCCACTTCCCTATCCAGGAAGTGAGTTGGATCCTTTGTGGCAATTTTATCTCCACACAGGTAAGTTCAGGTATGTATTTTCTTCTTCTTTCTTTTACTCTAGTACTTCATTTCATTACATCACTAGAATAAAAGGGGGGGGGGGGGGAAATGTATATAACTTAAATAGGTCAAGCAACCACACATATCATGTCTTTTCATAGTCCTTTCATAGGAGACTCTGACTAGAGAATATGAACCGTGTTCACATTAGCCATGTCTTTTGTTTTACTTATCTTAGTCTTGTTTCATGTTTGAGTCACCTTTTTGCTTATTCCTAGTCATCCCAATCTTTTCAAATAGTCATTCCAACTCAGCTAGGTCAAATTTCCAAAGCCAATCCTATCCCCCTAGGTCTCAACCCTGTAGGATATGAACGTTAGAATTAGACTATAGCATTGGACCCTAGGGTATCCCATTTCCAACACTCTTGTCCAATTACATTTTTGAGTCCCAATGGTTAGGTTTCCTCACGTAATGAGTCTCAAGCCCTTCTTAGCTTCATCCTTAAATTTTGTGTATCTTTATTATGTTGATTAAATATGAATGAAGTTATTAAATTCAAAATAAAGAGTCTCTTATATAAATGACTTCACAAAGAATTTTATATTTAGCACTTACTACTTTGGCACAATATATAATTAAATATTAGTCAATAGTATAGCTCAACATTTTGCATCACACATAGATTTTCATGCTTGATCAAGGAAGGGCCTAGGTAAAATTTCATTCTTGCATCCACCGTGTACATTGATTATGCACGTTCCCTATTTGATTTAAGACCCTAGGTTGAGGGTTAATGTAGGTAGTGATCAGGATAATAGGGGTTCTAGATCATGATATCATACTTCCTCTAACCTAGTTTTTCCCCCTTTTGCTTTTGATGTATTTTTTGTTTCATGTATAGATAGACCTAGGGTTTTGAATATTAAAACAACTCTATAAGGATTTTTTTTGACATTCAACATTTGAAATTTCACATACAGGATCACATAGGGATAATGAACATAACCCATAAAACTCAAGTCTCCACGAGTAGTTTGGACAATAGCAATATAAAAGGACAACAATGTCAAACCCTAGAGTGTCTTGTTTTGATGGTCCCATCCTTTCACAACATGAAATCCAGATCTTAATTTATGACATTATCCCAGTCTTGCATAACCAATATCAGACCTTGCAATAACTATTTTAATTCATTTTAAGCTAAGTCTTATTTTCTCCATATTTATTGTTATTTATAGAAATATTACAAATATAAATAAATTATACAAATCAGTGGTTAAATTATTACAATGTTATTTACTAATTTAGTCAACCCAAACCCTTAACTAAATTAAGAATAAGACTCCAATATTCCCAAAATAGTTAAATCACTTTCACATGTACATTGGGATCTCCCTCTCCCTTGTACTTGGGTATTTTAGGTAGGGGATGTGGTAAGAGGACCCCTCATATGTTTTATTCAAGGCATTATTTTAGATACTCTATGTAGTTTCCCATGGCACTAAAATCCATTAAAGGCACACTGGGATGAGCCTGAGGGAGAGAGGCAGGGTAAGGAGTGGGTATGAAACTACTAGGAGGAAAATACATGGGTTAGAGTAATCTAGTAAGTACTTATTTGATAGAGAAATTTGGAAAACATATAGTAATAAGGGGGTTAAGTTTTGGAAGAAGTGAAATTTGATGCTTGTAGAGGTAGAGTTAGATTGGGTGGCACATTGACCGATACATAACTAGAAAGAACAAGGTGTGGTGGTGCATTAGTTACCACATTATTCAGATTAAGGTAAGGAAAAGAAACTCCAATAGGGTTTTGCATAGGAGTTGTTAATATGGGGTAATTTTATATACCATAGGGTTTGGAACCCCATGAGTAAGAATGTCCCCTAGATATTGGTTTAAATTAAGTTAGTGGGAGGTGGGTTAGATGGGCAATGTGGCGGTTAATAGGTTATCACATGAATGGGAATATAAGAGGAATGACCTTGATTATAAAGGTTAAAAGTCATATATTGATTTAGATAAGCTTAGTTGGTCTCTAAATCTTGAATATAACCCACCAAGGTGGAGTTGAATTCATTTGTGAAAAAGTGGTGTTAGATTTGGGAGACTCTTTTGTGGAAGATTCAAAAGGAAAGAGTTGATAGCTAATAATGAATTGGTTTATGTTAGAAGACTTATGATGAGTCATAGTAAGTTGTCCACTAGGAAGGGAAGTGTTTTGGTTAGTTTTAGAGGGGTGTGAAGGCATTTTTATTTTACTCAACCCATCTTCTAGGTAGTAGATTATTTCAATGTATTGAATGAATATTCATATGCTTTCTATATCTAGGCTTTGTAAGCTAATATGTAGTATGGTTACAATCTAAGGGTTGATTCCACATTCAATGGTGAGAGTTATATTGTTAGAGTCTAGGTGATTATTGTTGGTTTTAGAGGCATTTTGCAATTCCTAAATTACTACCTTAGACTTAGTTTGTAAGTTTGAGGAAAAAGAGTTTTGGAATTGATTTTCCATGTTTTGATTGGATTCATTTTCCAAATTAATAAAGAGGCCTCACCAATAAATTTTTGGATCCTTATATATATCTCAAGGTCAAAATTTATCTCAAACTCCTGGTCAAACATAATCAAGGGGCGAGGGGGTGGGGGTGTGGGTGAGGTGGGTTGGCTAGAAGAACAGTTGGTTGGGCTGAGGTATATGGATAAGGTTTTACATATCAAGTGGAAAAGGATGCTCATGGTGATACCAAAATTTCTCACCCATATAATGTTTCTCATTTATAGTATAAAATTGGATGAGATTGAATCCCAATAACCCTCAATGTGGACAAGGACAATATATCAGAGTTCTTGGTCAATGTTTGGCTTAAGGAATTGGGAAAAATTGGGCTATAAATCCTATGGATTTGGTTGGTGTGATCACATTGACCATGGTTGTATAATTTCATTCACAAAGTGAGTGAAAATAGGATGAGGCTAGACTTGAGGATAAAGGAAAGGAGAAGGGAGGCTCAAACCTAAAGGTTGTTAACTTAGTGGGCTAGAATGTGAAGGGGTATTTCTATGATTGGGGGTGATATTGGGTGTGATTATTCATCTAATGAACTAATAGATATAGTGATAGGTTTAGGAGTGGGTTGTAATGATAAAAATAAAGTTTATGTTAAGAAATAATGTCACCTTGAGGGTGCATGCTAGAATAAAAGCTAGTGCTCTAGGAAAAAGGCCTACCCTATGGAGGTAGGGGCATTCAGGGAGCATCATACAATGGTGGGGCAGGGTTGGTTTATAAAATTATAAGTGTATAGCTTTTATTGAATGTTTTTATTAAGGTTTACTTGTTTTTTTTTGGAAGGTTGATAAGAAGGTTTGGTACTCGTGCTTATTTTGATGAGGTTTTGTTCAACTTATTTTTTTTTGTTTTTGGTAAGGTTTTTGAAAATTAGAAATGAAACTATACTACTTACTGAAATGAAATAAATGAAAAACTTGAATATGAAAGATAAGAAATGATTTTTTCATATTTTTATTTTTTAATTTCAAATTAAGTTTCCAATAGTGTAATGCTAAACTAGATTTCAAATGAAAGATGCAGGTGCTAATTTTAAGCTTTTACTACTTTGAAAGATGATAGTTTTGCCTACAATGCACTAAATGAGCATTATTTTCTTTTTTTTGTCTTTTAAAATGAAAACAAATTAATACTATTATGTGAAATTTATATTTCAACTATGTAAATGGGGAATGAGATCTAAAACCTAGATTGCTTCTGTCAAACACAACTTCTATGTTTTCAAAAATTAATCCACATGTGCAAGCTAAAATACAAGTTTTAATTTTTTTTACTATTATATGTGAATGTAAATTATTTGATATTAAAAAAAATCAAATTAAAATTTCTTATTTTATAATTTGTGACAATATTATTTTATCATGCAAATGGATAGATGAACTCTAAAATGCAAGACTATTTTTTTCTTCATGTTATAGTTTTTTTTTTGTGTGTTGATGTTTGATGTGGGTGTATGCTAAGAGAAAAATGAAAATTAAATATTTTATTTTGGTTTTACCTAATTTTTTTATTCAACTAATATATCATATATCTAAATCAAGTACTACCATTATTTGATTTTTTGATATGGCAATGTAACTAAAGAAAATGAAACTATCTTTTTTAGTGCAAGAAAATGAGAGATAAGATGATTATTTTTCATTTATTTTTGGAATTTTTAGAATTAAAATATATTATAATGAAAAAATAAACTAATCTAATGAAAAAAATTGAAAACAAATCTTCCAACCTCATCCAAGAGATAAAGGTGAAGAAGTAGTTGGTGTGAAGAAGCAATCTTTATATAGCTAGCTCCTTTGCCCAATGGTGACTTTGGAAAATATCAAACAAGAATATGAAAAAACAATGGAATTAAAAGAACACAAATATAAGGAATAAAAAAATGATCATGATTGGAATGATTCATGAACAATAAAGAATAGGTTACAAGCTCGATATATTTCCTTCAAAACTCATGCAAAAATGACCAGAAGATGATTGTAAATAGAGAAAAACCTTTTTAAAAATCACAATTATATGGTTTATGGATTTTAAATATTTCAAGTTTTAATCACATGTACAAAATTTGGATATGAGTTTCTTCTAAAAGTGAAATACTTGTAACGAGGAAGGCAGAGTTGTGACTTGGAGTTAACTTGAGATTGACGAGGAGTTTGGCCAAGTTAACTTGGAGATCAAGGAGATTGACAAAAATAAGAATAAGAGTGAATTAGGTAGTAAAATAAGTGAAATTGAGAATAAATAATAAAAAATGTAGCCAAAACTTAAAAAAATGGGTGAAAACTGAAATCTCGAGTAACAAATTTTAAAAACTTGGCAAAGGTGATGAAATCACTGCCTTATGTAGGTGGCAAAAATAGAACTGCTACGGTGGTTTGAAAAACCTTTGATATGGATTACCGAATTACCATAAAAATTCATAGAACCACCATGATGGTTACATTTTTTCCATGGTAGTTTTGCCATGAAGGATTTTTTGAAAAAATTTAAAGTAAGAGGACTTAAAAAAGGAAAATTTTGAGGTTTGAAAAGGCCAAGGAAAGAGTAAAAGACTAGAAAAATTGAGAGGACTAGGTCTAAGAATATTTTGGTGGAGATCATTACATCATCATTAGATTTGTCTTGAAAAATGGCACCATGTAAAATTTGGGTGCTTATAATGACAAGGTTAGGCACAACTATTATAGAAAAAGCTCTTACACATTAGGATCAAACTTATACAAAAAGCATCATCAAAAGGGAGAAAAAGAGTCAAGAAAGGGGGATTAAGAGAAGCTCAAAGAAAAATGAGAAAATCCAAATCAATTTACTTAAAACAAATAAATTAAAGAAAACTACTTGCAAATGAGATATGTAATATAGTGTGAAACTAATGATTAATTGTAAGAGTTACTATTTCCAAATGATAATTATGATTTAATCTAAAACAATTAAATGAATAATGACCTATCTTTATGTTTTTGGTATTTTCAATATAAGAATGGTAAATTAAATATGTTAGTATTTAGATGTCAAATGCAACTTACCAACAAACACACAAAAAATCTGAAATTGACTAAAACAAGGAAGGCCAACGAATAAGAAACACCATAAGGACTTAGGAAAAAATAATAATTTGAACATTATAATGCATGGGACAAGAATACACTCACGAATACTTTGGGATAACAAATTGACAAGATAAAAATATCTTAGAAATGTAAAGGACATTAAGCTTGGCTCACAATATTGACAATAAAGAACTATGGAATGATGACACCAAACTAATAAGGTTGATCACATAACAAACTCAAATTTAGGGTATAAAATTGAAGACTAAAACCAAACAAATGGAGAAATAAACAATTAGTAACTAACAAATGAAAAACTCCATAAGATAAACATAAATTTGGAGGTACAAACACTCTATATAGTTTGAATGAATGCTAAATAACACAATGGAACAATAATTTGGAGCATGCAAAATAAGGTAAATGTAAGGTTTTAAATAATGCTAAGGTGGAAACAATGGAGATGCTTCTCCTCAACCTTGAATAACATTGCAGTGGATGATAAAAATATACTTAGAATAATGGGGTTTATAAAAAACACTTTGAGTAAGAATAAAACTAAGATATGATATTACTACTAATCCAATGAAACAAAATAATCTACTCTACTCTACTATAATATACTAACAATAAAAATGACCTTAAACCTATCACTATCTATATGACAAATCAAAGGATAAAATGGTGCTAGAAAATACTGAAAGCATAAATATCTAAATAGTATTAACACTCAATCTCATGGGAAATCACTTCAAGGCAAATGCTCCATAATCCAAAATTAAAAACTAACACTAATATTAAATAACAACATAACAAAGGTCGTGTATTGATATCATGTAAATAGTGGTTGAAAAGATATTATTTTATTACCATACAAAAGGAAATAATAGGGCCATATATAGGCTTAAAAAGGATAATTGAGAGGCTTGAGCACAACTGAAGAGGCTAGGAGAAGGAAGTGAAAAGCTAGGGCACATGGAAAATTTATTATACCGAGCTTGACCTTTGAAATGAATATATGACCTTTTGTGATGAATCCATCAATTAATGTAGATTGGTGGTTTTATTAAAAGATAAGTATAGGTTAGGATCAATCTTGAAAAATGAAATGTACACAATCTAAGCAAACATAAGCTAAGAAGAAATAAATAGAGAGGTTGAGAAGAAGGAATAAGAGGTTAGAAAGAAGATATGGTGCAAAATCTTGAGTTTTGGAGAGATTCTATCATCAGTGAACATGAATGTTGAACCATTTCAAATTTGGTATATTACAGGGACCAATGTTATCCTTCAATTATTATCACCCCTACGATGTTTCAAAAAATTTGGCAAGCAACACTCTAGGTATAATGCATATTAAAAAATAGTCCAATGAATTCAATGCCTAGTATTATATGAATTTTCATGTTGTAATGAATACATGGGAAAGAAATGAATGCTTCATAGTTTTCTTAAATTATTATCTAAATGATTAAAATAACAACTCTCACACTTTAACAATTGATCTCTAGATATAATGGATTCATGTCTTACTTTATCATTTCATGTCCTATATGCACTAATGCACCTGTGTATTTTCTCAAATTCAAATTAGAACCATATTGATAAGAAATCTAACACACATGTGTGAAATTCTAATAAATTAGGAAAACAAGGTACAAGAGACTTAAAAAAGTGGTCATAAAGGCCCATTCCATAATCATACATAATTTTGTTATGGAAAAAATCCAAGAAACTAATTCAAATAGGAAGGGAAGAGAGGAAAAGAGTAAAGAGAGAGAAATGAAGAGGGAAAAGATAAGGGACAATGAAAACATGGGGAAAACATGCCAATAAGGGTCTAACATGAACTGGTACTTGAAAAATACATAAGTATGCTATAATAATGCAATTATAATACTGATAACTGTCCCTATAGCAAAATTAGGTATATACATAGTGTCCTACTTTGATGTTTATGTGCATGCACATAATAGTAAAAATAACAAAATGGGGAGGATACAATCTATATTATGCACTCTCAATGTTCCTACAAAAACTCCAACACTCTTTCAACAACTCCAATTATCTTGTAGACTTATAAAGGACGTGTGCATATGGATAAGTGTCCAAATTATAAATGTCGTATTGAAATGAATAAGAGGAAAAATGAAACTAATACACCTAGTTTTGGTTGGTAGTTTGGTAGTGACCACACTATGAGTCTCAAACATTTTTGAGTATGTGAGAGTGTTCCTATGAGTCTTATTAGAACAACCTATGCATGGATATGTGCTTATAATAATAAACTATTGAAATCAATAAAAAAATACAAAATGGAAATGATGTATTGGTTTTTTGGTAAAATGTGAGATTACCTTGTATGAGTTCCTTGTATCTCTAAATTTGTGCAAGTAAGAGTGCCCATTTAGAAATATAAGTCTTGAAACATGTGCTAGATCCTACATGCATTTTATAGTATAAATTTTAATTACAAAAAATAAATTCTCAATAAGTATGATGTATTGTAAAATAGATAAGGATAATGAAATTCCTTAAGACATTAAGTGATGGGAATAAGTGTCATGATTTGGGTACTTCTCAAAATATTGATATGTCATTACCCTCACATGGAGGATAAAAATAATGCAGAAATTTCATGGGTCCTTTGATGTGTAAATAAGAATGAATATAAAATTTCCCCCCTTTTGAGATGTGGGTGTAAACACCTAATTTTGGTACATCACTAGTTATTTACTTTTGTATTAGTGTGTTTATATGTATAGGGATCATTGGTTCATATTAGGCTCTTCTTGACATATTTTCCCTTCTATTGTGCCCCATATTTTCTTTTTTTTCTTTATGTTTTCCTTAAAAAATTACTTTTAGTTCACTTTCGATCAATGATAATACTACCATTCAATCCAAACACTTGAAAACTTATATATTAACTATTTATTTTCTCTGGTATGACCTTCGATGCTCTCACAATGTCTAAATCATCATTTAGGGTTTTATTACTTTCCATGAATAGGATCATATCAATCCAGTCCTGATCATTTTTTTGGTGGGTTCCTTTATTCTTTTCTCTACTTAGAAATTTTATGCCATGTTTATCAACTTTCCTTCCATTTGGTTGTGGGCTTGAGCGCCAATAAGATCTTAATTTAAATTAAATAAGTTTAGAACTACATGAGTGCATTGATGCATATATGGATAAGGTTTTTAAAATTGAGGCACCATCTATTATTACAATTTAAGAGCATAATCACATGATTATAACAACCGACTTATACTAAAATTTGAATTGAAGTAGTGAAAGAGAATATAGAATCTACTAGCTATTTACATCTCATACATAGGGATCGCATTTGGGATCTTCGTACTACATTGTATTGTTTACTAGATTACATCAATATCAATTTATAACTTGTCAAATAACATGGGGTTGATTGAAGTGGGAGCCTTTTATTTACTAAGTGTGCATACACTAATGAGAGATAAAAGTGGGGTCTTAAAGTGCCATTATTTTCCCTTGAAAATAACAATACTTGAATTTGGAGAAAATTTTAGAAACACTTGGAAAAATAATTTTATGATAACATAAGAAGATGAATTGTGAAATTTTAAATCTAGTTTCTAAATATACATTTTTTCCTAATACTAGATGAAAAATTATGTAAAATCAATTTATTTCTAACAATGACAATAATTTGTTTATGAAAAAATAATTAAATTACATGTGTACGAACACACTTTTTTTGAGTAAATAAATGAACCTTTTGTATGAATTCACATATAAGGATAGATAAAATGTTTAATATTGTTGAGAATATTTTTTATATTTTTTCAATTAATATTTTTTAATTTGTTTTACAAGTCAAGAAAATTGGAAAAATGAAATTGTAAGTGTACAAACATAAGTTTTTGACCTTAATTTCATAAAAATAATTTTTTAAAAGCATATCTAATGATGTGTAAATTTTTAGTGTTACATGTGTGAAAATAAAAGAGCTAACCTATTGTCCAAATATAATTCCTTCTAGGGCTACAATATTTTTCCTATTAATCGGAGTAGACAAAGACCCTAATTGATTAGTAGTTTTATGGATGAATCCTCCTAGGGGGGTTTTATTCTACCCCAAAAACCATATTTTAGACAAATTATGGTTGGAGAAAACATTTATTTTTATAGACATAAATTAATGCCCTAATGAAGGTGACTGGCAAGAATAAGATCCAAGATCTTGATAATGGAGGTAAAAGAACATGCATACAAGCAACTAAATAAAATTTGATTGCCCAGCTAGATCTGATAGAAATTAGGAGGAATATAGTGGGTATGCATGGATGAAGCCTAGTCTAAGCATTTCTTAGAGTGCAAATAACTATGGATTAATTATATTCATGGACCATATGAAACTATAAGACAATCAAAGAATATGAACTAAAAACCTATGCAAAAGGGTACTTTATAAGAATATTCACCAATGAGTAAGATAAAAATAGAGTGTTTGGAAGAGGGCTATACTTCTTCAAAAATATTGGTCTCTTCATGAACCACTGACATGTAACATTTAATCCCATGAAGGAAATCCTAACCATGACACCTATCTAGATCCATATGTATACTCTACCACAAGAATTTTGGTCTAGGTATGTCTTTGAAATCATTACTAATATTATTGGTAAACTTGTTTATATTTCAAAGACACACATGGTAAGGGCCTTTCTAGCTATGCTAGAATATGTGTAGAGATAGACCTCACCCAAACCCTCCCCAAAAACATCACATTGAAAGTAGGATAAATGGAGTGGGTACAATATCTGGACTATGAGAGTATTCCTTTCTGCTGCAAAAGTTATCATGCATATGGGCATCTCATTATAGAATATCCAATAATACATAAAATCAATATCATGGATAAGGCTCATGAAATAATTGATAAAGACTTAAAGGGATTTTTTAAGCCAAAAATAAAGCACACAATCAAGAATAATAATAAAATAGTACATAAATATGTTCCAAAAGATAAAAAGTTGGCCATCAATGAAAAATACACCTTAATTGAAGGTACATAATCTATTCTAGAAACTCAACCCTAGGAGAAACAAAATGATATAGAAGTGGAAGATATTACAAAAAATTATGGATTCAAGGAGGAATTGAAATATCTCCTAAAAAAATCAAATAAAAGATACTTAGATCAACAAAAGGTCAACCATCCTCAAGACAAGTAGAAAAAAGGAAAAATCATAATAGAAGGCTCAAAACACAAGGAAAATTGCAAGTCAAGATGAGGAAGATGAGTCAGATTTAGGAAAAAAATAGGATAACATGGTAATTATGTAAAATTTGAATCTAAACTCCAAAGGAAACTTTAGAAAGAGAAGAAAAGGGAAACCTAGTAAAAAAAGGCATGATGAATCAATGAAAGTCATTAGAACGGGGATATAATTCAAATAGATACCCTCTTAGAGAGAACCAAGTGAAATATTATTCCTTAATGCAAATAATATATTGGAATAAGGGATAAAGATAACAATCTTGGAAATAGATAAAGGCCAAAATAAAATCAAACATGAACTCACATTGGATCATGGGGGGTGACTTTAGTACTAGAATGGATACTTCTATTTTATCAAATTTAGGATTTATGTAAAAAGCTTAGATCACAATAATACTATGAAAAATTAGGATAATAATATAAAAATGATAACATTCATTTTTTTAGAAATACTATATTCTATAAACTTACTAAAAATAACAAGGTTCAAGGAGAAAACAAAGACTTATTTGGAAACTTTGCCTTCGTGAGGAATCAAGGTCTAAAACTTGCTATGCAGAAAGGTCTAGTGACTAGAATCAAGAATATAAAACTAAATCTAGGCCTAGAAAATAGCATTGGGAAGAGGACACAAAAGGGGTTACATTATTTTTTCACCTAGGGTGCTCCTATCCACTTGTAGTGAGGAAATCAAGGTTTTTGGGTTCTTTTG
Source organism: Torreya grandis (assembly GCA_037957365.1). Lineage (NCBI taxonomy): Eukaryota > Viridiplantae > Streptophyta > Pinopsida > Cupressales > Taxaceae > Torreya > Torreya grandis. The sequence goes on from JARHVA010004508.1 coordinate 788,921, forward strand.
CCTTTGTCTATAGAGATTGTATCTAGTGCAAGAACTTATGATCACTTACAGAGATCACTACATGACTAATTTTACTTCAAAACCATAGCTCCTTGACATGTGAAACCAATGAAAATAAATGGGGAAAATGGGGTCAGAGATTGAATTTGGGTGAGACCTAAACACCTCATGTGCTGAGCACTGCTTACATACCAATACTCCAAATAGGGATCAAACTTCATGTAGTTCTCCCATGGTATGGTGGTGTGTAAATAACTGAGATAATATGAAATATGCTAGTGTAATAATTATGTGATTATGTGACTTAAATATGACTTGTGATTGTTAGCATAATGTTGTCATTGATGTCAATTTGATGTTATTGATGTCTAGATGCATCTGGTAAAGATGCATGGTGAGTAGTCTTTAAGGTATGTATGAGTGAAGGTCGATGTCTTAATAAGCAAGGAAATGAGGTATGCATGAGTGAATGTTGTTTTCTAGGTAAGAAAAAATAGTTTAGGCATCAACGTGAGGTTTCGAAGATGATCAATGGTCAAGGTTGTTGCTTAGTGTTGTCTTTGTTGTTGGAAGGGTTGTGTCAAGATTGGTGTTACTCTAGAGAAGGATAATCAAGGTAAGTTGTCCAGTGCTTGATATTTATGGTTTATTAAGAAGGTATGAGCATAGGATGCATAGTATTATGCATAAGGAGGCATGGTGGCATAGTGAGTTGAATGTTCTCAAGCTTGTAAAGGCTATATAATTTTGATATCAAATATCTTTGAGGACAAGGTGTCTTGAGAAACCTAGTCCTATCATGAGCATGTGCATGATGAGATTGAAAAGGTATGTATAGAGGTAAGATATTGTCTAAGAAGTAGGAAAGTCATGTGATAAATGTGTATAATCATCAAGGAGTATTTCAAGGTCATTGTCAAGCTTTAAGTGTTTGAGAAGCCTAGTCATGACACTGGTCATTGCATGAAGAGACCTTGTGAGAAGGCATAAACTTGGTGACCTAGTAAGATGAATGAACAAGGGCATAAGAGGATATATGAAGTTATTTTAACATGAATATGAGGCATTTTATCAATCATGAGAGTCTCAAAGTGAGCCTATAGGGGTAGGACCTACAAAACTAACATGCAACTAGACAAGTTCTAGACCTTACCTAAACTAATGAGGTGTCATGAGGTATTGTTAAGGCATATAAAGAATGTATGATAGTGGTTAAACATGGTAATATTTTTTTATGACATGTATATGAGGTTTTATAACTTGGACAGTGGTTAGAAGGTCAGTTTTAAGGGCTAATATGACTTGTAGGTCAAGGCCTAAAGAGAAAAAAGAGAGATGGTGGCCAGATGGAGTATCAGGATCCATTTCCAAGGAAAGTGTGAATATGTGAGCATTATCAGAGGTATTTAATGTTTTTTAAAGTATTTTGACCAAGTTTTAGGTCAAAATTTGAAGGAAAAGGTATGAAATAGTGTTTTGAGGTCTCTTGAGTACATAAAATGAAGGGTTCTCAACCTATGAAGGAATTTCAAGTGTTTATTGGCATGTGTAACATCTACATGGGAACCTGATATATTCATGGTAGATGGGTAAGGGTCCTATATCAAATTTCTATGAATTATTTTTGGAATGAGGGGCTAATCTTTATGAATGATCGCTAAGACTAGAAGATGGTTTAAACCCTCAAAGAACCCTAATAATGACCCGATATGAAAGAAGTTGTTCTAAAGTGACTAGAATGGTCTCAAATGGCTAGATAAGTGATTATATGTTGTATTAAACTCTACAAATCATCTTCAAGTATGATTGGTTTGTTAGGTGAGTGAGTGGACCCTATAGGAAAGGCCTTATTTCTCAAAGATTTGCTATAGTAGTCAGAGTTAACCAAGTCAAAATTTACAAATGGATGAAGGTTTAAGGTTGAGACTTGTATTTTATGTTCATGGTGGTTTATAAGTAGGTTATAACTTTAAATGGTACTAAACTGGTCATACAAGTTGACCTATCACTAACAGACCTAATGATTCAGATAGTGAGAAAACTAGGCAAATGTGAGAAGTTTATTAAGGATGTATTATCATAGATTAGGGATGAATACAATTGCATGGATATGTTTTTCAAGACTTGTAATAAATGTTAATATTGTATTTAAATTTATATGACAAAATGCTGCTCATAAGTTGACTTATTTAGTTTTGTTGTGCCTATGAGGAGAGAGGTCCAAAGATTGGTCTATATGTCTAGTATTTTCCATTAGACCTTAGTATTTTTATGTTTGGAGATTTTTTGAAGATATATAAGGATCATATTCATTCATAAAAAATATTTTAGTATGTCTACATGGGTTTTGGAATTCAAAGTCATCATGAATAAATTTTGAGTGAACAAGGTACACTGATGAGTTTGAAGCCTTATATTCTGAATTCAAGTGTCTAATGAATATGGTGATGTTATTTTAGACATATATTACCTATCAATGCTTTGTATAATGGTTGAGAATAAATGTAAAAGGTTGAATCATTAAATCCAAAATGGCTTGTCTAGCTGAGTAATGACTGTGAGAGAGAAGGTCAACAAATTGGTCTGCAAGACCAATATTTACCATTAGATATTGTGATTTTTTTGTTGTATATTTTTCTAAAGATGTTTTAAGATCATATTAATTAATTTTAATACCTTTATTATGTTATTTAAAATGGTAGGAGTTCAATTTTCCATGACTATGTGTTGAGGCTAGTTGGCAGTTCTAAGTGGGCTATTTGCAGAGAAGAGTTTGAGCTTATATACCTTGAGTTGAAGCATTTCAATAAAGATAAAGTATAACATGCTCTAATAAAGGCCTAAATGAATTAGGTCTTCTTAAGGCCTAAAATATAATTTGGTTTGTTAAGTTATGGCAAAGCTAATGTATTGGTTGATTCATGTTTGCAACATGTTATAAGACATATATTAAGGGTAATCCAAGTGTGCAAGTGTGTATATCTAACCAAGGTGTGTGAGAGCATGTGAATTTTATAAGAGCAAGACTAGTTAGGCCTATTTGAGTGTGTGATAGAAGAGAGTTTGCAAGCAAATAAAATAGAAAAAAGAGGATTAGGATGAGGACATGTGGAAAATTGGAGGGGATTAATGAATATATAATATAAGGTTTGAGTATGAAGATCAAGGTCATATGAATTAATCAGTCTTGAAGAGACCTAGTAGAGCCAAGAAACCTAGAGGTGGCTTTGAGAGGAATAAAAGAGTGTGAAGAGATGAAGAAGAGGACCATAATATATTAAAGCTTGAAATTTTTTAAAATATGTAAGTTATATGTCTACTTTTTTGAATGGGTGCATGGTCAAGATGTGGCTGAGTTGGTGCTGAGTCACTAAGGGAGTTGGTGCTTCCTTGTAAGTGGATGCTTGCTAAAAATTCTGTCAAGTTGGTACTTGATAGATTGGGGTTGGTTCTCCAAGTTGAGTGGGTGTTAAAATAAATTTGATTCATTGATTTATAGGACTATTTTTCCAAGCTATGTTCTATGGGTTTTACTCCTTATGAAGGTTTCCCACATAGATGATGTGTTCATACATGCTATGTTTATATTCTCTTTACTATGTTAGTTGATATTGATCATATGATGATGTCACTTGATGAATGATTAGAAGATTAATTGAAATGAAATTAAGAGTTTATAAGGACATTGATTCACCCCACCCCATCTTAGTCATCTTGCTTCCAATAATTTCTATTAGAGCATGGTCCTTTGAGATAGGCCTAATAGCCTAAAGGTGATTCTAAGAAGCATAAACTTGGATTGTGATGATTACAATGTTTATCATGATAATAATTATGGTACTGGGAGAGTTTAATGATGAGAATGAGGATGAAAAGGTGAGTCATGATCAAATCATAAACCAAGGTGGGTTATTTTCTACCATATAACATAAGTCAGATTTGAAAGAATGCCAAGTTTATTCTTTGTAAGCTCAGAAGGATTATTTAGAATCCAAGTCAAAGGTCAAGCCTAAGTTAATAGTCAAGTCTAGAAGGACATTGAATATTTTTTAGTCTTGTAAGAGTATGGAGATCTAGAAATCTCCTAAATTTGCATTATTCTAGTGCCCTGTAGAAGGGGTGACTCTGTCAGGCTTCATGGAGACACTCATCAATAAGTAGAAGCATGATGGATGCTTGTTGAGCTTTGATAGGTGTTGTATGGTATGAAAACATGTTAAATATTATTGATTCTAAGATATAAGTGTGATATTTTGACATGTTAAGAGGTAATATTTTGGTATCTAGTTGTAGTTGTGCTTGATCTGTGTTGGAGCATGGTTGTGTAGTTCTATATGATCTTTCTTTGTCAATTAGTTATTTTGAGAATGATGTCTAGGTGAGAGCAAGGTCAGTTTAGTGGGCAGTAAGTTATTTCAATGCACATAAAAATGTTACATTGATAAGAATCATCATAATTAATATGAACATGGAAGGCACATGTCAAGATGTCAAAGGTGTTTAAGAGCATTGGAGGCTTGAGTCTTGTCAAGGTAGAAGTATGAGAGTAGTGATATATTTAAGGTGAGTTTATTAAGCATTGCCTTCTCTATTGATTAGTAATAAATAATTGATATCAAGGAGCATATTGTGAAGATGCATATTGCATAAGGTGGATATCAAAGGTGAATAGAGATAATTGGCAGAGTATAACTGACAGTGATTAGGTACATGAAAGAGTTGTCATGATGAGGTCTGTGCCATGGTGGATTGAGAAACATGAAAGAGAAAGATTGATTAAAAAAGAAAATATAAGATATCATATGGACATGAAATGATTAATCTATTATCTAGCATGGAGGAATAGATTATTCCATTGGAATAATATCTTTGATTACAGACATACCTAATAGGCATGGTGGACAAGCATTGATTTCAGAGATGTTTTATGTTCATAAGCATTGAGTGTGATTGATCCAAACATTTGAAGATGACATTTGGGTCAAGTATCATAGGTATATATGATTATTATTCCATATTTTTATGAATTGAAGGTGATCAAGTAAGATAAAAGTCTAGCAGATAGTGAACTAGGTGTTTCACAGACCTAATGAGCACCGAACTAATACAAGAAGAGTTATCATGTTGTAGATGGATCAGATATGGTGTAAGGATATAAGAGGATGATAGAAGGAGTATTTATAGTTTTAATAAAGGTTTAATGTATAATTAATCATAAATTAAGTTCCAAGAAGTGATAACATCGACTCAGGGTGAGCTAATTAGACAATTCATGAGCTTTAAGAATAAGTGTGTAGTACAAAGAAGATATGTAGAATCATGAAGATAAGTTGGATATTTATGAAGAATGAATAGAAAATGAAGTTGGATATCATTTATCTCTATGGAATAAAATTACATAAAGGAAGGTAAGCATTTTTGTATACCTGAGTCCATTTGAAGAAGATCTTTGATAGATAAGAACAAATGGGATAGCCTAATGAGTATGAGTTATAACAGTCATGTCAAGGACAAGATGTATGGTATTGTGATTAAAGTTTATTTAAATATTATTATTGATATAAGAGGTATATTATTATCTCTAAGTTTTTTTTAGTTTTTGAGAATAGTTTTAAAATAAGGAGAATGAATGGTTCTAGGAATTATAGTGTGTATGATCCTTTGTCATTAATGTCAAAATGGGAGAAAAGTTCATGAAGAAAGACCAGTTTAGGGGAGAAGAGATTGATAATAATGTAATGTGTTTTGAAATAAATGAAAAATGGGGAGTTTGTTAGCATAATGTTATCTTTGATGTCAATCTGATGTCATTGATGTCTAGATGCATCTGGTAAAGATGCATGGTGAGTAGTTTTTGAGGTATGCATGAGTGAAGGTTGATGTCCAAATAAGCAATGATATGAGGTATGAGTGAGTGAATTTTGATGTATAGGTAAGCAAGGATAGTCTAGGAATAAACATGAGGTTGTTAGAGATGATCAATGGTCAAGGTTTTTGCTCAATGTTATCTTTGTTGTTGGAAGGCTTGTGTCAAGATTAGTGTTGCTCTAGTGAAAGATAATCAAGGTAAGTTGTCAAGTGCTTGAGATTTTTGGTCTATTGAGAATGTATGAACATAGGATGCATAGTATTGTGAATAAAGAGGCATGGTATCATAATAATTTATATGTTATCAGTCCTTTAAAGGCTATATAATTTTGATATTAAGTATCTTTGAGGATAAGGTGTCTTGAGAAACCTAGTCATAACAAACATAGTAATATTATGAGCAGTGCATGGTGAGCATGTTGAAGTATGTACAAAGTTATGATATTGTCTAAGAAGAAAAAAATGCATATGAGAAAGGTTTATAATCATCAAGGAGTGTTTCAATTCTCGTTGTCAAGCTTAAAGTGCTTGTCTAGTCATGACATTGGTCATTACACGAAGAGACCTTCTGAGAAGGTATAAGCTTGATGATCTAGTGAGATGAATGCATACACACATAAGATGATATATGAGGTTGTTTGATCATGAATATGAAGCATTTTATCACTCATGAGAGTCTCAAAGTGAGCTTACAGGGGTAGGACCTATAGACCTAGCATGCAACTAGACTATATCTAGACCCTGCCTAACCTAATGAGGTGTCATGATATATTGTCAAGACATATGAAGAATTTATGATAGTGGTTGATAATGGTAAGAGGTTTTATTACATTTATATTATGTTTTTAAAACTTGGATAGTGGTTATAAGGTCAGTTTCAAGGGCTAATGTGATTTGCAGGTCAAGGCCTAGGAACAAAGAGAGAGATGGTGGCCAGATGGAGTATTAGGATCAGTTTCTAAGGAAAGTGTGAGTATGTGAGAATTTTTATAGGTATTTCATGTTTTTTAAAGTATGATGACTAATTTTTAGGTCAAAATTTGAAGGAAAAGTCATGAAAAAGTGTTTTGAGGTCTCTCAAATACATAGAATGAAGGGTTCTCAACCCGAGAAGGACTTTCAAGTGTTCATTGGCACATGTAACCTATACATGGGAACATAATATATTCATGGTATATGGGTAAGGGTCCAATATCAATGTTCCAATCATTGGTTTATAGAATTAAGGGCTAAGATTTATGAATGATCATTAAGACTAGAAGATAGATTAAATACTCAAAAAACCCTAATAGTGATCCAATATGAAAGTAGTTATTTTAAAGTGCCTATAATGGTCTCAAATTTCTAGATAAGTGATTGGATGTTGTATTAAAATATCCCAATCATCTTCAATTATGATGGTTTGTTAGGTGAGTGAGTGGACCCTATAGGAAAGGCCTTATTTCCTAAAGATTTACTATAACAATTAGAGTTGACCAAGTCAAAGTTACTAAATGGATGAAGGTTGAAGCTTGAGAATTAAATTTGATGTTAATTTTGGTTTTTAATTATGTTCTATCCTTTAGGTGTACTAAATTGGTCATACAAGTTTACCTATCACTAACATACCTAATGACGTAGATAGTGAAAAAACCATGCAGATGTGAGAAGTTGATTAGGGATGTATTATCATGGATTAGGTATGAATCCAATTGCATGGATATGTTTTTCAAGACCTGTAATACATGTTCATATTTGATATAATATTTTTATATCATTTTATATGACAAAATGTTGCTCAGAAGTTGACTTATCTAGTTCTGTTATGCTTGTGAGGAGAGAGGTCTAAAGATTGGTTTATATGTCTAATATCTACCATTATACCTTAGTGTGTTTGTGTTTGGATATGTTATAAATTTTTTTAAGGTTCATATTCATGTATCATAAGTCTTTTAATGTGTCTATAGAAGTTTTGTAATTCAAAGTCATCATGACTGATCTTTAAGGGGAACTAACAATTATTAGTGAGCAAGGTATAATGATGAGTTTCAAGCCTTATCTTCTGAATTGAAGTGTCTAATGAATATGGAAATGTTTATTTATAAATATATGACCTATACAAATTTTTTAAAATAATTTATAATTAGTTTAAGAGGTTGTATCATTGAATCCAAAATGGCTTATCTGGTTGAGAAAGGACTATGAGAGAGAATGCCAACAAATTGGTCTGCAAGACCAATAGTTACCATTAGATCTTGTGATATGTTTGTTAGATATTTTTATAAGTATGTTTTAAGATCATATTAATTAATTTTAATCTCTATATTATGTTCTTTTATATGTCAGGATTTCAAGTTTCCATGACTATGTTTTGAGGCTACTTAATAATTCTGAGTGGGCTACTTGCAAAGAAGAGTTTGAGCCTATATACCCTAATGTTGAACATATAATTAAGTTAGTGATGAACTTGTGGTCGTTAGTTTTATGGATATTTTATTTTTTTCCATGGTTTTTTGGAAAAATTGTGCTTATGCTTTAGTTGTTCAAAAAATATTTTGTGTGCATGTACAGGTCTATTATTAATAGTGTTTTGAGAAGCAGTTCAAGTGGTGGTTGGACCTAAAAAGTTTTTTGGACATAAAGTAAAGTTGGATAAGGTATATTTAAGTTTTATATGAGGTTTTACTACTATATGTGGAGTTTATAAGCATTTCAAGAAAGACAAAGTGTAATGTGCTCTAACAAAGGCCTAAACGAACTAGGTCTCCTTAAGGCCTAAAAGAGAATTTGGTATGTTAAGTTGTGGCCAACCTAATGTATTGGTTGATTCATGTTTGGAACATGTTATAAGACCCATATTAATGGTAATTAAAGTATTCAAGTGTATATATCCAACCAATGTGTGTGAGAAAAAGTGACTTGTATAAGAGCAAGACTAATTGGGCTTATTTCAGTGTGTGATAGAAGAGAGTGTGAAAGCAAACAAAAGAGCACAAAGAGGAATAAGATGAAGTAATTTGGAACATCATAGGGGCATCATGAATATATAACATAAGTTATTAATATGGATATAAATGTCATATGACCTCATAAGTCTTGAGAAGACCTAAGAGAGTGAATAAACCTAAAGACAACTTTGAGAGGAATAAAGCAGTGTGAAGAGCTGAAGAAGAGGACTATCATATATTGAATCTTGAAACAAGAAAAAATATGGAAGGTATAGATATGCTTGGTTGATTGGGTGCTTATTCATGAGGTTGATGATTTAGTACTAAGTCACTAAGGGAGTTGGTACTTCCTTGTAAGTGGGTGCTTGTTAAAGATTATGTCAAGTTAGTGCTTGGTGCTCCAAATTGAGTGGGTGCTCAACTAGATTTTAATTCCTTTATTTATAAGATTAGTTTTCCAAGCTATGGTCTATGGGTTTTATTCCCCATTAGGGTTTCTCACATAGATGATGCGTTCATACTTGCTATGTTTATATTCTTTTTACTATGTTAGTTGATATTGATCATATGATGATGTTGCTTGATGAATGATTATAACATCAATTGAAATGAAATTAAGAGTTCATAAGGACATTTATTCACCCCCCTCTTAGTCATATTTCTTCTAATAATTACCTATGAAATGTATTTAGACTTGATCTCTAGGTTATTAGGGCTATATGTAATTAGAATTGGGAGAAATTATGTTGTTAATGTACAAGTGTGATTCTAGTGCTTTTCAGTGTAGAAGCCTCTTGTGTTCCAAATAGTTTGAAAAATGTTTATATAGTTATATCATTGAAAATAATTTTAATGAATTTAATTAGGGACATAGGCTAACTTTCCTATAGCTTTGAATTTGACAAATTAGTCATTATTTAGTGGTAAGATAGTGTATGTAAAGGGAAATGCAACTGATCTATAAATCAATCCTACCTTTGAGAAGATAAATCCTTCTTACACTTTCAATTGTAAATACATTAAGTATTTTGATTCATGACCAATATGGATCCACTAGACCTATCCAAGGGATCTCTTCACATAATAATATCACTAGGGAGGGTTTCAAAGCCTCCAATCAAGTCTATGTAATAAACCTAACTAGGTCCTATGTTTTCATATTCACTAAACTAATAACAAGTAAATTAAAGTCTAATCTAGTGCTCACCAAATATTTTGACAAAAATTCAGGGTAATAAACATAAAAATTAAACATGCATAGAAGACATATACTCATGTCAATGTGTACAAAATCCTAATACATGGGAGAGAAGTAAAAATGCATATCTATCTACTCTTACAAAGGAAGAACAAAGTTAGGAATAATTACCTTTTGAAAATAAACCCACCGAGCCTCAATCTTTCCCTTGGCCAAGGTGATTTTCAAGAGGTTGTTATGGTATTTAAAGAGGACAAGGATAAATCATCTCTAGGCTATACAACCTATTAATGCATCTAAAATACTTCCCCACAAGAGAAGATATGTATCTTCAAGGAAAGTATGAAACCTTAAGAAATACTTCTCAAGTAGAATGATGGATAAGTAGATGCATAAAATATATCTCTTCTTCTTCTCTTCTTTTAAAAATGATGAAATAAATGTGTTTATATAGCTGAATCTAACCCTAGTCATTTATGAAAGTTTAGCTAATAAGGTCAGCCCAATCGACACTATATCATTATTAATAAAATCAAATTAGGTCTTCGTCTAGGTTGGTCAGGAGTCGACCTAAACCCTAAATGAGTTTTGTCAATTATAGTACAGGGTTGATGGGGTTGACATTGTATCATAAATCATCAAAAAGGAGTTTAGTCTAGGGAAGGGATAATGAAGGTGAAAAATGACTAGAGGACGATGCAAAGTAGGAGGCAAAGCTTAGGGGAATGTTTTTAAGAGATGATTGTGTATATATCAAGTTTTAGTTTAGGGAAAACAATCCTATGAAGCACCAATGGTCTACCCATCCCTTTCCTAATGCACCCCTTAAGGCATGCACTTAAAGAAATCGAGACTCGATAAGTTTCTACAAGAGAAAAATCATCAGTAATTGATTAAGTTTGAAAATATTATGTGTATACATATACCCCACTCAAAGCTCATCATGTGTCACTTAGGTACAATAGGGGATGGTACTTTGGCAAAAGAATATAGCAATACACAATGCTAAAGATGAATGAATTTTAGTAAAGAGCAAATAAGATAAATGAAAGGACAAAATTGAAAAACACATACCTTTACTTACCATAGTACTATAAATAAAGAAGGATATGCAAGAAATGTGAAGGTGTTCAATGTAGGAAACATTAGACGAACCTATAAAGGTTAGTGAAAAAGAGTGAAAATTTGAAATTTTTGGAACATATACATATAATAGGTGAAAAGATTCTCTAAGATGTCATGAATCCAAAATATTTTACGGTTTGAAACAAAAGCTAGTAAAAACAAAGATATGATCAAGAGACATAATTTGATGGTAAATAAATTTGAATGGTAAATATAAATAGGGTGAAAAATAGTTCATGCATTATTTTTACTAGTATGATAAAATAGAGCTCTGAGAGACCTAGTTGGAAACTGGAGAACCATCATGGTGAACAGATGATAACTGAGATAGGGAGGACACATAGAGTCTGTAACGAGTGTAGCATAGGTAAGCAATTGGAAATTTATATTTTTCAAGTATTTTTATTTGAAATTAAGCTAAATATATAAAATTGATTGGTAGACAAAATCTAGGCACCAAAATAAACTATAGGAATTTTTAAGGTAAACCAGAGGTAAAATGGGGTATTGGGTAAGAAGAAGTTAGACAAATAAATCTCCAAAGCATTTATGATAAATGGGGAAATAGTCACTATTATGGATGAACAAAGTTGACCTAGTCAACTTATTACATAAGGCAAGGGAGAATGATAAGGTTGACTACATAGTAGTAGGCTAATTTAGTATGCTAAAATGGGGTTGACTTTGTAGTCTTAGGTTGACTTAGTTGTTAAGGGGGTAAGGGCCAATTGTGTATGATAGGGCTGATTTAGTTTGTTGAAGAGGGCTGATGTAGTATTGATATGGCCATTCTAGTATCAAAAATATATTATAGGGTTGATTTCATATTGAAATGGGTTGATGCTATTTAAAGAGGTCTGATACATCCTTTATTGTTTGATATTTTATAGACTTGCTAGAGATATTAGTGATTGATAGATGCATCATGGCTACTGAATCTACAAGAGTGATTGACTGATATGGATAAAGTGCGACTAGTCACATTGGGCTTTGGCTTATCATGGAGATGAGGCACATTTCACTTAGTGCTGATCTCATTGTCATGTTCCTTGGAGCATGGGAATAGTTGACCAACACTTTTCAATGGGTGTTGGATGGGGATACCATTAAGGTGGGTATCATATTAGAGGATGTCGATGTATTGTTAGGAATACCAATAGGAGGGACACCAAATGATCTAGAGTAGAGGTGAGCACTAGCCCAGTGGGTGATGTGATCATATAAGATATACATGGGATTGAAGGTCAATTTTTTTAATGCATATATATCTAAGATTATAGACATCTAGAAGGCCATGATCAAACTTATGATATCATGAGTGTTGTGTCACAAGTCAGATGGCAAGGTACCACTATACATGATAACCTTATGTCAATCTATTTTGAATTAGGGAGCATTGTATGAATTTAGGGCTATCATCTAGGTTTAACTCATGCATAATATGTATGGGATGCTATCTAGAGGGTAGAAGACCATGGGGCCTATTATTTTATTGAGTATTTAGATATATGAGAGGTTTCCTATGTATCAACTAGCTGGGTTTCCCCACATGGTCAATGATAAGCTACCTCTCAAGTGATGAGATGGCGGTAGGAACATGTAGCTTGAGTCATGTCCCATGTGCTAGTGTTGTATACTATCACATGAGGGGAGAGCATGTGGTATCTCTACATGCACATTACTACTATATGGCCTAGTTGGTCAACCATGGTAATAGGGCTAGCCCAGGTAAAAATCATGGGAAACTATACTTCATGGGTAGAGATGCATCTAGTGGTATGCTTATTAGGGCAGTTAGACTCCCATTCCCAACAACCTCTTTAGTAGTGCTTGTTTATTAGGCACAACATGCTAGAGAGCCAACGGGGAGAGGAAGAGGAGGAGTAATAGTGAAGATACATGTGAATAGGCCATGATGTGTTAGACCATAGTAAGGTCAAGCATGACAATAGGTGACCTGGGGATGTGATGACATGGATGTGGATGTAGGGACATAATAAACACCATATCATGTACTATAGTAGGCACCATAACATGAACCATAATAAAAGTGACAACCTTTGCCATACCATAAATGAAAGTACTACTAACGAGAGTGGGCATTGGTAAGGGTAATAATGTAGGATGACCTAGCAACCATTCTAGGACATAGTCTATCAAGACACATCTCAGGAGAGGATCACAACATGCACAAGTGGTGACACTAGGATTTGTATTGGTAAGGAGGTGATCCATAAAAGATGTGCTTGGAGGATAAGTATATGGAGAGACCATGTTCAATAAGAGAGCAGATGGGGAGATGGTGGTTAGTGATATTAGGAATCATGAGAAATATTGTGATTTTGATATAAGGTTTGATATAGAATACTTGTTGCATATGGTTATAGTAGATAGATAGATTTTCAGATATATATGTCATCTAATATCTATCTATTTTTGATTTTTTAGATCTGATGATATAAGAGGTCAAATGGGGAACCCTAATTTTGGCTACGCATCAAGAAATTTTTGATAGGGTGCTAGCACTATACGACCCTAGCAATTTGGATATTCTTGTGGTACCATCTACCCTAGCCCATGCAAGTTGGTTTAAACTAGTGGGGGAGGATGCAAAGTAGTTATAGGAATGCAAATATGGATTGTATCTATTGTCAGGGGTGGGAGAGGAATAGGAACAAGCCTAATAGGCCTTGGCTTAGGAGAGAGAAACACATATGGCTACCATGGTCCAACTTAGATAGGTCCAGGTATAGGTAGCCAACTTATAGGGATAGGTGGCAGGTTTGAGATTCTAGACTACCTCATTACAAAATACCATTTAGAGGGTACAATCTTAGGCATTTATGGGCAACATGGATAGGCCATAGGATAGGCATGGTGGAGCCCAACCATAGATCTAGAGCTATGTATTTTGTATTTTATACCTTGTATTGTATAAAACACATGATATATATAGATATTTATTATGACAGTTGGATTTTATCTCATGAGTTGTATTTAGTTGTGGATGTTGATGCATGGATATATTTCTTTCTAGTACATGTATTTAGCTATTGTTGTATATACTATGGGAAATATATGTGGAGTGTTTTCTTTTCTAACATTATGTGATACACATGCATGGTTAAAAGTAGAAAGACAAAAATGACTTGAAAAAGTATAAGTAATCAAAATAAATGTAATACACACTATATCACAATGGGAAATGTGTAATAACAAAAGATGACTAAATGCAATAAACTAAAGATAGTAAAATGGATAACAAACTATGTTTAAACCATGAAAAAGATTTGCACCAAATTAAAATAAGTAAAATCACATTATATCACATTGGGAAGTATGAAAATAATGTAATAAAATAAAAGGCATAAGAAACACCAAATGGTATAAAAAACAAAACAATTGAATATCATTCATACTAAATCATGTGGAGAAGTATAAAAGAGAAACAAAATTAGAAAAATGAACTTAAATTGATCACACTAATTCAAGCTAGGAAATCATGAAAAATTTAAGAAAAATGGTAGTATTCTTATATGCAATCAGAAAATAAGAAGATAAAAGTGAAAGATTAATTAAGCAAGCATAAAACATACTATAACAAGATGGGAAGCAGGTTAATGATGTGTAACTCATAATCAATCACTACTTATCTCAAATTCAACACATAATTTCATTATGACTTGGGTATTAAAAAATTTTGTGAGGAAGGCCTAGTCCTATCCATGGTCTTACACTACAAATCAAAAAGGGAACATAGATAAGGTGAAAATGACTAGGAAAATATGTTAAAAGGAATGTTTGGAATGGAAATTTGGTAATTTGTGATGAAATCTAGGTCCTATCCATGGTCTTACACTCTAACTCACAAATGGAATTCCTAGGGGGGTGATCAATCAACAAAACAATATTTCTCAAGGGGAATATTAGGATAATTGTAAATGAAAGAGGGAATGTACAAAGCACAACATAGGTGTCTATGAGAAAACCTTAGGAAACATGAAGCATACTAAGGACATAGAGAAGACACTAAGTGACTAGTAACCATCAATATACAAAGGATAACATGTTCACAATAAGCATAGAGATATATATGAAAATAAGTGAGGTACTAAGATCAACTCATGTTGGTTGTTTGAACAAGGAAAGTAAAATGGACGTACCTTTCAATAACATGTTCCTCATTCCTTAGGACCTATTATAGATCCATCGATCTACTGCAAGGATTGGGTACTTGTGTGAGAAAGTAGGTAACACTAATTTTTTTTTATATTTTTAATTTATTCTCTTTTCCCAATCTACTGGCCTACGACGCCCCAATGGATCTCGACTCTATCATGAGGCCAACTATGGAGTTTGAGCTTCAATTAGAAAAAAGAGATGTGCTTTGAATCACATATTTTAGTGTGATTCAACTTTTGAAATATTGAAAGTTACCTTTTAAATGATTTGGATTTTTAATTTTTTTGGATTTTAAGATTTTTCCTCCATATAGACTTGGAATAACCAATCATAAGAGACAAAGTGATACACATGAATGAGCTTTAGACTTTGGCTAAAGGAATATAAGTATCCATAGACATGATTGACTAAAACACTTAGGCTTGCCTATGAACCTGTATGTTATCTCAAGTTTCAACCATGTGTATGCTTAGTTTGTGAAAGGAAATAAGGGGAATAAAGGGAGATCTAAGATGGAGAGGTAAGATGAGATTGTAATGAGATGACTTGTTTGTTAACTGATCACATGGTAAATAAGGAGTACTAAGGGGAGCAAGGTTTGTATAACCAAGTCATAATAATGATTATCTATGTTATGGTGATAAGATAACAAATAATCATGACAAAAACACAAGACATCCATGGAAATAAATGAACTAATAGTGAAAAACATGTAATCATGAAAAGAATCTATAAGAGATCATTAAAAAAACTGACTCCATAGATAACATATAATGTGAAATAGAAATGGCCATATAAGATAGATAAGTGAAGAAAACTTTGACACAGTCAAATGATATAAGGTAGATAAATATAAACTTAAAGAAAATGTCCAATCCAAAATGAGGAAGAAAGTGAAGGAATACCATGTTGTGTTCATAAATACTGGTAAATTTGTCCACAAACATTATCCATAACATCCGAGAGATCTTTATGAATTTGGACTCTAACTATAATGAGGGTCTTATTGATATTTAGTGAAAGCTTATAAAATACCTCTCATCGAATCTCTTTGATAGAAAATGTAGGCATGATTGAATGGTCATGCTCATGAGGGCCATCATGCATATGATACTTAGAAGGAATAAGAGTGTTATCTATGGGACATAGAAGAGCCACTGATGGAAAAGGGACCATAGTTGAAAGAGGATCCATAGGTGGAGAAGGGACCACAGGTGCAGGAACAATGGGGGAAAAAGGGGAACCTTTTGAGTGGGTGACCTGTGGGAGGAGGGATAATAGGCACAAGAATGGCCATAAGGTGATCCTACAGATGTTAGAGGATGTGGCAATGATCAATGTGATGGGCCTTGCATTAGTGCCATAAATAATATACCTCTCCACATTTGGGAATATATTTATGTAATAACTTGGGAGGAGGTATAACCTTATTTGTAGGCTAAGGAAGACTAGGATGAAAGGTATCTATATATTGTCAAAGATTTTGACAATGGGTGGAGGAATGCTTATCTATATAATAGAAGCAACATATATGATTGTTAGTAGACTTTGTGGGTGTACTGACAAAGGGAGTGGAAGTAATAGTTGAAGAAGGTGGGTATAGTTTATAATCTCAAGTCCAATGATTGACAACTCTATAAATGTCATAATATAGTTGATCGACCCATTGGGTGGGTAGAGGAGCAAGCAGTGGTAAAGGAAGTAGGCCATCACCAAGGGGAGGTAGGGTTGGTGGAGAGATTGGATGAGGCTCAAATTAAGGATAAATAAAATTAGAATCAAGAAGATAATTAATTAAAGGTACAATGGGAATAAGATCCATACTAAGCTCTACTATAAGAAGAGCAAGTTGCACATAGGGTATAAGGATAGTAGCAAGCATCTTAGGAGAAGCCAACTATAGGGTCCTATTATCTATCAAAGTGATAGGGATCAATCATAACACAATCCATAAGCATGATCCTAAGAGGTTCTTTAGAAATTGGAGGTGTGCCATAAAATGCACCATCTCTACCTACAAATAAGAGGAATAATGCTAAAATTAGGAACTATATAATATGGAATGTGATAAGATAAATGGAAAGATTGAAATAAAGAATGACAACAAAGGATATTGGTATCTCTAGCCTGAATAAGACCTCCTAAAAATGGGTCATCTAAAGTATAAACATCATCAAAGTTGGGTGTATGAAGATCAATTATGCAAGTACGTATGACCTTATCATTAGAGGTGGCATGATGAATAAAGTGTTGAGTCTTAGTTAATATTATGAGTATATTATCATTAGGTGGTTGACGAGAATGCAACTTTAGAGATAGTGGAGCTGGGAAGTGAGATGAGGAGAGAGATCAAAAGTTTTTATCTTGAGGTTGATCTCATCGGGCTCATCATCATCATAATCTAAGAGGTTAGGTGGTATATTCTTGATGAGTTTTGGGTGACCATGATAACCTTGTGTAGAGTTGATAGAGAAATTAAAATATTGATATTCTCATAGTGAAACACTCAGCAAGGGTTCAAGGGTTAGAGTTTTGAATACACCATGGTCTTGGAATTGTTCAAAATTCCAAGGTTTAATGTCACCTTAATTCTTATAAATTACACCATTATGAGGGAACTTGACACATTGGCAAGCAAAATATTATGACAAACCTCATGTGATGAGTCCATGGCCTACCAAGCAAGATATTATAGGAGAGGGCAAAATTGAAGATCATAACCTTCACTCGAATAGTGATAGGTGTCATGGTAATAGGGAGCCACACAGAACTTAAGGGAGGTATTTACCTTCAATCATAACCTTGACACATGCTACATGTGGATTTAAGATTATTCTCAAAGTATCCAAGGGTTTTAAGGAAGTTAAGAGAGGCAACACAAGTACCTAAACCCTTATCAATCAAGGCATGATGGACTTGGATGTCACTGATTTGGATGCTTATAAAGAGAGGAAGATCAACCGCATGAAGTAGAATCTCATTTGGAATCATATAAGTAATATGAAATTTGAGAGAAATAAAAGTGTCCATTGTTTTGTTAACATGTATATACATATTTTCACATTGTTTAGAATATGCTATCTTTTAACCCAAATAAGGTGGCTTCATGTCCTGCTAGGGGAGGATGGGCGATGTTATTTTTGAATAGGAGTTGCATAAGGTGATTACATTGATTTAGAAAAGTCCAAATGAGTTTGAGAAAGTGAATTTAAGATGAGAGATTGGTAAGCTCCATGATAGGGTCCCATTCATCATAACACATGAGTGGAATACTAGAGAGAGGTGTGTAATGTTAGAGGAGATCCTTAGAATGAGGGTTATAGGTGTATGTAAATTTGTGTTGATAAGATGTGGGAGGTTTAATTGGGAGACAAATTGGTTGATTATTATTAGAGGATGAGGTAGTTGATGTAGGTTTATCTTGAGATAACATAGAAAGTGTAAGATGATTGGTGCATGTAGGTAGGATGAGAATCAATAAAGGAAATTAACCTTCACATTTTAGTCATATTGGCGACATTATCTTTGTGAATTTGGTCTATAAGACTGTCAATGTAATTGATGGAAGGAACAGGCTTATCATTATTATCTTGATGGTTTAGAAGAGGCTCTTTGTAAATAGATAGATGAGCATTAACCTAGTTCAAAGCTTGATTTTTACTTTATGTTTCATAAGATTTGAAGGCAATTTCATAGGATTATTGATGTTTATGAATGAGGGAATCATGATCAAAATTTGGACCAAGGAGGAAATCCATAACTAAGTTATGCAATTGCCTACAAGTCTCATGTGAGTGACCCCAACTAGTATGAAATGAAAAAAAATTATTTGGATCATACCATAATTTCATAGGGTGAGTGGGATCATATTCTCATGAAAGAGGTCTTGGTAGACACTTATGGGGTTCTTCTAAGGATAATGGCTTATGAACATTGATGTTGTTTATGTGAGAAAATTGAGGATTAAGGGTGTAGTTTAAAGGGGAGCTTATTCCAAAGCAAGGTTGAGAGCAATAACTTGAATATTATGAATGGTATCATAGGAATAAGTGACACCATTGTTAGTAGCATGCTTATTTTTATGTTTGATGAGCATGTGAGTGCCCACAAGAGGTTGGGATGGCTCAAACTAACACATGAGAAGATCTTGGTACTTGGCTTGGATGAGGGCCTCTTCTAAAGTTCATGGAGAGAGAGTCCTAACCCAATATTACAACTTAAGATAGAGAGCATTGGTGAATAGATGAAAGAGGTTATCATCCACCATGTTGTGTTCACATTTATTAGATAAGGTCTTCCATTGTTTGATGAAAGCTTATGCAATTTTGGTCTCAAGTTGTTTACAATTAATAAAATTAGCCAAGGTATTTTTAGGGAGGTCATTAGTATGAAATTCTTATACTAGAGTGTTAACTAGATATTAAAAACTAGTGATGGAATGAGAATTGAGTTGGTTATACCAATCTAAATCATCTTCAGAGAGGTTTTAGTTAAGAGCTTGATAGCGGCAAAAGTGTTTAACTTGACCCAATCTTTGTATAGTTTTATAAATGTATTTAAGTGTAAAGTAGGGATAAGTTGTCCTATTGTAACTAATGGTAGGGGTGATACCTCCTATATCTATGTTGGAAATTTAAGGCATAAGAGGTTCATTTTAAATATGTTTAATTATTTTATTAATAAGAGGTGGTTGGGGAATAAGGTTTTTTAGAGGTATAATCACTGAGAGGGGGGGTCAATTAGTGAGCCCAAATACTCCAACTTTAATTATAATATTTACAAATACTTAACTAGTTACCACAAACATTCATGAGGCATACATATCATTCATAGCAATAAGCAAGAGAGACAATGCAATATCAAACACATAACACATGACATATGTGGGAAACCCTCTTGGGGAATAAAACCCATTGGAACCTAAAATTGGAATACTATCATATAATAAAAAGATCCAATTTAGATCATCTATAAATTATGAAGGAACTACAATCCCTTTTAGTGAGACTATAATCCCATAAGGTGCTGCTACACCTATCTAGCTGAGCTATAATAACAACCAGACCTTTTAACAAGTTTCAAATTACAAGGAGTCTATAACCACCCTAGATGCTGAGCTTCCAAAATAATACCTATAAACACATATACCTCTAAACTAATGCCTACAACACCTGATGATGGACCTTTACTTATCACTCTTCACCTTCGCTCACACTCAATCTTTAAGAACATTATTCTAAAAATAAAATTATGACTTATAAGTCATACAAATAGTCCTAAAAATGATATGTTCTTAAATTCATCCTTATGGAAATATACCCCTCCTTCACTCCATAAAACACACACACAAGCCTCTCTCCAAACTCTCCCCAATTTCTTACACAAAGTCTAGAAATCACCATCTTTGATTTCACTATTTATACAACAACCTTGATAATCACTACCTTAGTCAGCCATTAGGCATACCTTAGCCATTAAGTCATCTCTCACATGAAGACATGGCTCAATACAATCTTCATAGGTTGGCCATAACATCTATGGGTCACCCTTACGCAACTCTACCTTTTAATAAGGCCCTTATAGCTCTTATAGGTCTCATGGAGACCTATTCACCCATTTAGCTCACCCTTGAGCAAAAAAATAACATAAGATGACTTTGAAATACATGGGTCCATTCTTTATGTCCCTTTTAACATCCTCAAATGATCACAGTCATCTTAGCTCACCTATGCATATGCTTAAACAACTCAAACAAAGACCTTATACACAAGAACACCATTACCAAACATAAAATCAACTTATTAAACATTGTTCACACTGAATATAGATTGATCACTCTAATAAAATACTCACAAAACATACTCATGGAGTCTACAACACTCCCAAATAGCAAAGTCAACATGAGAAATCAAAATAACATTACGACAAGCTCAAACATCCTTCTCAAGTCACTTACAGAATAAACATGAACAAACAGTCAACTTGTAGGATTAATATCTTTGACTTTACTCACTTTGAGATCTTAAAATTAGGTTCATTAGATGTGTCATGGAGTCCTCTTCATCTTTTATTTTTACAACACTAGAAAATTTTAATTCTATCAAAAGATATGGACAAAATATATATCTCTAGTTTTTCCCTTATCAAATTCAAATATTCAAATGGCAACGGTCACAATTAACCTTTGAACACAATGCTCTAATCTCATGTCCTCTTAATTTTGGATCAATCTTGCACTGTCGATCATGTCCAAACTTTAAAGCATAGTCCACCAAATCCAAACATTAAACCTTAGTCACTTTGACCTCATCTTGTGCAATCTTATAATGTTGACTCCATGCACTCCATCGATATCTATGGATCAACTAAGTCTTTAATGATCAATGCTCATCGTTCAATCAATATATACAAACACCCACTCACCATTAGTTCCTTATCCTATACCTTTGATCATTTATTAAACATTATGCACCTATCTTCATCTCACTACTTGTTAACTTCTTGGAGCAACGTGCACTATTGATCTTGCATGAGCTTTAACACACATAAAATTGACTATGGGGACCCTTTCAATATGCTTGGAAGGTCAACTTTGGATAGATATATCTTTTGATACAATTAATCTCATGTCCTACAAATTGCACCATATGTTCTCCTTTTAAAGAGGAATCCAACCATATAACAAAAAACTCTTGGAACCCTTGCATGTGAGAGATATGACTCCATCAAAATGCCTTCTCAAAATCTTTTGTCATAGAGCCAACTATGTTTATAATTTATTTGGGAGACCAAATTTGCTCCTATATAACTTTTGTTGTGCTTCAATGCATGATCTCAAATTTAGCACAAATCATCTATGCTCAAAACTAAACAAACTTATATGATAAATTTCTCTTTACACCTTCACATGTGCAAGATACAACACTATCAAATTTCTCACTCATCTCTTCTTGCCATATTGAAAAATTGTCTATGGGAAAAAATAGTCAAACTATGCGGGAGCCCAACTTTACATATGCATATATTTTGATGCACTTCAGTGCATGATCTTAAATTTAGAAAAAATAAAGTAGGTATAAAATAGAGAAATCCCATATGATCACCTTCTCTTGAAACATCCACACATGCAAGATATTCCATCATCAAACTGCTTACTCAGATATTGATGGCCATATTGAAAATTTGGCTAAGTATGGGAAAACAATGAATTCTAACTAAGAAGCCAACTTTGTACCCTCATATCTTTAACCATGATTCAATGCATGAATTGTGATCTTGCACATAATAACTAGTGACTAATGTGATCACAACCATATGAACAAATCTGCTTGACTCATTCCTATGCAATAATGGTGACATCATTAAACTGCCTACTCAAATTTTCTACAATTAGACCCAAATTGTTTAAATGAAAACTATGGACTACTAGATGAATTACACTTATGGACACAAGATCTTAAAGCATATATAACATCTTAATGACCTTTTACACATGTTCCAAACACCATACTCATCCCTTAGCATCTTTAACCATGCCAACGTTGAATATCAACCAATCATACTTCAAGCATAGAAGAACAAGCACATTGCACACTTTGTCATTATTACTTAAGATATTAAGGAACTTCATCCACTCATAAGGATACTATGACATCACCATGACATCACTAAAAACTCTCCAACAAGGTTGCCATGGGAATCCCTAAGGAGGGGTATTTTGAGTGTGTGCTTCCTATAGAATCTATTGAGGGTGATTTTGTTGATGAATAAGGTGATTATAAATTTGCATCTTTTGGATGGCATTATTAGCTTTGAAAGCTTTCATTTGGTTAAGAGTTTGTAATAAAAGTTGATGGGTTTGAGTGATGTGTTGTTAAAAAGGGCACTTAAGGTTATTTTAGTTAGTTATTAGTTTCTCACAACTAGGCAAAAACATGGGATATATCCTTTATGATCAACATTTTAATTGACTATGCTAACATCAATTCACATAAGGAAAAAGCCTTATGTGCTCACTAAAAGCACTACTGAGAAGGAATAAGGGATTTCGTTGGGCTAGTTGTACCATGGCATGAGCTATTTTTATGGGACTTGGTTATTTCAAAGAAAGCTTTAGGTAGATTCATAGGCACAAACCCTTCATGGGTTAAACTTGATGGCCTCTAGGTGCAAGCTTTTTGGTGGACTAGTTCTAGAGTCATAAGGGTGCAAGCTTTTGTTAATCTAAGCCTAGCATCATATCAATGTTTAAAAGGTCAAGGGGTTACTTTTAGTTTAAGTGCTCATACTAGGGTCACGCTTCTATCAAGGGTAGGAATATTTGGCACAACTCTCTACACTTAGTCCTTTTTTACAAGTTACAACTAACATCATCATTTATTATAGGGATGCCATTAATGTCATAAACTAGAAGCATGCATAACCATTACTCAACATAATTGAAATGGAATTACAACATTATATTCACATTTAAATAAGAATATAAAGATGCATACATCAGACTCATCATGTGTATTGTAACCATTCTTTGTCATTAATCAAAGTTCAAATACAAAGCATATAGTTCATGGCTTCTAAAATAGAGTAAATTCCTAACTTAAGATACTTAACAACCTAGAGGCTCATAGGTGAGCTTGGGTGATTACAAATGGAGCCTTAATGGCATATATACTATTCTTAGGTCTAATGGAAACTATATCAATGTTTACAGAGTATTTCCTATTTTTCAGAGCTTCACTGCACTGTTTTTGCATCCTCTTCCTTCACTGGTTCAATCTCCTTTCATAGCTTTTCAATAACATCTCTACTAGGGTGGAGTGTGCATGCCAAGTGCTAAGATGGAGACTTAGTTATCATTCCCATTAGATCCATCACCTTGAAAAATTTATGTTGTAGTCACCCAATCATTGAAGGTGCTCTAAAAATCTTGGGATTGGTTATCCACTTGCCAGTTGGTGTAAGGTATGCATTGATCCCTCCAACTAGTGCTAAGATGCCAAAATGTAATAATTAAGAAAAATGATGCATCACATCAATATGGATTTCATTTTGGCATGAATCTTGAACTTACCAAAATAAGGGGCCCAACATTATGCCATATAAAATTTTTAGTCTGTCCTCAAACTAGGCTGTCAAGGTCTTGGCGGCACAGAACTCAAGCATGCTCTCCTTAAGCTTAATGCTAGAGTCTTCAAAGCCCTTAATGGAGAGATTAATTTATTCAATAGTGATATATATTTCATTGGAGGTAGTATTAAGCACAAGCACGTTAGTCTTTTCTAGCTCTATCTAAAAGGCCTCTACATTTGACTTAGCCTTATTCAAATTCCCATCTAGGATTTTTCCTTGCTCATAGGATTTATTATATAGAGCATGGAAGAGTTCTTCTAATTTATACTCTTGGTGATTGATTTAGGTGCTTAGCACATTGATTCCACCCATAATCTACACCCAATATAACTTGCTCATTGAGTACACCTGTGCCATCAACTTCTCCTTCTCCTCTTTTGCCTATTTGAGGAACATGTTTATGACTAACTCTTGGTTGGTAAAGCTTAATAAGATGACATCAAATACATCTACACCCTCCTATATTTTTTAAAATAGGTCTTCTACCTCTTTGAGATTAGAAACAAATGCATTATGTATTATGGCACAATGATCTTCTTTTTCTTTTTCTTCTTGCACTAGCTCTAGTTTTAACCTTGGGAGCATCTACTCTACTAGCACATAAATTTTATCAACCTTAGAGAGGTTTGAATTATCGATGTTGACTAGAAGAGATGGTTCAGTCATCTTTATGTGCTCACATAGCTACAACAACTTGAATTTGGTACCCTACACTTTCTTTGGATTATTTGCAGAGCTTCTTCCATTTTCCTCCCTACGATCATTGATGATATTTTTATGCATAACTTTAGTGGCCATTCTAATAAATGTATTCCCAGACTGGACTGGGTTCATGGTACAAGGGTTTATGAGGATGGAGTTATGCCCTTCCTCAAGTTTTTTGGGCCCAAAATAGCTGCTTTAAGTGCCTCAAAGTGAGGTTCATACATGTAATGATCAAACACAAATGCAAGTTATTTATGTATCCTAGTTGTGATAGTTTGGGGGGGGGGTATAGTGTCAAACATGTAAATGTCTTCATCTCCCCATACTTTTTTCACCTTATCTCATATGCTCAATTCTTAGTCATCCTTCTCAAAGATGACCATTTTTGTTTGTTCTTACTCCTCTTCACTAGCACCACTACTTTATTCAGTGCTTTCCTCAGTGGATTGACTTGCTTGTTCCTTAGGGGTTTCTTCCTTAGACTTTCCCCCTTCATCTACTTATTCTCCCTAAGGATTCTTAATAATCACCTCTAGGGTAATCCCTTTGGCATCAATATCACATTTTTTCTACTAGGGTTCCTTAGTTGTCTCCATTTATTTTCCCAAGGCACCAATATCACCTTCTTTTTCTTCAGGCACCCCTTCATTACTTGGATGTGCTTCTTATGTAGCTTCTTCTACCTAGATGGTGGGGTCACTGAGTGCTTGCTTGACTATTTCAATAGCTAGTCCTATACCTTTGGGAATGTTCTTGACCTTCTTTACCTTGGCTACTTATTTTTCCTTTACACATCTACACTTCTCTTCAAGCACCAGTGCCATCTCAGTTTTTTCCTTGTTTAGGCCCATTTTCTTCCACACCCTTCTCTTCTCCTATTCTATTTATAAAGGTAGTGTGGAGGGTTCTTCACTAGATGAAGAGCTCATCAAATCCTTTACTTATTTAGGTGTTATGGTTGTGCCACTTTGAAGGGCCTCCTACACATCCTTGGTGCTTGGATCCTCTTCATCTTCTTCCTATAGGATATATGTCTTTGTGATTTCTTCTTCTATCTCTTCCTCCATCCCAGGCATGAAGGCCTCTTCTTTCTCCATTTCCACTAGAGTTATAATAAAAAACATAATGGGTCCCTTAGACTTATTTTTTTTGTGCTTCTTGTTGGAGGAAGCAGTCTTTGACATGAAGGTTATGTGCTTCTTAGGAGCTGGGGGTGTAATTTTTTCTATAGAGGCAATCTTTGACTTGATGCACTCCATGATCTCCTTGAGTTTCTCCCCTCACTTCTTCTAGAGGGTCTTCTCTTACATATTTGATGCTGGATTCCCTTCATCATCGATCAAGAGGGGGTGATCATCATATTTTTTATGATCGGTGCCCTTCTTGCATGGTTTCATCTCATAATAGAGGTTGAAGATGTGCCTAATTATTATCTCCCTTTGGAGGGGATGGAGGTTTGTCCTATTAAAGTAATCCTCCTCATCCTTTGTGGCCTTGGCTCTAGGGTGCACATATTAGCACCTCAACGTGATCCTATCTTGATCCATAGTCTTCACTGGGATCTCTAGTTTATTCACATTGGGAATCCTTCTTAATACCACCATGAAATACTTAATGGAAAATGTATAAGGCAACTTAAGCCATCCAAACAAGTTACCATCTGTGAGCACCAAACACACTCCATAAAAATGCTACAATATGGTAAAGGTCATCATTCTTGACATATATTTGGGGAGCTCCCGAGGGATGTGCTATTCAATCCTAAAGGCCTTGATATACTGATCGCACCACCCTTGCACCCTTATTTTATATTTTTGTGAAAAACTGGGTGGGCAGATGAGGTCTTGATACTTCATCATAGGGGAGTCATTGTGGGGTGGGAACACCTAAAGATTATCATCATCTCCATGTAGCATACTTATCTCCTCTATCACAATTAATATCAGCATGAATCCCCACCTAAAGGTCTCACATGCCTTATGGCACTCCAACATGTTCTTAACAATCTCTTCAATAATGAATTTTGAGATGTTGAACTTTACCCCTTATGTCATGTGGTGGGAAATGCATAAGTAGGTCTTGGTAATGTCAAACCATCATTCACCAAGGCATAACTAGTTCACCAGGTGTATCGTGGTCTTTATGCCAAGGTCCTAGATATCCTTGATAGGGAATGTGAACCCTACCTTGTATTAGCCTATGAGCTTCATAACTCTCTCAACCTTTACTTCATCTTCCATCATCTAGTAGATGTCTACCCTTACACTTGAGAGTAATATGATCATACTGATGAGGTATAATGAGATCCTCATGTGCCTCGATAAAAAATAGAAGTAATTACCATGGATGTATGAGAGGAAGAATTACAACAATTCCTCTAGTTTGACAAAAAATGGTAGCTCATATAATTGGGTCATGCCTTTTGTTACTAACTTGTCTCAAATGGAGACATCAAAGAGGGTGGTTCCCACCTTAGTCTTCTTCCTCGTATCAACCATCCAGTTCTGGTTAAGTTTTTATTGATGCCAAATCTCATACCCTAGAAGAGGGTGTTCAATCCTCTTCCAAATTTGGGTAACATGGGAGCACTTCCAAGTATGTGGGTGTACCTATAGTGGAAGTGAGCCTCTAGATTTTAAGGGTTAACTCCCTGAATGTATCTTAAAGTGCTTTCACATATGCTAATGCTTGCTTATGTTAAAAGATTTAGAAGTTACATGAAATAAATCTAATTTATGGGGGTGATACACCAAGATGTATTCCATATGAACATCATACTTTCCTACACTAAAAAACAAGATGCACAAACTAATTTCCAAGACCTATGGATTCTAACATGAGTATTTGAACATGAAGGTGAGATGTATGAGATCTATCCAAGGTAAGTGAACTATAGGCTAGTTGTAAACACTAAAGCTCATGATACACTTTAAAGATATGACCATACACTTGACAACACTTTATATGACCTATTAGAACAAAACTCTCACAAAAACATGAAAAGATAAGTGGATAAAAGGATAGAGAGTAATCAATTTTTACTACCATACATAACTTGCACACTCAAAAAATAGTCCAAGAACTAAAAAATTAGAAATTCATTAATATTTAAAGGCACAATATGATATCATTCCAATAGGGCTTTGCCATACCTGGAGTGGAACTATTTTACAATAGCTCAAGGGCTATATTTATAGGAGAAAAACTATAAGAGAGAAGGGCCTTGGCACTAGGGGATCGATCTGTTTAAATGATTTTGTCATAATTACAACTACTTTCATGAATTATGCTCTTTTAGGCTATTTGATTGATCCTTATCACTTTCAGCTACTACATAGTTACGATATTCCTTCTTTGATCCTTCCTGATGGTTATAATGGTAAAATCAAACATTCCAACTGGGTTCTTACATCAATATAATTATAAAAATTGGATCAATCTATTATGGCTATGTCTTGATGCTAAACCACTCCAAATTGGTTTATCATAATGCGTATAATGGAGGGACATGGTCCATTTCAAACAGTTGGTCCCATAGATGAAACCATTTGAGTCTATGTGTCTACTCCAGTAGAATATTTTAAAACATTTGGCTTTGGATCTAATTGAACCATGTTCAAGCTTGGATTTATACCTTTTGCTTACTTTTCCCCATCAAAACTATTTATCGACCTTTGCTCTGATTGGTCATCAAGACTTGACTTGGATCCTCAATCCCTCGACTCCTCTTTTACCTTTGGATCTACCAGGTATGAATGAATATGAGCCTTTAAATATTCTTTAAAATGTTAGTGTTATCCCTACTAGTGCCACTTAGAAAATGTGTGTTAATCCTTAGGATCTTTCTATCAATCTATAGCTTCATGTGCTTGTGACATGTGTCAACCCCTCAAGTTCTCTAATTGTGTGATTCATCTCATGCCATTAGATTCAGATGTATGAGTGAGTGAGGACCATTGATCTTACTGGGACCCATTATTTGAAAGCTAATGGTAATTCCATGGTCTTAAAATTGATAGTCTATGGAATGTCTTTTAACATTTACATGACCATTATTGATGGTCGTGTGAACATTAAATTTAAGCTCAAAAAGACCTAGCTTGCTCTGCCTTTAAACTTGACATTCATGCGGCCATCATTCATCATTTCATATAATGTGATTGATGGCCTGAAGACTATCAAATTTAAACACAATTAGATTTTTACTCAAGCTTTAACTTGACGTTCATGTAAATATCTTATGTTTTTTTGACCAACTTTGAAAGCTTAGATCTTGACGTGTGAGAAACATGGAGGTTTAAAATTTGTAGGAGATGCTCTTCTTACTAAAAAAGATGAACCCATTTGATGTGATGGTATCAAGAGATTTTTAGGTGAAGATATCTGCATGATGTCCCATGATGGTTGAGCTTAAATGACTAAGTATGGAAAAATTAGCATAAATGCCTGAGAGCCCAACTTTACACATGTATAAATTCGTTAATGCCAAGGAACTAAGACTTAGCATGTAATAACAAGGGAGAAAAATGAACAAACCCATGTGACCATCTTCCCCTACAAATACCACATGTGCAAGATATATCTTCATGAAGATGTTCACTTGGCTTTGCTTGAACCTTTTGAGAAAATGGCTGTGAAAAAACATACAAAAAGTGGCTGAGAGGCAAACTTTAGATTTCCATAAATTTGGATGCGCTTGGGTATAAGACATAAGATTTGGTGGATATGATATTGGCACAAAAGTGAATAGACCCATATGATCAATTTTCCCTGACTCATCCTTACATGGAAATTATGACGTTAGCAAAATCCTACTTAAAATTTTACCACTAGACCTAAGATGTATATATAAATATAATGAAGAATCAGATAAAAACTAGGAGCTTCCTAAGTCATTTGAATCACTCTTAAGATCCCATAAGGTTTATACAACACTCTCCATCTGATCATACATTAGCAACCTGATCCATGCCCTAACTGCATTGATCACTATGAACACATACCACTTATATAAAATGACTCTAAAATGGTCCCTTAGACACCAAATTTCATAAGGACCAAGCTAGATTGTGACCAAACCAAAATGGCATAAGTAATGACTCTAAATGAGCTACAACATACCCTATAAAATTATAAAAAACCCCTATACAAGATTTTGACTCTAGGGGGTTGACCCATTTTGGCCTATGGGGAAAAATGGTCAACATTATTGGTAGTTTCCCAGGGGTGGCATGCTTGCTATGCCATGACCAGTTTCCTAATCCTATCCATTAGGATATGGGGTCACATGTATAAAAGGTTTGACACATAAACTACCTTGAAAAACACACCAAATAATAAGAACCAAACACAAAACAAGAAACTAAGAAAAACACACATGTGCTTAAGAGCACTTATTGGAACACAACACAAAAAGAAGGGAAACACACACCTAACCTAATATTTACAAGGCATGCCTTCAACTCTCAATAGTATAGTTTTAAGTGTATCTCATTCATAGGGATATGAATTTATTAGCCATTCATCTTTGCTAACTAAAAGGATTTGTTTTGTTTGTACTTGGTGATGACATATGGTCCACTCTAGAGGGCATCAACTTAGTATGCCTGCATAGCTTTGTTCTATTTTCATTCCATTTTTGGACTATGTCACCTTCTTGAAATTATCTTAGAGTTGCCTTTTTGTCAAAAGACCTTTTCATTAGTCCCTGGTGATGCTCCATACCTTGATGAGCCTTACTTCTAGTCTCTTAAAACTCCATTAATTCTATCAATCTCACTTCCATGGGAGTGTTCTCAAGCAACTCTAGTTGGTGTGTTATTTCCAAGGCTAATATCTCTTGAGATATGGATAACCTAGCTTCCCTTCCATAGATAAACACAAAAGGCTAATTCCCTATTGACCTCTTGGGAGTTATCCTATCAACCCATAAGGTTATCTTTAGTTTGGTATGCCAAACTCTTTGGTTATGCTCCATGGTTCTCTTAATGATTTTGATCAAATTCTTATTGGTAGATTCAACCAACCCATTACCCTTAGGGTAATAGTTGGATGAAGTGCTCAAGAATATGCCATTTTTATTTTCCCAATTAGCTATTTTATCACCCATAAAAGCAAGAGCATTATCTGAAATGATATTAGAAGGGGTGCCAAACCTCATTATGATGCTCTTATAGAACTCCAAGATGGCACTCTCGTTAGCCTCCTTCAATGCTATTGACTTAACCTGTATAGTAAAATAGTTAGTTGCTATGAGTATCCATTTATGATCAGCACTTGATGGGGGATTTATCATACCAATGAACTCAAGACCCCATTGCATGAAAGTTTAGTCCACTTGGATAGGCCTTAAAGGAAGAGCTGCAA
The DNA here is from genome assembly GCA_037957365.1 of Torreya grandis. NCBI lineage: Eukaryota > Viridiplantae > Streptophyta > Pinopsida > Cupressales > Taxaceae > Torreya > Torreya grandis. Next base: position 820,421 of record JARHVA010004508.1, read on the forward strand.
GATTTTACTTTCCTATAGAGAAGGCACATTGTCCATACCTTCTCACCCAAGCATGGAAATATTTGAAGAGGTTGGGCCAATAGTAGCCATCCCTCATGAACTTGGTAGATATGGTACTTGGGGTAATGACCTCTTGCTATCCCATCATGGAAGTTATTAAGTAAGACTCCAAATTGGTCATTATCAATACATCTCAATAATACACCATTGATGTCCCTCATTAGTAACATGCCATACACAAAACAAAAGGGGATAGATTACAATCTAAAATACCTCCTTTGTGATCTATTCATATTATTAGGGTACTCACCATTTTGGAAAAAATGGATCATATTCCGTGTCCAATCTTGTGGATGTAATGGGCCGACTAGTTGGGGACACTCATGGTTGACTAGAGCTTCTTTTTATTCATGAAGATCTACAGCTAGATGTTCATATAGGCCTTTACCCCTTACTAGTTTTGTCACTTGGGTATCAACATCATATTCGATCACGCTAGTGATCTACCCTATCCTCTTTTCACTGAGGTCTCTACTAAAAAAAAATTCCTTGGCGCTAGGATGAGAGACCATGACATGAATCTTGTTATTTGACAACATATGTCTAGATTTATTTAGTCCTATTATAACAACAAGGACTTACTTCTCCACAAAGGTATATCTAGATTATATTCTTCTAAACCTTGATTGAAGAATGTAATTGGCTGCTCCACACTCTCATGATTCTTCTACATTAGTATGGTTGAGATAGTATCAAGGTTAGAAAATGAATACAACATGAAGTGTTAGTAAAATTAAGATTCATAAGGGTAGGAGCTTCTGTAATTTCTTTCTTTATGGCTTCAAAACTACTCTTACCCTCTTTGGTCCAAGAGAATCCTTAGTTTTTCTTGAGCATAGCCATGATAGTTTTTACTAAAGATGCAAAACTAGGTATGAACCTTCTTACAAAATTCATCTTGATTAAGAAAATTTGAAGACCTTTCTTATGAAAAGGCAATGATATGCCCATGATAAACATTACTCTCTCAGGATCAAGGGTCAAACCATTCTTAGAGACAATATGTCCCAACAACTTACCTTTATGAACAACAAAGATGCACTTCTTTGGGTTAAGAGATACCCCATATTACTTGAATATTTCTAAGACTTGCCTTAAATGTTACATGTGCTCCTCTGCATCCTTGGAAAATACTATTATATCATCTAGATAAACCAGTACCATCTCATTGATCAAACCCTTAAAATCCATGTCCATTGCTTTCTTAAAAATGGCACCAACATTGGATAGACCAAAAGACATCTTCCTATAAGCAAAGGTTCCCCATTTGGTTGTAAAGGATATCTTGAATTAATCATCTTTATTGAATAAAATATGATTATATTTTGAATAGCCATCCAAAAGAGAGAAATGTTGAGAACTTAAAACCATTTGTAGAATTTGCTCCATTGAGGGTAGAGGATAGTGGTCTTTGAGTGACACTTGATTAAGGTCTCTAAAGTCCACATAAATCCTTATCTCCCAATTCTTCTTTATAATAGGTACAATGCTAGCTACCAATGTTGAATGCTTTATGCAAGATATTATCTCAGATTCAAGGAGTTTGGTAGTTCTAACATCATGAGTTGCTCAACCTTGGGGTTGATGGGTCTTTGATTCTATCTAACTAGTTTAATTCTAGGTTCCAATTTAATGGTATGATATGATAGATTAGGATAAAATAATTTGAGGTCATTATATTCTCAAGTAAAGATATCATGAAACTCTCTACATAGTTTAATAAATGCTTTCTTTTCTGATGCAGAAAATACCTTGCTTAGTTTAAGGACTCTATCCTTAAAGATCAAGACTATTTCATAATTCTCCTATTTTGTAGATACACTCACTTTCTGCCATTTTTGATCACTTTCACTAAAGATTCTTTCTAAGGTCACCAAACCCTTAGGTATTTCATAATTATCCTATATAATATGTTCTTAGATTAGTTTCCTCCATGAAAGCATAAATATATTGCTCATAATTATTAGTACCATATGCATCAATAGACTAATCTGCAATGCCCTCAAGCTTGGAAGAAGTGTAATCTTCTAGAATCAAATTAGAACTTGTCTCAATATAAGGTTCAATATGAAACCTTGCAAGAGGTTGAATCCTAATTTTCACTTTAGTCGTATATCTTATTTTGAAATCCAAGAAATACTAGTCAACTAAGAGATATCCACCTATCTTGGCTATGAAATCCCTTGATAAGCAGATTACAAAGTGGGTTGGGAGATCAACCACAACTATGTCTTGTAAGATAGGAAAACTAGGACAATCATGCAAGAACACCTTCAAGATTTTTATCAACCCTAATATATTGGTAGGTGTACCATCTAATTAAAAGACCCCCTTACTATGTGGCTCATATTTTAGGCCTAGCTTGTCATCTATAATTTTAGGCATGATAGAAGTATAAGCTCCACTATCAACTATACAATTATGCACCAATTTGTCATTTATGATGAGGGTGAGGTAAAATGGTGGAGGTTTCTCATCTTTAGTGTATGGTTCCACGATGGTACTAGGAACATTTGTAAAATAAAACTGGTTATGACTTTGATTTGGAGATGAATGATTAGTAATAATAGTGGACAATTGCTTTTGTAACAATTCTTTTTGGCCAGGCATATGAAGGACATCCCACAAGGAGATAGATGGTTTGAAACTCTTCAAGGAATCTACTATGTTTATACCACTATTACTCACTTTTTATTATGTCCTTGAAGGTAAATAATTGCTTGTAACTTTAGGAATAGAGGCACTTTGAAAAGACCCTACCACATCCTGACTTGTTAGAAGCACAAAAACCTTCAAAACTATCACACTTATAGCTGCACTTTTTTGCCTTATAGGGTGACTAGAGGAGCCTATCGGCATGCCGTTTCTATTTCTTAGAGCCCTCTTCTTAGCCCTTATATTTTATGAAATAGAGGCTCCTTGGGTTTAGTAAAAAAACGTATTTAACCAAGAAATTGGTGAAGATTTCTCCTTGAGGTTGCTAACCCTCATTAGCTTTCATCATCACCTCATCTTCACTTGATAGGAAGGGAGTGACTTACCCTTAGAAAACCAAGGTTTGCTTTCTATTTTGATTGGCATCCATGAATTGGTCATGCTACCAATCTTCTCCCTATAACAAATTTCTATGGATTGGTAACATCTCCTTGATATTGATGGTAGAATTAGGATTGTGTGTATTAGTATGCCTATTGGGATTAGGATGCTATTAGCCTCTCCCTCTTTCATATTATTGACCATATTATTAATGATAGGGTAAGATTTTAGATAAGCACCTTGTTTCACATTAGCTTATCTATTTTGAGCATCTAAGGCCAAAAATTTTACTTTCCAATCAACATTATTTTCTGCTTGCCTATGATCCACCTAAGCTTTGGTATTGGCATTAGGAACTTGGGCTACATCTAGAGTGCTAGCTGACGTATGATACAAAGGAGGTATATACACTTTAGGTTGTAGTCTTATAGCTTGGATAAGATTATTTTGAGCTTTGATAGAAAGCTCATATGCTTCAGGGAAGATGGATCCTCCCATAGATTGAAGCATATTAATGATTTCAATCTTAATGGCTCTAAAGTAAGTGGGGAACACAAAAGAAGAAACCTATGCCAAGTCTTTTGAAACCTTTCATTAAAGTCATGCATTATTTATTTGGGTCCCCTCTTTATCATGTTGATCTGATGTATGAGAAAAGCATGGTCACTTTCATTCCCAAATTTGGAAGTTAACAATACTCCAAACTCATCCCATGTTGTGATGCATCCACCTTCCAGAGTTCTATACCAATCAAGAGCTTTCCCTTTAAGGGACATGGTAAGAATCCTAATAGCAATGTTCTCTCAAACAATGTTGTGGAAACAATAAAAATTAGAGATATCTCGAATGTGCTTACTAGGTGTGATATGACTCTCACCATTGAATGTGGGCACACCTTTTGTGGCATTAGGAGGGATGGCATCATAATCATGAAGTTAGATTAGATTATCAATGTTGAACGTAGGGAAAACATGAGGTCTAGCCATATCTTCTTCTTTAAGATTTTCAAAATTTTCAACCTCTTCCTCTTATTCCTTTCTAGTAAAATATACCCATTATTCAAAGGGTAGATTAGGATGTGGATACTGAACTATAAGAGGGATCTCAGGCCGAATGGGTGGATTAATAGATTGGATGGTCTAATAGAGGATGACCTAGTGAGGACCATGAATTATGGAGAGTAAGATTATAAAAAAGATGGTCTTGAGACCAGATTTACTTTAAGGAGTCACCAAATACTGAGTAGCACACCACTTTGTAGTTGGTGTTGTCAAGACCAATAGCCACCTTGACAAGTTGTATTTAAAGACAATTGGGTCCCATTGGGTGTGCCATAATTATTATCACCAAATCGTGCACCCTAGAAGAGGGTGTTCAAGCCTCTTCTAGATTTGGGTAACATGGGAACACTTCAAGGTATGTGGGTGTACCTATAGTGGAAGTGAGTATCTAGGTTTTAAGGGATAGCTCCTTGAATGTATCTTGAAGTGAATTCACCTATGCCAATGCTTTATTATGGGAAAAGAGTTAGAAGTTACATGAAATAAATCTAATTTAAGGGGGTGATATAGTAAGATATATTCCATATGACCATCATACTTTCTTTTACTAAGAAATAAGACACACAAACTGATTTCCAAGACCTATGGATTCTAACATGAGTATTTAAATACAGAGGTGAGATGTATGAGAGATATCCAAGGCAAGTGAGCCTTAGGCTAGTTTCAAACACTAAGGCTCATTATACACTTGAATGATAGGACCATACACTTGATAACACTTCATATGACCTGTTAGAATAGAAATCTCATACAAACATGAAAGGATAAGGAGATAAAAGGATAGAGAGTAATCTCTTTGGACCACCATACATCACTTGCACACTCAGACAATTTTTTAGGAACTAAGAAAACAAAAATGCATTAATGTTCAAAGGCACAATATGCTATCATTCTAGTAAGGCTTTGCCATACCTAGAGTGGAACTCTTACAATAACTCAAGGGATATATTTATAAGAGAATGATCATAAGAGAGAAGGGCCTTGGTAGTAGGGGAATCAATCCATTTGAATGCTTCATCTATAGTTACTACTGCTTCCATGAATTATGCTCCTTCAGTTCATTTGATTGATTCCCATTACTTTTAGCTGCTACATAATGACAATATTTTTTCTTTGATACTCCTTGATGATTGTAATGGTGGAATCAAGAATTCCAACTAGGTTTTGGCATCAATCTAGTTAGAACAACTAGATCAATCTATTAGGGCCTTGTCCTGATGCTAAATTGCTTCAAACTAGTTTATCACAATGTGTATAGTGGAGGGATGTGGTCCCTTTTGAGCAGTTGGTCCTAGAGATGAAACCATTTGAGTCTATATGTCTACTCTAGTAGTATCTTTTGAAACATTTAGATTTGTATCTAACTAAACCATATTAAATCTTGGATTCATACCTTTTGCTTCCTTTGCCCCATCAAAACTACTTATCAACATTTACTATGATTGGTCATCAAGACTTGACTTAAATCTTTGATCCCTCAACTCCTTTCACACCATTAGATCTGCTAGGTACGAATGAACTTGAGCCTTCAAATCTTCTTTGAAATGTCAACCTTGTCCCTACTAGTACTACTTGGAAAACATGTGTTAATCCTTAGGATCTTGTTGTTGGTCTACAGTTTCATGTGTTTATGTCATGTGTTAACCCCTCAAGCTCTTGACTATTTGACTCATCTTGCACCATTAGATTGAGATGTACGAGTGAATGAGGGCCATTAATCTTATTGGGACCCATTGTTTGAAATCTAATGGATAGTCCATGGTCTTAAAATTGATAATTTGTAGGATGTTTTTTAATGTTCGCAAGATTGTTATTGACGATCGTGTGATTGCCTAATTTAAGCTTAAAAGGACTTAGCTTGCTCTATCTTTAAATTTAACATTTGTGAGACCATCATTCATCATTTTTTAGAATGTGATTGACAACCCTTGAACCATCAAATTTAAACATAAGTAGATTTTTTCTCAAGCTTTAACTTGATGTTCATGTGAACGTCTTATGTTTTTTTGACCAACTTTGAAATCTTGGATATTGAAGGATGAGAAACATGGAGGTCCCAAATTTGTATGAGATGTTCTTCTTACCAAAAAGGATGAACCTATTTGATGTGATAGTTATTAGAGATTATTAGGTGAAGATATTCAAATTTCAAAAAGTTTGGTTCATAATTGCTTCAATGTGAAGTCTCAATGTGAATTCCCATGATGATCGAACTCAAATGACTAAGTATGGTAAACTTAGAAGAAATGTCTAGGATCCCAAATTTTCACGTGTATAACTCTATTTATACTTTGGTGGAGGACTTGAGACCTAGTGCATATCAACTAGGGACCAAAATGAACAAACCCATGTGACCATTTCCCCTTAAAACTACCACACATGTGAGATATATCTTCATGAAGATGCTCACTTGGCTATGCTTGAACCTTTTGAGAAAATGGCTGTGTGAAAAAAACATACAAAAAGTTGCTGAGAGGACAACTTTGGATTTCCATAACTTTGGATGTGCTTGGGAGGGAGACCTGAGATTTGGTGTATATGATCTTGGCATAAAAGTGAATAGACCCATATAATCGATTCTCCTTAGATCATCCTCATATGGTAATTATGACATCAACAAAACCCTATTCAGAATTCTACCACTAGACCTAAGATGTCTAGATGAATATAATGAAGAATTGGATGAAAACTAGGAGCTTCCTAAGTCATTTCAAACACTCTTAGCATCTCATAGGGTCTCTATAACACTCTCCATCTACTCATCCATTAACAACCTAATCCATGCCCTAACTACATTGATCATCATGAAGATATACCACTTGTATAAAATGACTCTAAAATGGTCCCTTAGACACCAAATGACACAAGGACCAAGTGAGACTATGACTAAACTAGAATGACATAAGGAATGGCACCAAATGAGCTATAACATACCCTATAACATTCTAAAAATACCCTATATAATATTTTGACTATAGGGGTTGATCCATTTTGGCATATGGGGAAAACATGGTCAATAGCTCCTATGTGTTGTTAGGCATTCGATGGTTTTACTCCTTCAATCTACACATGTGTGAAGAATACCCATTTATCCCCCTCTATAACCTCTAAATGGAATTGCATCTCTCTATAAGTAATTTTTGTGCTTGCTTTTGGGTCAATATTATGACAATGATGCCTTCCACCAATTATGCTTCCTACTTTGTGATGGCTACTTATTTTACCATCCATGCTTTCTTGACATCCTTCTGTGCCTATGGTAGACTTGTACTTAACTATTTATTACCTATTTTGAACTAGCTACTATTAAATCATGATTGGTTGATATTTCTAAAGCCCTTAATGGTGCTTTATAATCCTTTACATTCATGGAAATTATGATTATGTCTTGGGATCTTGAGCTTTGTGTACCATTAATGGTGACCTCAACATTCTATAGAACTTTTATTGCTTTTTTTATCTCTCAATTCCTATCCACTCACCTCCTTTTCAATTTGAAGTAAAATGCAATTCTATCTCGATTCAACTGTTCTCACTTAGGGGTTTGTGGATGCTTTGGTTTTCACCATGGTAGATTTTTTATGGTTTGAATGGCTTTGGATTTATTTCAGTTCTATGTTTTGGTTCAAATTTGCACAAGGTTTGTAACCTTCCAGATTTTGTCATTTTCCCTTTTATACCTTAGTTTCAACTACCTCATTAATGGTTGGTGATTGATGGCATGGTGGTACATGGATTTATTGAAATCTACTAAACCCACAAAATCCAAAAAATTCCATTGCCACATTCTCATTTATTGTGGATATTTGCACCTCCACCATCATAATATTAAATGTTTCTAATGATTCATTTGGTGAAGTGATAGGTGATTCAAGTAGTCACTTCTTATCGACTGTTGGGTGGGTTTCAACTATCTTGATGATATTTTTCTTGCAATTTATTCACCTTAGTGTGACCTTCACCATTGTTATGGCAATATAGGTGCAAATCTTCATATGTGCATGACTGAACCTCCTTGGTTCCATCTCTTCTTAGTGTTGCACTTCTTTACAAGTGTGTCTCTTTATCTTGGTTGATTTTTTAATGCTTACATGTCTCTTTATTTGGCCTTCCCTACCCCATATAAATCCTTGCACTGGTCCTACAACACTTCATTCTCTCTTCTTAATTTCTTGCAAGCTAACATTTTGTACACTTCCCTTGGTCAAATTATTCTCATCTTTCTAAATCTGCCAACTTCACATGCCTAGAAACATAGGCATGTAGCCTTAGGTGCCTAGAGAGTGTCTATGCTTGACTCACCCAACTATATTTTTACGTGTAAACACCATAAGAGTTCTCCTGTGGGCCTAAAATCACTACACTGACAAACAAAATAGACATAAGGAAAGTTTTAGCTTATGCTAAATTTTATTAAGGTCAAAATAATGCAATCCAACTTGTGATTGAGAAGTTAATATATGATGTTGCAAGTGCCATCCTAATGATTATAGGGATTTAATATGTTGTCATTAAAATACCCAGGGATAATTTCACTTGTCAATATAAACAACATACATGCACCAATCTCCAATATGTTATGGATGATATAAAGATCCATCCACCTAATATACAACTTGTTTAGGTGCTTGAGATATTTAGAGTCATATAACAAGATGAGTGCTCCTTCAGTAAGTACCTTGTACTTGATGTGCTTATCATTCCATAGCTTTTGGTGTACCTTTTCTATTTTCTGGCCCTATTTTACTCAAGTGCGTGTCTTGTCTAAGCATTCTAAGTTTTATAGGCACGTACTCAAAGAATCTTGGTCATCCAAATGACCAATATGCATAATGTGTAATTAGGGTACTATAAACTCTAGGGTAAATTGGCCTTTACACCAAACACTAGTTGAAATGGTGTAGCCTTATTTAAGTGCTTGTACATAGTGTGATAGACCCACAATATTATTGATATATAATTATTTTAATCTTTTAAACTAACATCACATATCTTTGTGAGGAATGTTCCTAATATCTTATTATATGCCTCAGCAGTGCCATTCACTTGGGGATGATAAGGTGTAATCTTATAGTGTGCCTCTATATATTCAATCAACAAGATCTAAATGGTTTTATTTATGAAGTGCACACCATGGTCACTAGTTAGGCTAAGTGGGCATCCATAGTGACTAATGATATTCTCCTAAATAAACCTTGTTGTGATGGTGGTTGTGTAATCTTTAGTTGGTGATTCTTTGACCCACTTGGTGAAGTAATTTATGGTCACTAGAATGTATCATGCACCTATGTACATCATAATGAGAGTAATAGGCCCAATTAAGTTAATGGCCCATTTTTAAAATGACACCTAGGAAAGGATGGGGATGAGAGGCATCTCATCCCTATGGTTGGGATTACCCATGTGATGGTATATGCCACATGCTTTGGTGCACTCTTTTGTTTCCTAGAATAGAGTTGGCCACCACAAGACTGATTGTAGAACCTTATATACCATATCATCTCTAGCATAATGGCCTCTAGCTATCCCCTCATACACCTCTTACAAGATTAAGTCCCATTCATGCTCTATGACACATTGGTATAGGGCCTTTTGTGCCTCAATTTGTATAGTTCTTTGCCAATTAGTTAAAAAGGGGTGACATAAACTATGAGCTACTTCTTCTCCTTAGTCATCATAGTCTAGGATACAGATCTAGATGTTAAAAATGTGGTGATCTCTACCCAGTATTTAAGGACATGTTGGATCCTATAGAGTTGTACATCAGGCATGTCATCTTACCACATCATTAGAGTTGATGCGAGAAAGATGGTTTAGGCTTGAGTTTTGTTTTCTAGGTTTTACAATAATAGAGAATTAAAATTTTTGAAACAAAAGAATACATCAACAAATGTGCCTATGGAGAATGGGGTTGTTCACTAGGTACTTAATATGGGGCACCTAATTCAAATAAGTATGGTTCCATTCCAAATTGATTAACATCTCAATGTGAGGTAGTTACTTGGCATGATTGCTATTTTTTTATCTTTTGCATTAGTTGGAGGAATTGATGCACATCTTACACTAGTTGGTAGGTGGTTAACTAGAGCCCAAATTTTTAGGGCATATTTAGGAGTGGCTACATGTGGAGACCATAGTGCAAGTAATTAAGGTGGTGGAACAAATAAAATGATCAATAAAGGCTCAAACTTAGACCTAACATGCACTCTCCACGTTGGTAAGGAGATGCTCCTATATGCTATAAAACTAAGCTTGAACTAGTGAGCAGAGGGACATGAATTAAGGTAGTGAAGCTTGGAAAAAATTGGTTCTAAGTATAAATATTGCCATTAATGTTAGTACTAGCTTAGATAGCATGAAATATCTATTTATGTAAGATCAAACTCGCCTTTGAGCCTCTAGGAAGATAAATGGTTTAGTAAAGCATGTTCTATATCTTATATAATTTATTTTGTATAGATTTTGATAAATGAATAATAGTTACTATAAAATATAATATTTATGGTTTAATTATCTTTTGCCTTGCTATTGGATTGAAAATTGAATGGAATAGTTATAATGGCATAGTTTCAATATATGAATGTTGTGATTAATTGAAGTTCTAGTTTAGAGTGTTAATGGAATCCCTATGTTGATCGTTGATGTCACTATACTCTATTGAAAAAATAAAGTGTAGATAGAGTCATGTGCCCCAACTTTGGTGTCCTTGCCAGGAAGCATTGAGCCTAAGCATGAACCCTTGATTTAAAGTATCCACTGGCCCAACTAACACCTCCATGATGCTAGATTTACTTCAATAAAGACTCATGCCCTTATGATGATAATGAGTTCCCCAAGTAGGCTTGTGCCTATAAATCACTGGACTTAGCCTAGAAAAGGCTTATGCCAATAAACCCACTAGAGCCTTAGTTGAAATGACCAAGTCCTATAAGTATTGAGTTATGCCATGGCATAACTATCCCAATGCAAGCCCTAGTTCTTTCTTTGCTATGATTTGGGTTTGTGCATAAGGATTTCACCTTATGTGAATTGATGTCAGTGAAGTTGAGTGATAGATGTTGAGCACTACAAGAATATACTATGTTTATACCTAGTTATAATGAGTCTAGAACTGACCTGGATAACTAGATAAGTTCCTAAACCCCATAAATAAATTAATTGACCCCCTAGTCTACAACATTTTGGTTCCATTTCTAGGATCATGTTGAGTTTTGTTATTATGATGGTGTGATAGGATGATAAATTGACTCTCCATTAAGAACATCAAGCACTAGATGCAACAGGTAGAAGATAGCTTTACTCTAAATCATCTATCTTGTAAAGGGAAAAAGTTGAGGAAGTGGATCCAGAATACCCTGTATGATGCTCTATATGAGGTCTTCTTTTGTGAATTACTTGAGCATGTGTAGCGATGGTTAGATGATTATGTGACTCACATAAGAAAAATCTATAGATAGTGCCTTAAGTGGATAAAGGAGTGTTTAGAGAAGCTTGAGAACCTATATGTCACTTAAGTAAGAGCTGTAGAGAAATAGTGGTAAGGAGCACTAAACAATTATATGCTTAAGTTTATAGTGTCAACATACTCCTTCCCTAAGGAAGTAAAGTATCAATTTTTAAATGATCCCAAAGGCATGTTTGTGAAAGATTTCAAAATAGAGCTTAAGAAGCTGATGGTGGATTATGGATTTGGAATTGTGAGAACATAAGGCTAAAGTCCTTTCGCATATGAGCAATGCAATAGGGAATAAGGGAATTTGTAAGTAAAGCACAATCAAAGGGAATGAGTATATTGATACATGAGAGCTTAGGTGATAGACTTATAATAAGAGAAGGCATAGGATGATAGAAGATATAGAACTTGGAAGTGTTGAGAGAACCCATAGTGAGTGAGAAGGGCACGGGGAAGGATTTCTTGAATTGTAGTAATGCAATAAGGAGAAAAATAATGAAGCCATAGATCAATATCAATAGTTAATGGGTATATAATGTGTTGGGTTTCTACATAATTTGATAATTGAAGATGTGCTAGAAGAACCTACCCACTTTGAACCTATGGTAGAAGCTCATGCATTAGATCCCCCATGTGAAGAAAGAAGAATGATAACTGACCCTATTATCAACATAGACTTGGACTATTTTGTAAACTTGGAGTATAATTTTGTGATTAAATAAGTTGTTCCTTACAAGGACTTGAGTGAGGATACCTTTAGACCTTTGGGCCCTAGCTTGACAACATAAAATGTAAGCGCAAGAATTTTAGTTCAACTAATGTTAGCTATGTAGACTAGGAAATAGACCACAAGAAGTGGCCTAACACCATAAGTGAGTAGTATAGTGCCTTTGAAATCAATGACATAGTAGTAACAAAGGGGCCAATAGCCTAACCCATTAGCTAGAGGCGTTGGAGGACCACCACCAAGATAAGTATTAGTGGGGCAAGCACCTCAGATGCAAGCTACCCACTCATATTAGATCTATTATGAGATGAACATACACTTTTTAGAGTATCATAGTGTGGAAAATGACATAGAGCATGTGCTAAAATGTGAACTACAATGGCACACTTGGGGTATAACCTAGTTAGAGCACAAGATAACCAAGTTCACAATAACTTTGCTTGATCACACCCATACCTGGTATAAGAAATTTGAACCTAAGCAGGATATGGTTGAATTTGATAACTTTAAGGAAATATTATTGAAGGAATTCAACATATCAGAGTTTGAACAATAAAGCATCATCGAACTCAAAGATATTAACTAAGGACTTTCAAAAAGTGTGCACCTATATGATACAAGGTTCAAGACTCTCCTTTCCAAGCTTCCTTATGACATTCACCCCTCTTAGCATGCACAATGGTTCATTGGAGGATTGCTAGTACCATTCAAAATAATGATTTCCATGAAGACATTCATAGACCCTCAAAAAATGCTTGAATCTATGATAAAAATTGAGGCAGTCAGAAGCACCAATACTAGGATTAGCCCATTCATAGAGGCACAAATTGCATTTATGACTAGCCAACTCCAAAAGCTAACTATTAATTCATTACAAGATGCTCTAAGTGGATTATGGTACACTGACTATAAGATATAAGGCCATATTAGGAACAAATACCCTCAAAGGAATGTGTGTACATTGATTCTAAGTTGTGAATTCTATCATAAGGCACATGATGTTCAAAACTACCCTTTGTTGCAACACACTAGTTAGGTTAATGCAACCATATATTACCAGTTGTGTGATGCCTACACTCATACTATAGTTGACTATTGAGTGATCGATGAGATGTATGAAAATAAAGGAGGGGTAAGGCAGGATACTACAGTAGTCAAAGGTAGGTAACCCAAGGAAATGAGGGATATGGGTAGTAGAATGAAGGATATGGGATGAAAAGAGGCACCAGAGGGTGAGGTATAAGATACAGTGGAGGAATATTCCCATCATGCTCATGTTAGAAGTGTGGCTCAATAGAGCATTATCAGTGTGAATGCCCTACACATCTACCATGTGGGTATTATCAAGGAATGCATAAGGTCAAGGAATTCCCTAACTTGTATAAGAAATTAACCCAAGGTAGGCTTGGCATAGACAAGGTCATATAAATGATTAGGTTCAAGATGAAAGTAGAGAAGTGGACTTTAACAGTACTACCAATTTACATAGAGATGATTAAAGTACAAGTGACTACTCATAGTGGATTCACCACTTAGTTGCTAGTTACGCCAATGCTTGAGTTATGCTTGGAATATGGGGAATAGAGTTGCATTGAGTAAATCACATAGCCTAAACCCAAAGCTGTGCCTTACCTAGAACCTATGTACCAAAAAGATGTCCTATAATAGGCTATGAGTGTTATATAGAAGTTGAAAGGAGAGATCCAATTGGTAAAAAACCTAGAAGCATAGGTTGCCACCTCTCATAAAAATAAAGATATCCAAGAGGTAGAGATACAAGAGCTAATAGAGATCTTATGCCTCCTACAAATGGAAGGAATATTTCCCCTATTAAAGAACTTGCTCTTATATTATGTAGGGAAAAATCGAGTTGAAGTTACTATGCCACACATGAAGAGGGCACAAGAAGTTAGGCATATATAGAATGTGGAGTAAGATTAAGAACTCTTTGTAAGTGCCACCATTGATGGATGGTCTGTATGTAAGGTCCTTATGGACACAAGGGATAAGGTCAATATCTTGACCAAGAATGCATGGAAGAATATGGGTAAGCCAAATTTGAGGCCTTCCCCTCATATGATGTTTATGGCTAACAAGACCTAAGTAAAACCAATTAATATTATGAAGAGTGTTATGTTAGATATCATGGGTGCCAAGTTCCATGCTAAATTCAAGGTGATCAAGTTGGTAGAGTAGGACAATTATCCAACACTCCTAGGAAAGCTATGGTGATACATAAATAATGTAAATATGTGTTTCAAGAGGTGCTACATGACCTTTGAAATTGTCAAGGAGAGGGTAGTTATTCCCCTCTCAAGTGATCAAGGGCCCCCCATGTAGAGAGTGTTGATCTTGAGGATGAGATCAGCCATATATACAACATCATGACACAAGGCATCAAGATTCTCAACCCTAATGACCAAGGAGTGATTTATTAGGAAGATGGATAGTCAACCTCAGACACCACTGATGTTTCTTGTGATTGATGGGTTAAAGAAGCTTATGAAATCACTATTCAAAGGTGCCTTTTAGTGAGTAGGAAGACACTAATACCCATGATGACTGGTTGGGTCTAGATTGATCTCACTTCGAGAAGATGGGTCCCTTACAAGAGGAAAAAGGGAACGAGAGTGTTTTGCTTGAACAAAGGTAAACTTGCAATGCTCCTAATATATGAGGGAAATAAACCTATGGAAGAGTATGTCCATGGCATATAATCATGCATCCTAAAGGAGGTAGATAGGATAAGTGCAATAGTGTATATTTTGAAGACCACTACCACATATTGGTGGGTAGTACAAAGGCCTAGATTATCAAATTGGTAAGATGTGAAAGCATCCATATACACTAGGTTTAGGAAAAACAATGAAGACCTAGACATCTCTAACTACTCTAATAATTCTGACCCTGTCGTGTAGGTGCACTTGTGCAAAGAAAATTAGATTGATTACAGCCAAATACCCCAAAGAATAAAACCTTGAAGACATGGGTGTGAGCATGGTATATTGTCATTAAGATGCATCATGAGATAAAAAATTGGGATGTACTTAAGGAATGGTTCATGCACACCTTCTCCTTTTCTTCATAGAACCTATAATTGATCGATCCACTATAAGAAATTCATAGGGTAGTGTTTGAGGACACTGCAATCCTAGAGGAGTGCCTCAAAGACATGTTTTTGGAAAACGGGGTGGTGATATTGACTTTATTTGATGAAAAAACACTCAATAGTGACTTGAGTGAAGAGGATGATGAAACATGGAAGGCATGCAACTAGATGACCTTGACAAAAAAGAATAAGCTAGTGTACCAAGTGGATGATAACAACCTTGATGCAAAATATCCTACTCATCTTTGCATAGAAATAACTAAGGGAAATAGGCAAGTCAAGGACTCAAATTAGGAAAGGAATGCGCCCTACCATGCACTAATTAAAATTATCAAGGTAGACATCAGTCAGAAGGGGACCTAAAGATGGCTACTTTGGGCACATATTGGTTTGACATAAAACAAACATGAATTATGGATCTCTTGAAGGAATTCCAAGACTTATTCCATTAAAATTATCAAAACATGAAGGGCACCCAACCATATCTTAGGAAAATGAGTATAAAGGTGGTGAACAATGCAAGACCTATCAAGAAGCACCCTTATAGAATGAACCCCAATCTCTGCACCAAGGTCAAAATAGAGATTGATGGTATGCTAGCTGTAAGTGCCATCTACCCTCTAAAAGAATAAAAATGGGTGAGCCCCATAGTTATTATCATCAAAAAATATGGGTTCATTTGTATCTACATTGATTATAGATTATTTAATGCTACTTGCATCATTGACCCCTTCCCAACTTCATTCATTGACGAAGTCTTAGATGGCATTGTAGGCTATGAGATTTACACTTTCATTGATGGGTTTTTAGGATACCATCAAGTCTAGATTGAAGAGGAAGAAAAGCCTAAAATAAACTTTAAAATTGAGTGGGGTTATTTCACATACAACATGATTCCCTTTAGACTCAATAATGCACCATCTATGTTCTCTAGAGTGGTGATCACCACATTTAAGGACTTCATTCACAAGTTCCTCCAATTATATATAGATGATTGGACTATGTATGGACTCATAAGGGACCATTATGATAACTTATACCTCTTGTTTGAAAGGTGCTGATAGTTATAGATATATCCTTGAACCTTAAGAAGTGCATCTTCTTGAAACCATTTATCACCTTGCTTAGGCACATCATCTATAAAGATGGTCTACTCATCGATCCCACAAAAATTGTAATTATTCTATAGCTCTAGACCCCTTCCATGTAGAAAGATGTTCATACCTTTCATGGCCATTATAGCTACTATAAAAAGTTCATAAGGATTCATGCAAATATTGTGGCATCACTAGAGGAACTCTTGCACAAAGATGGCCCATTCTATTGGGGCATAATGTACGAGGATGCCTATGAAACTCTAAAGCTCAAATTAGCTAGCATGCCTATTTTATAATTTTTTGATTAGATGATTCCATTTCACATCCACATCAATGCATCTATATTTTTAATTGGCACCATTATAACACAACCTAGTGAAGGTAACATGGATAATTACATCTCTTTTATAAGCAAAAAACTAACCCAAACAGAGCAGAACTATACCACCACTGAGCGTGAGGCACTAGCCATGGTCTATACCCTACAAACATTTAGGCAATACTTGTTAGCAACCCCATTCATCTTCTTCACTGATCATGAAGCACTTAATTACCTTGTGAATAAGCTTGTTCTCCATGGGTGCATTTGTAGATATAGTTTTGTTTCAAGAAGTCTAGTTTTTAGTTTTCATGAAGCTTAGAAAATAGAATTCTAGCCTAGACCATTTATCTTGCATCAACTTTGGTGATGTAACAATGGCTATTGAGGATGAAGTGCTAGATGTGAAACTCTATAGAGTCCAGTGTGACCCCGAGGATTTGGTAGAGATAGCCACTTTTCTAACATCTAGATCTGTTCCCTAGACTATGATAACCAAAGAGAAGAAATAACTCATAGTTTGTACCACCCGTTTTCATCTCTTTAGCAAGGAACTATACAAATTATGCCAAGATGAAGTCCTACATTGATGTGTCTTAGAACATGAAGGAGCTCTATTTTTGATGAGGTGCATAAGGGGATAACAGGAGGCTATTACATTGGAGATGTCATGGCATGCAAGGTGTTGTAATCAGGCTAGTGGTGGCCAAGTTTGTTCAAGATGCAAAGGATTGTGTCAAGGCATGTGACATATGCCAATAAATAGGGAAGCCTAACTAGTAGGATGAGATGCCCCTCATACTCATTCTTTCCCAGGTGCTATTTGAAAAATGGACCATTGATTTTATTAGGCTGATCACTCTGGTAGCAAGGTACACAGGTGCCATATATATTCTAATGACCACTAATTATTTCACCAAGTGAGCTGAGGTAGCATTAATAAAAGATTGCATAGCCACCATAGTCATAAGATTCATATGGGATAACATCATAAGTTGCTATGGGTTCCCACTCAATTTAATTAGTGATAGAGGCACATGCTTCATCAATGAAACTATGCAAATCCTATTGATTGAGTATATAGTAGCACACCATAAGACACCACTCACCCACAAGCCAATGGCACAATTGAGGCATTTAATAAGATACTAGGGATGTTCTTCATGAAAATATGTAATGTTGGTCACAAATATTGGGATGATTGAGTGTCAGTATTACTATGGGCCTACCCCACTACCTACAAGTGCCTAAATAAGGCTACACCATTTCAACTAGTGTTTGGCATAGAGGGAATTTACCAATGGAGTTTATTGTGCCCTCATGTTGTATTATGTGTCTTGGTCATTTGGATGACCAAGAATATTTGAGAATAAGGCTAGAGAACTTAGAATTCTTAGATGAGATGTGTGCCCAAGCAAGATGGAGTGAGCAAATAGAGAAGGCATACTAGAAGCTCTAGTATGATAAGCATATTAAGTGCAAGGTACTTGTTAAAGGAGCATTGGTCTTACTTTATGAATCCAAATACCTCAAGCACCTTGATAAGCTATAAATTAGGTGGATGGGTCCTTATGCCATACATAACATTTTATAAATAGGTGCATGTAAGTTGTGCATATTCTTAGGTGAAATTATCCCTAGGAATTTCAATGGTAACTAATTGAAGCCCTATGTAAATTAGGATGGTGCTACACCATCAGACATCAAATTCCTAGTCACAAGTCAATTGTGTTGTGCTTGTTGGGTGAATATTTTGTCAATCAACATATTGATCAACAAAATAGGTCTGATCAACCATAGCAGGAAGATTGGTCAGCTAGGTGTGCAGCTTTACTACATCAACCGGAGACAAATCTCTCCTCTCATCAAGGGGAGGTTCCCTATAGATACGTAGGAGCTATATATAATATAAATAAGTAGAAAATAACACATGGGGGCAGAATAAACCATCCATATCTCTTCTTTCAGAGATGATGCACATAGATAAAGGAGAAAATCCTAGTGTAAATACTGAAGGCACTTCTCTTCTTTCAAAAGTGTTCTTGCAGGAAACATCATGATTTTCTTTCAGATAGTAAAGTAACCAATAACCAAAGGGCATAGTAACAACAAGATGAAACCGAACGCAAATTTTCCACCTCAACTGCCCAAAGAGTATATCATAAAGGATAATGGGGGTAAAAAGTCATCCCAGAATCCTCAACACAAAAAGAAAAGAAAAACACAGATTGAAAACAATTATGAAATCACAAAGTCTTCCCACAGTTGGTTTTAGGACACTTCACTATTACTTTCACTAATTCTTCTTACTAAATTAAATGAATAAGAACATCTTCAGAAGACAGACGTAAGAATGATCTCCCAAAGTGATACAAGCCAAAATAACACAAAGTCTGTAAACAACCTACTTTCTCATTCAGATAAAAATGAAATTACAATCTGAGCTCAAAGTCTCAGTCTTCTTCTTTCAAAATGGGCAGAGTTTCGCTCTTGTAAAAATGAAAATTCTCCCTTACAAATGAGAGAAAAAATAAACTTATAGCCACTATGCAAGGATTGACACTTTTTCCCATGGGACGGCCCATGTTGCAGTCAACATCTTTAATATACCTTCAGTCTTATCTAGAGAGACCATGCTAAGAATAGTGCACTGCCATAACTATGGCGTGTCCCTTCATCTAATATGTCTCTTTTTTGGTATGGACTATCTGGTCCTTTGTGTTGATCTTCTCTTCCCTATAGCAATTTAAATCTTCGGGCTCTCTTTTCATTTAATCACTTGGTTCTTCCTTTAAGTTTCGCGCTTTATTTGAATTTCCACAGATTTTCCCTTACTTTAAATTTGACATCTGAGGGGCCGTCAATGGTCGCCAGCTGCTTGAACCATGTTGAACCTTGAACTTGTGAACCTATGAAAGTTCACTGGTTCATTGGTTCATTTTGTCTCTTTTGTTCCATCGCTTCCTGGTTCAATCACTTTCCCACTCTTTGGTTGAACCATCCGTTGAACCACTTGTTTGCTGCTTCTCTCTTGACTGAGGCTACCTTTGAACTTTTGAACCTATGAACCATTAAACTTTGAACTCTTTCAGTTCAAAGTTCAATCAGTTGATTGGTTTATTCTATGTCTTTCTCAAACACTACTTCCTTTATATTTCTAAGCTCTGGTTGAACCTTTGAACCTTGAATCC
Source organism: Torreya grandis (assembly GCA_037957365.1). NCBI lineage: Eukaryota > Viridiplantae > Streptophyta > Pinopsida > Cupressales > Taxaceae > Torreya > Torreya grandis. Next base: position 840,474 of record JARHVA010004508.1, read on the forward strand.
GTTGAACCTTTTGGTTCAACGGTTCAATGCTTCAATCGGTTCATTCAGTTCATTTGGTTCATCCTTTGACGCCCCTTTTTGTCTAAGTCTGTGAAAGTTCCTTTTTGCATCTTTGTTCAGTCTTTGGAACATCCCAAAGGGAAGGTGTCCCTTTGGGATTTTAAAATGGTCCTTTCTCTGTCACCAAGTGCCCCTTGTAAGGGTACTTGTCCTTTGGGCTTCAACTTCCCTGGTGGGTTCTTACTTTTTCAGTGGGCTTTTTCCATCGGGCAAAAAGCCTGAAAGAATTCCTTCAAACAAAATGTCTGAAGGAAAGTTTCTTGTTACTTGGCCATTCATTCTTTTCTATTTCTTCAAACTTTTTCTCCCGGTGATTTCCTTCAGACAAAAAGTTTGAAGGAATTTTGCCTTAACATTTTTCTGAGAAAATCTTCCTAAGAGAATTCTTTTGGCCTCTTGGACTTAGCCATTTTCCCAAGGGGTTCCTAACTTTTATCCGCTTTTGCTTACTACCCCCATAAGGGCACTTGTTCCTTTGGCTTTAGGGCAACCCTTTGAACCTACCAATTGAACCAACTTTGGTTCAACGATTCAATGGTTCAATCGGCTCCTTCATTATTTGGCTAAGCCCTTTTGATCTTTTACACCGAGCGCATTGAACCAACTTGGTCATTGAACCCATTGAACCTTTGAACCAAAGTGGTTCAAAGTTCAATGGTTCAATCCTTTGTTCTTTATCATTTTTTGATTGAACTCTTTTGATTGAATCGAGGCGCTAAACCAATCCTGGAAATGACTAAGTGTTAAAACTTGTTCTTTTGACTGAACTCACCTGCAGGAGCTTTTTAACCTATTAAACTTATGAATCCTTTTATGGAAAAAGCTTGAAAAATGAGGAATTTGAAAGCTCAAAATAAATTTTTAGAAGGGAAGAGAGAAATTTTGGTCTGTGCAAGGCCAAAATAGTTTGTAGGTTATCCAAAAATGAGTGGCATTTTTTGGGGACAATAGTTGGCTCCAGTTGGGGAACTAACTTCAGTTGGAAAATTGAAACATAGCTGAGGGGAGTAGAAACCAGAATCTCCAGTGCCTTGAAGTGTGTCATTGGGCTATGGAGTCATGCTACCTAAAAATAAAGGCTCCAAAAAATGAAAACAAAAGAACAAAATAGAAACAAAAGACTATACAAATGTACATATGTACAGGTGAACTTATCTGGTACTTCAAGAATTAAAGTACTTCAGATGCTGCCCCCTAAGAGGCAGTGAAAATGGCACTATGTCCTCATAAACCAGCAAGAAGCCATTTTCTCCCCAGAATTGGTGATGGGTGAATGGAACTCTCCACTAGGAAACCAATTTTTTGTGTCCTCCCTTTGGTTTTCTCCTCTTGCCCCATATGCAAGACTTGACTTTTAATTTGAAAACCATGAATCTTTGCTCTCTTGGAAAAAAGTTTCTTTTCCTAATTTTGATGCGCAATAACATGGTCCATTACCATAATTGGTTGCTCTTCTGGTTCAGTCCAGCACATGATTTGATTATTCCCATTCAACACTTGCTAATCATTGGCACTATCAAGCATACTTGGTGTTGTTCCATCTAAACCAATTCCTAGATCATCACCTACAAGATTTTCATCTACTGAAACATGAATGTCTTCAGTAGATAGAAAATAATTACCCCTACCTGAAGACTCAAATAGAATTTGAGCTTCAGGCCTTGATGTCTGAGTGACAATGTATTTTGCCTCCTTCTTAGGAAGCAACCTCTACATTACACCTTTCACAAGGATTCTTGCCTAAGACATGTCCATGCTTAATTCCCCTCCAACATCCTTGCAGAAGTTCCACCCAAGAAAGATGCCATATGATGCTGAGACGTTAGCCACTAGGACAGTCATCTTGATTCACTTGTTTGGAAAGGTAGCAAATGCAAATTAGGCATCTTTAATTTGCCCCAGTAGTGGCACTTGTTTGTTCTCCATGGAGAAACATCTCCCAAATGTATTGGTCAGTGTGAGACCCAAAGATTATACCACTTTAGCAGGCATGACATTGTCTGAAGCTCCAGAATCAATGATGCAATTATTCAGCTGATGTCCATTTATCAGCAATGAGACATAAAAAGGTTCAATCCTGTCAAGAGTAGCAAGGGGAGAAATGACAAGGTTGTTCTTGGTGAGTGCATTTTTGGGGGAATCATGTGTCACTTTAGGAATTGCTTGTTTAATAGGAACGTTCTAGTTTTTAACACATTGAACCAGTCTATCTAATTGCTCAAGATGGGACTATAAAAATTCAAATTAAGACATTTGAATTTTAGTTTTATTTATATGGTCAATGATATCAAATGCCTGGAATGAGCTAGGAGTAGAGGATGGGAGTTCATCCTTTTGATTTTTGAAAGGGGGAGGACTAGAATTGTGAATTTGAAGTAGAAGGAGTAGGGGCATTTTGGGTACTTACCTTTCTCGCAATCACTGAGTCCTTTAGCTAGAAAGGAAGAGTGGATCCCCACTTAGCAATTGAAACTACTAGTTGAGGTTGCTCCTCTACTTTCTCCTTATCAACTTGTTGAGCTGATTAATTCTTGGACCGAGGTGAATACAACATATAACCCCTCAGCTGCATTGCCTTCTCTTCTAGGTTCTTCTTGATAGTTCAAGAAACCAATGTGGGAGTCACTAATTGATTCTTCTTGATCCTCCATGAAGAGACCAATGTCATTTTCTTGATCAAACTCAGGTTGGGAAGATAAATCACGTTCAGTTTCTAAATATCCAACCACTGAGTTGGTTGGAGGTGCTTCAAGGGCGAGGTTCCTCTATGGGGGAGGAAGATGATTTGGCTACCCTTGATTCCTAGTAGCATTGCCTTAATATGGCTAATTAGGGAATGTCCTCCTTGGTATATATTTATATAGAGGAGTAGAAGGCATACCTTGTGCCATTTGCCTTTTCAAGGCTAGCAATTCATTTACCAGCTTTTGTAACATTGGGTCAATGGTGGCTGTGGGTGAGTATTCAAAATATGAAGAGGGTTTACCTCTGTTAGGATCTCTCCTTATCTTTCTTGCCAAGATAAGGTCATCTTCTAGCTCAGTAGCCAAGTCTTGAGCAACCTCAAGGCCTATGTGTCTAGCCCGTCTCAATAGAAAACTCACTTCAGGCAGCTGTGAGTTGATGAAGAAGCATTTGAGATTTTGAGGTGTCGGCTGGGCGACCATGGGAATCCTGTGCCTCAGCTTGTTGAACCTAGCAATAAAATCCCTCATAAGTTCATGAGGTTCCTTCTTCATCTAAGTGAGCTAGGCCATTAAAGCATGTGCATCTTCTACAGGCTTAAACCTGGTTTCAAACTTGGCTTTGAGTGTATTACAGTCAGTCACTGATCTAGCTTGCAGATGGTAGAACTAGTTTGCAGCAATGCCTTATAGTGTCTCTACAAATAGCCTGATCACTATGTCTTCAAATTCCACCCCTATTACACCAAAGGCTATGCTAAAAGCTGTAATGTGTTCATGAGAATGAACCTTCCCATCACCAAAGAATTTGGGGAAATTCTTTCTTAAACTGTGTGGAAGTTCATGCAGAGGTGGATTCAAGTTGAGTGGGCCAAAAGAGTTACCACAAGGGCCTCAAATTGCCATGATTTAGTTATGATAAATAGGGATAACAAATCTGGGTGGAGTGGCCAGATTACAGAACAAAAAATGGAAAAGAACTGGCCCTGCTTCAGCTTGAGGCTTGGGGCTTCAAACTCCATACTCTTTTCCAACAGCTCTAGGTTTGTAGAATAGATAAAATAACAAAGGTGGAGGAAAATGGTAAGGATATAAATGGATAATGGGTAAGACATAGAATAGAGTCACTAGAGTCTGTATAATGGATAAGGGAAGGAACTGCTTCAATCTGAAACTTGAGGCTTCAGACTGCACATTCATCCCCAGTGGAGTTGCCAAAAACTGTTGGGTGAATATTTTGTCAATTAGTGTATTGATCAACAAAATAGGTCTAATTAACCACAACAGGAAGATTGGTTGGCCAGGTGTGCAACTTTACTACATCAATCGGAGATAAATCTCTCCTCTCATCAAGGGGAGGTTCCCTATAGATATGTAAGAGCTATATATAATATAAATAAGTAGAAAATAACACATGGGGGAAGAATAAACCATCCATCTCTCTTCTTTCAGAGATGATGCACACAAACAAAGGAGAAAATCTTGGTGAAAACACTGAAGGCATTTCTCTTCTTTCAGAAGTGTTCTTGCATGAAATAGTAAGATTTTATTTTAGATAATAAAGTAACCAGTAACCAAAGGGCATGGTAATAGTAGGATGAAATATAATGCAAAGTTTCCACCTCAATTGCCCAAAAAGTATATCACAAAGGATAATGGGGGCACAAAGTCATCCCAAAATCCTCAACACAAAAAGAAAAGAAAAACACAGACTGAAAATAATTGTGAAAGCACAAAGTCTTCCCACATTTGGTTTTAGGACACTTCCCTATTACTTTCACTAATTCTGCTTACCAAATTAAATGAATAAGTACACCTTCAGAAGACAGACATAAGAATGATCTCCCAAAGTGATACAAGCCAAAACAACACAAAGTCTATAAACAACCTACTTTCTTATTTAGATAAAAATGAAATTACAATCTAAGCTCAAAGTTTCAGTCTTCTTTCAAAACGGGTAGAGTTTCACTCTTGTAAAAATGAAAAGTCTCCCTTAAAAATGAGAGAAAAAACAAACATATAGCCACTACACAAGGATTGGCACTTTTTCCCATGGGATGGCCCATGCTGCAGTCAATGTCTTCAATGCGCCTTCAGTCTTATCTAGAGAGACCATGTTGAGAACAATGCGCTACCATAACTATGGTGTGTCCCTTCATCTAATATATCTCTTCTTTGGTATGGATTTTCTGGTCCTTTGTGTTGATCTTCTCTTCCCTGTAGCTATTTAAATCTTCAGGCTCTCTTTTCATTTAATTACTTGGTTCTTCCTTTAAGTTTTGTGCTCTATTTGAATTTCCATGGATTTTCCCTTACTTTAAATTTGACGTCTGAGGGGCCATCAATGATCACCAGCTTCTTGAACCATGTTAAACCTTGAACCTATGAACCTATGAAAGTTCATTGGTTCATTGGTTCATTCTGTCTCTTTTGTTCTATCGCTTCTTGGTTTAATCACTTTCCCACTCTTTGGTTGAACCATTCGTTGAACCACTTGTTTGCTGCTTCTCTCTTGAATGAGGCTGCCTTTGAAATTTTGAACTTATGAACCATTGAACTTTAAACTCTTTCAGTTCAAAGTTTAATCAGTTCATTGGTTTATTTTGTGTCTCACTCAAACTCTACTTCCTTTATCTTTCTAAGCTCTGGTTGAACCTTTGAACCTTAAACCCGTTGAACCTTTTAGTTCAATGATTCAATGCTTCAATTGGTTCAGTCGGTTCATTTGGTTCATCCTTTGAAGCCCCTTTTTGTCTAAGTCTGTGAAAGTTCCTTTCTGCCTCTTTGTTTAGCCTTTGGAACATCCCAAAGGGAAGGTGTCCCTTCAGGCTTTTAAAATGGTCCTTTCTCTGTCGCCAAGTGCCCCCCGCAAGGGTACTTGTCATTTGGCTTCAACTTGCTTGATGGGTTTTTACTTCTCTGGTGGGCTTTTTTCATTGGGCAAAAAGCTCGAAAGAATTCCTTCAGACAAAATGTCTGAAGGAAAGTTTCTTGTTACTTGGCCATTCGTTCTTTTCTATTTCTTCAGACTTTTTCTTTGGGTGAATTCCTTCAGACAAAAAGTCTGAAGGAATTTTGCCTTAACATTTTTTCGATAAAATCTTCTCGAGAGAATTCTTTTGGCCTCTTGGACTTAGCCATTTTCCCGAGGGGTTCCTAACTTTTGTCCACTTTTCCAAACTGCCCCCCACAAGGGCACTTGTTCCTTTGGCTTTGGGGCAGCCCTTTGAACCTACCGATTGAACCAACTGATTGAACCAACTTTGGTTCAATGATTCAATGATTCCATCGGCTCCATTATTTGGCTAAGCCCTTTTGATCTTTTGCACCAAGCGCGTTGAACCAACTTGGTCATTGAACCCATTGAACCTTTGAACCAAAGTGGTTCAAAGTTTAATGGTTCAAGCCTTTATTATTTATCATTTGCTGATTGAACTCTTTTGATTGAACTAAGGTGCTGAACCGATCCTGGAAATGACTAAGTGTTAGAAACTTGTTCTTTTGATTAAACTCACCTGCAGAAGCTTTTTAACCTATTAAACGTGTGAATCCCTTTATGGAAAAAGATTGAAAAATGAGGAATTTGAATGCTCAGAACAAATTTTGAGAAGGGAAGAGAGAAATTTTGGTCTATGCAAGGCCAAAATAGTCCGTAGGTTGTCCAAAAATGAGTGGCATTTTTTGGGGACAACAGTGCTTACCAAAATAAAGTTTGGCATAAGCCAAATGTTTCCTTTTGATTTGTGTTGTTTGTGTTAAATGAATAAGTGAGGCAATTACAATATCATAAAATAACTAATATAATAGTTACATGCATATCTCCATTTGGGTGAGTCAAGCACAATTGCCTTCTAAGCACCTGAGGCTAGACACCTAAATTTTTGGGCATATGGAGTTTTCCATAATTGCATAAATTTGAGTACCAAATGACAAAGGGAGGCACATAAGCTATTAGGACACAAGAGATAGAAAGAAGGTGCATCGAATAATCATGTACAAGATATCAATAGAGGAGACTGAAGCACTAGAGGACCAACATAGGAATATATATGGGGTAGGATAGGCCAATACATGAAATAAAAGCACAAAAAATCAACCAAGGTATGGAAGCACATTTGAAAGGAAGTGCAGTAAGAAAAGAGGAGATGGAACCGAAGAGGTTGAATTATATGCATGTGAAGCACTACACCCAGTTTGTCATAAGGAGGATGAAGGTCATGCCAAGGTAATTGAAACACAAGATAAAGATCATCCAGACAAGCTAACATCCACCTAAAGGTAGAAGGGAAGTGACCATTTGAACTACATGTCACTTCACTAAAAATATAATTTAAAGAAAATAATGTGGTGATGGTGGAGGTACAAAGATCTGCATTGAATGTGTAGGTTGTGGTATATTTTTGCAAATTTCATGGTTTTTATTAGATTTCAATAAATTTAGGTGCTACCACACCATTACTTACATGTAATTAAGCTAGTAACTAAAATCAAGGTATAAAATAGCAAAAGGTTGATGGGAAAAAGTTACAAACCTTAATTAAAATTGAGCACTAAACTAGAGCTGAACCAAAGTTGAAAGTGAGAAAAAGATACCATAGAGAGACTTCAAAAAGAGAATGATTAAATAGAGAGTGAAATTGTGTTCCCATTGAGATTAGAATAGAGGAGTGGAAGGCAAGAATTGTGAGAAAATAGGACACATAAATCTTGAATGATGTTGAGGCTGACATTAATGGTGAATGAAGTGAAGGAGCTAAAGTTGCAGTCATAGACCCCATGACTGTGAAGAAGCACCAATAACCATTAGAGGCTTTAGAGCAATCAATAGATTACATTTCAACACTAACCTATTTAGAATGGGAAAGAAATAGATGAGTTATTGTCCATTACAGGCACAAAAGGATGCCAAATGGGTACAGATAATAGAGGAGACAACCACTATAAATTATAAGGCACAACTAGTCAAAGGAGTGAGCATCATTAAGGTTGACCCTGAAGCACTTGGCAAAATGTCATATAGGGAAATATAGTTTTTCTCAGAGGTCTTGATAGGGGATACTTGGGTGTCTTTTGTGCATACCTTATATTTGAAATAATAAAACCATTGCACCCCAAGAAATTCATAGGAACTCAACCAAGATTAGGTGGTTGACATAGGGGAAAAGACAAAATTGGGTGTAACATTGTTCAATGTATCCATTCAAGATAGGATTGCAACCACTAGTACAATCTAGCTCTATGAGTTACCATGTTTTGGCAAGTTAGAGGAGCTCATGTAGTTCATCCTCTCGCATGCCCATCAAGACCGATTCTATTTTGTAGGGAGGTGCATGTAGATATTGGTGCACCTAATCAATAGAATCATTGGGATCCCTGACTCAGGTGTAGACATCTACTAGATGATGGTAGATGATGCAAAACTAGAAAGGATGAAAAAAATCCTTAGGTACTACAAGGGAGGATTTGTTTTCTCTATAAAGGATATAAAGGAACCTAGCATAAGGGCTGCATCTTGCCTAATGAGCTCTAAGCTTTTCCCTGATAAGAAATGGAAAGACATCATCGAGGCCTACTTGTGTATCACTCAACATATGGTGTAAGGGTTCAAGTTCAACATAGCAAAATTCATTTCTAAAGATATGATAAATAACATGCTTGAATGCCATTAGGTGTAGGAGAGCTTCAGGTGGGGGTCAATATTGATATTAATAGTCATGTTATAGATTGGCATGCTTGATGGCTATGAAGCCAACCTCTGGGTCTTCTTTGTGCCCAAAAACTCCTTGGTACTAAAATATTAGGACTTAACCTACCCACCCTCCTCATAGAAATATAAAACATGAGTAATGGGGTGGTGCATGCAATACAAAGCAACCATTTAGGATGGCTCAAAATCCCTTACATATTTTCCATGAAGTATTTTAGGGATGCACTAAGGATAATTCCCAATGCACAATAACTGGACATCTTTGTAAAGGTTATGGATTTAGAAAAGAGTAGGTTGTTGCACTAGTATGTGAACTTAGGAGGGAAAGCCACAAAAGATGTGGATGATGACTCTGATCACATAGACCTCTATCCCCTTCAGAGAGAAGTCATTGTAGGACATATATTCAATCTTTACTATGAGATGAAGCCATAGAAGAAGGGTGCAAACCCTAAGAAGGATAATGACCATCCCCTCTATATTAGTGAAGAAGGGATGACAACACTAGAAATGTAGAAGTCTCACCAAAAAAAATGGGGGGAGACACTCAAATAAATCTAGGAGTGCATCAAGCTAAGGATTGCTACCAATGACAAAATAACTCCTTCAACCCCAAATAAAAAGTGCATGACCTTCATGCTAGGGACTACTTCTTCCAGCAAAAAGGAGAAGAAAAATAAGTCTAAGGGTCCCATTGTGATGCCAACAATAACCTTAGTATAAATAGAGGTAGAAGAGGCCTATGCATAAGGAAGGGAAGAAGATATGGAAGGAGAGGAAGAAGAAGGCACAAAACTCTACATCATGTAAGAATAAGTTGGAGAGGAACCCAATACCAAAGAATTTTAGAAGGCCCTCTAAGGAGGAACTACTACCATGATTGAATAGATAAGGAATTATCCCAGCACCTCATCCAAAGAGCCCTCCATACAACCTTCACAAATTGAGGAGGAAAAGAGAATATTATGGAAGAAAATGGGCCACAACAAGTAAGAGATTGAGATGGTGCTGACACTGGAGAAGGCAATGAAGGTAGCCAACATGATTCAGGAAAACATTGATAGAGCCAAGGCTGAAGAAGAGAAGGTTTAGGAAGATAAGGTCAGGAAAATGAGGGTAACCAAAGAAACAAAGGCCATGAAAGAAAAGAAGAAAAAAGAGGTTGCTGTGAGTGTAAAAATAACTAAGAAAATGATAGATAAGACACCTAGCACCCCCATCAATGAAGTAGAAAAAGCTGCATAACAGATGCACCCAAGTAATAAAGGGGTTCCTAAAGAAAAGGAAAGCAAAGCTGACACCAAGGGATGAGAATAAGTAGACAAAGGGGATAAGTCTGAAGAAGAACCCCTCCAAGAACATGAAGAAGAAACCTCTGAGGAAAGTGCCAAAGAAAGTGGTAGCATTAATGAAGAGGAAGAAGAGCAAATGGAGATAGTCATCATAGAATAAAAATTCTCAAAATTGTGCCTCAAAGAGAAGATGTAGAAGGGGTGGACATATGAATATTTTTACATGTTTGAATACATGCCCCAAAAATCACCACAACTAGGATGTGCCAACAACTTAATTTTACATTTGACAGCTATATGGATGAGCCTCACTTTAAGGCACCATAGAAGGCCATATTGGGTATAGATAAGCCTAAAGAATGAAATGATTCCCTTATCATAAATCCGTATGCCATGAACCCCATTAAGTTAGTGAATGCACTCATTCAGATGGCCACTAAAGTCATGATAAAGAACATCATTAATGATGTCAGGGAAAATAAATGGAAGAAAATCACCCAAGATGCCGAAGAATAAGAGTGGGCCATGAAGTTCAAATTTTAGTAGTTAGTTGAGTGCATAGAAATAGCCGAGCCATCCCTTTTGGTCTGTGTTGATATATCCAACCTCTTTGAGGTTGATAAGATAAATGTGCTAATAGAGTAAATGCTCCTGAGAATGAAACTAGAGTTAACACAAGAAGAATAAGAATATCCCTACACCATGTTATAAAAAGATCTAGCTACCAAGATCAAAGAGGTAGAGGACCTCTTCACAAAGTTTCAATAAACCACATATACAACCAACACCATCTTCATGAACCAAGCATCAATGATTGATGCATGCCTCAAGTAGGCAAAGGGGGAAAAGGAAGAAATGAATGCATAGGTGTAATCTACAAGCAGGGTGTAGTATGCAAAACTAATGGGTAGGGTCAACATGTTGAGCACACAAATAAAAGACCAAGAGTAGAACCTAGAATCACTATTCCATGCCTTGAAAATGAAGGCTTACGAGTAAGGAGTAATCCTTAATAGAGGAGTGATGAAGGCTAAGGGAAATCTTATGGCATTTAAGAATGAACTAGAGAAGATAGATGTACTTGATTTTAGCACTACCTCTATGGAGATAGATAGTTCTACTGAGGAAATCAAGCTCACTAAAAATATCTTTGAGGATTTCAGCACCAAACATAAGGAGTGTGCACCAAAGGCTTTGGCAACCTATTCTAAGGGCAGACTAGCAATTTTTATGGGGTGATGTTGGGCACCTAATTTGGCTAAGTACGGTTTTGTGCAAACTAAACTAACATCTCGATGTGAGGTAATCACTTGGCATGATTGCTATTTTGATATATTTTATGCCAGTTAGAGGAATTGATGCACATCTTGTGCCAGCTAGTAGGCAGTTAATTGGTACTTGTATTTTCAAGGCATCTTTAGGAGTGGCTAAATGTGGCAACTATAGTACAAGGGATATAAGGTGATAAAGCTAGAGAAATAATCAACAAAGGCTCTAGCTTAGCACTTGACATGCACTCTCCACCCTAACAAGGAGATGATCCTATGTTCTATAAAATTGAGTTCTAACTAGTGAGTGGAGGGACGTGAATTAAGGCAGTGAAGCTCTAGAGAAATTGGTTCTTAGTGTAAAGACTGCTATTAATACTAATACTAGCTTAGACACTATGAAAGCTCTGTTTATGTAAGCTTAAGCTTACTTGTGAGAATCTTGGAAGATAAATGGTTTAGCAAAGCATGTTTTCATCTTATATACTCTATTTTGTATGGACTTTGATAAATGAAGAATGGTTGATGTCAAACACAATATTTTTGATTTGGTTATCTTTCACCTTGTTACTAAATTTTGAATTGAATGGAATAGTTATAATGGCATAGTTTTAATATATAAATGTTGTGATTAAGTGAATTTATGGTTTAGAGTATTAATGTCATCCCTATATTCATTGATGATGTCACCATACTCTATTGAAATAACTTTAGTGTAGATAGAGTCATGTGCCCCAACTTTAGTATCCTTGCTAGAAAGCACTGACCCTAAGCATGAACCCTTGATTTAAAGCATCCCCTGGACCTGACTAGCACCTACATGATGCTAGACTTACTTCAATAAATACTTGCACCCTTGTGATGAGAATGAGCTCCCCAAGTAGGCTTTCACTTATAGATCACCAAACTTAGCCTTAAAAAGGCTTGTGCTAGTAAACCCACTAGAGCCTTAGTTAAAATGACCAAGTCCTATAAGTAATGAGTTGCGCCATGACACAATTATCCCAACACAAGCCCTGATTCTTTCTCTATTATGCTTTGAGTGAGTGCATAAGGCTTATTCCTTATATGAATTGATGTTAATGTAACTGAGTGATAGATGTTGAGCACTATGAGAATAATGAGTTTGTTCCCAGTTATAATGAGTCTAGAATTGACTTAGACAACTAGATAAGCACCTAAACCCTATGAATAAATGAATTAACCCCTAATCTAAAACACTTAAGCACCTCATGATTAGTGAAGAAGATGAAGGGTGTCACTAATAAGTACTGCCAAAACTTTTGTAGGGTGTAGACCATGGAAAGTGCCTCATTCTTAGTTATGGTGTAGTTCTAGTATGACTTGGTTAGTTTTATACTTGTGAAAGAAATGGAATGGTCCATTTTTACTTCATGTGATTGTGCCAGAATGGCACCAATCATATTACTAGATGCATCAACATGGACATGAAATGGAGTCAGCTAGTTGATAAATTGTAATAGCGATGTACTTATTAGTTTGAGATTCAGGGTCTCAAATGCATCTTACTACACTTCACCCCAATAAAATAGGCCATCCTTTCACAAGAGATATTCTAGTGGTGATGAAATCTTAGCATAGTTCCTTATAAACTTTCTATAATACCCATAATGGCCAAGAAATACATCGACATCTTTATATGTTGATGGTGTCTAGAGATGAAGGATAATTGCAAACTTTATTGGATCAATGAGTAAACCATATTTACAAATGATATGTCTAAGCAAAGTGACAAATGGTGTTATAAAGGCACACTTATTGAGGGTCAAATAAATCTACAACTGCCTACACCTTTCTAACATTAGGCATAAGTTATCATAGTGATCCTTCACTAATCCATACATAGTCTATTTATCTAAGTGTATTTAAAGGAATTTGTGAATGAAGTCCTTAAAAGTAGTGATCACTACTTGGGAGAATACATATGGCATATTATTTAGTCCAAAGGGCATCATGTTATATGCAAAACAACCCCATTCTATCATAGAGCTAGTTTTAGGCTTATCCTCCTCCTTAATCTAGACTTGATGGTATCCTAAGAACCCATCAATAAATGTATATATCTCACAACCTATGATGCCATCCAAGACTTCATCAATGAATAGAGTTAGAAATGCATTGGTTATGTAGACACCATTCAATAATATGTAGTCAACACAAATCTATATGTGCCCATCCTTCTTGATGCTGATGACCATGGGGATAACCCATTCAAATTATAGCATAGGGTAAATGATGCTTATGCCTAGCATACCATTTATCTCTATCTTGACCTTGGCATGAAGATTGGGGTTCATCCTCTAAGGTCGCTTCTTGATAGGTGATGCACCATTGACTAGATTGATGCTCATCTTTCTAAAGGATAGGTGTGTGCCTTTCATATCTCTATAGTTCTAAGGGAATAAGTTTTGGAATTTCTTCAAGAGGTCCATAATATGCACCATCTTTATGTCAGACCAATAGGCACCTAGAGGGTTTTTATTCTAAGATGATATCTACCTTGGTATTTTTAAGCAATCCATGATAAGGTTCATTCTTGTCTTGATGCAAATCCTTGACTTGTCTACTACCCTCAGTTATTTTCATCCAAATATGGGTAAGGTCTTCTATTTCTAGGGCACTATCCTCAAATTAACACACTAAATTTATTTTGCCTATTAAATTATTCTAGTTATGTGCTTCCCATGTTTCATCATATTCATCATTAGAGTCATTATTAAGAGTTTACTCTTCAAAAAACATCAAAAGTACAAAACCCTTTTCATCAAACATGTCTTTTAGGAAATCCTCTAATATATCAGTGTCCTCAAACAATGACCTTAAAAATACCTATTGTGGATTAATTAATTCAAGGTTTTATGAAGAAAAAGAGGTGTGGACAAACTACTCTTTAAGTACATCCCAATTTTCTATCTTTCACTACATCTAATTGACAACATACCATGTTTTCACCCAATTTTACAAGGTCCTATAGAAGGTATGCACCCATAATTTACTTGGGGTGTTTTCATCATAGACAGTCCATGTCTCTTCATAAAGGCACACATGCATTATAGGGTTAGAGTCACCAGAGTAGGTTGAGATGTATAAGACCTCATTAATCTTTTTGAATCTAGTGAAAATAGCTACCTTCACATCTTGCTAAGTAGACAAGCTAGGTATTTGTGCTACCCACCAATGAGTGGCAGTGTTATTCAATGTATACACTAGTGCACCTATTCTATCTTCTTCTTTTGGGATGCCTGATTTGAGTTCATGGACATAGCCTTCCACTAGGTTACTCCCTTAATATCTTGGGTATGCTACAAGTTTTCCCTTATGAAGGTGAAACACCCTCTTTCCTTTATTATTAACATAAGGGACCCACCCTTTAGAAGCATGATCAATATGAACCTAGCATGTATGTATTAGTTTTGACACTTTTATGCACATCAAGCAGTATCTTCTACTAGTGATCTCATATGCTTCCTCGACCCATCAATCATAAGCAACATTGATGGTGTCTGAGGCTGATTGTCCATCTTCCCAAGAAAGCACTCCTTAATCATTAGGGTCTAGCATTTTAGTGCTTTATGCCATGATGTTATATATGTGGTTGATCTCATCCTTGAGTTCCACACTCATGACATAGGGGGGGTCCTTGGTCATTTAAGAGGGGTATAACTACCCTCTCCTTGCCATTCTTAAAGGTCATGTAGTGCCTTTTGAAACACATATCTACATTATTTGCATAACACCATGGCCTTTATAGAAGTGTTATATAGTTGTCCTATTCTACTAACTCAATCACCTCAAAGTTAACATAGAATTTGGTGCCCATGATATCTATAACTGCACTCTTCAAAATTCTAATAGGCTGCACCTAGTCTTATTGGCCATGAAAAGCACATGAAGGGAAGGCCTCAACATTATCTTACCCATTTTCTCTCAAGAATTCTTGGTAAAGATGTTAAACTTGACACCTGTGTCTCCAAGGACCTCATAGATAGACCATCCATCAATAATGGCATTCATGAGGAGTTCTTGGTTATACTCCACATTCTGTGTATGCTAAACTTCTTGCACCCTCTCCATGTGTGGCATAGTGACTTCAACTATCTTATGACCCATATGCTCTAAGAGAAAATTATTTAATATTGGAAACATTCCCTCTATTTGTAGGAGGCATAAGATCTCCATTAATTCTTGTATCTCAACTTATTGGCTATCCTAATTATTTAAAGAGGTAGTAGCCTATGCTTCTCAATCACATGATAATTATATCTCCCCTTACAGGTTTTGGATGACACTCATAGCCTACTACAATATATCTTTTTGGTGTGTAAGGTCTGGGTAAGGCATAACTTTGGGTTTAGGTTGTGTTATGCACTTAATGTGATAATTATTCCCATATTCTAAATATAACTCCAGTATTGGTGTAACTAACAACTGAGTGGTGAATCCACTCTAAGTAGTCACATGTACCTTGACTATCTCTATACAAGTCATTTGCACCTTTAGAGTCCATTTTTCCATTTTTGGCTTGTGCCTAATAATTCCTTCACCCTTATCTACACTAGGCCTACCTTGGGTCAATTTTTTTAATAAGTTAGGGAATTATTCAACCTTATGGGACCCTCAACAATACCCACACATGGGATGTGTATGGTATTTATGCTGATAATGTTCTGTGGAGCCACACTTATAACATGATCATGGTGGGAAACTTCCACCACCTCATCCTCCACCTCTACCTCTAGCACCTCATTACATCCCAAAGCCTATATTATGTTGATCATAGCCTTCATTTCCTTTGTTAGTCTATCCTCAAACTACTACAGTGGCCTGCCATGTACCTCTTTCCATGTTTTTATGCATTTCATCAATCACTAGATAATCAATAATGGTATGGGTGTAGGCATTACATAATTGATAATAAATGGTTGTATTAACTTGGATGGCATATTGCAATAAAGGGAAGTTTCAAACATCATGCACCTCTCAACAAACTTTGTAGCTTAGAAGTAAGGTGCACACATTGCTTTGTGGGAAGTTATTCCTATTATGGCCTTCCAATTTGTAGTTAGTGCACCATAATCAAATTTAAGTATCTTGTGATGAGGTAGTGGAAAAAGTTTGAAATTGGGAGATGCAATCTATGCTTTCATAAATGGGCTGATCCTAGTATCAATGCTTCTAACTACCTTGGCTCTGAGTGTGACTTCAAGTGCTTCACGAGGGCCTATACAAGTCTTCATAGAAAGTGCTCTTTAAAACAACATGAACAAACCTTTAATGAACTAATATACATGTTAAAAAGGGTAAATATCATATGGGAGCTTTGAAAGGAGAGTTTTGAACCTTTCATTGTATAGGTGCACACTTTATATGAGTCCTTGGGTAATCTCTTTGAGCACAATGATGCTCTACTATTCAAACTCTAGAATGTCAAATTCCTTAAGGAATACCTCATAATCAATAATAGCTTGGTTAGGACTAAATTTTTTATACCATGTGTAGGAGTGATCCGTTAAAGTGGTTCTAAACTGGGTTGCCTTATGTTTGAATTAGGTTTTGCCTTGCATGCACTACTATAGTTCACACTATAACATATACTCAGTGGCATTTTCCATGTCATGATACTCTATCAAGTGTATGAACATTTTGTAATATATTTTCTATGGGGGGGGCAACTAGGATCTGAGGTGCTTATCTCCCTTGGCATTTATCTTAGTGATAGTCCTCCCACACCTCCAGCCATTGGGTTAAGCATTGGATCCATCATTATTATTGGCATAGCTAATGATGATATTGGTATACTACTTACTTGTGGTGCTAGACCACTTACTATAGGTTATTACCTACTTCGCATTACTAACATCAGCTAAGCTGGTATGCTTGCACTTACATTTGATTATGGTGAACTAGCACCCAATGGTCTAGAGCTAGTCACACTTACTTATTTGTATGGAATAATATTTTCAATCACAAAATTACACTCCAAGAATATAAAATGTTTAAGATCTATGTCAATAGAGTCAATTATTACTTCTGTAAATTCTTTAAGTGGGGGATCTAGTTCATGAGCATGCATCATAGGTTCAAAAGAGGTAGGTGCATCAAGCGTATCTTTAGTTACCAAATCTTGTAGGAACCCAATTAATTCCACACCTATACAATGTTTAGCTTGATCCATCACTTTATTATATCTCTCATCCTTGCATTGCTATATTTTAAGATATCTTTCCACATGCCTTTCTCATTGACTACGAGTTCTCTTAGCACTTCTACATTCTAGATCTTCCATCAGTTTGCATTGTCACTTATTATAGGTCTATCTTTTGAGATTTTAGGTGTCAATATACTCATACCCTTCTATTATGCCTCACTTACACATCCTCTTTTCCCCCTTTTTATGACTCATATGTAAAAGGACTTTAGCCTTCCATCCCCAAAGTTTCAAAACCATAATCCAATATTAGATTTTTGAGCTTTGTGTTGAATTCATTCACAAATGTCTCTAGGGTCACATAAAAACTAGTGCTCTACTTCCTTAGGGCATGAGTATGTTGAGATTGCGATCTCAACTATATAGATATTCAACACTCCTTATTAGCATTTATCTACTATTCTAGGCCAAGTGTCATCTAGGGTCTCAAGTCTCTCTAGGCACTCCTTTGTCTACTCATAACACCGTCCATGGCTTCTTCTTCTATGGGTTGAATATGCATCCAACCATTGGTACACATGTTTAGGTATCTCATAGAAAAATAATTCATGTAAAGCATCATATAGGTTATTCTAGACCCATTTTCTTATCTTTCATCCTTTATAGGTTGGATGCTTCAGTGCAAAGCTATCTTCCACTTGTTACAACCAATACTCCATGTTTTTGAGGGAGAGTTAGTACATCATTTTGGTGCACCATTGGAATAACAAAAATCAACATGGGTCCTGACAATAGAACCAAAATTTTATAAAGAAGGGTGCTCAAGGTTGTTTTAGTCAGTTTTTGGTTTCTCATAACTAGGCACAAACATGGGATATACCCTTTGTGCTCAATATTTTACACTCAAATGCATTGAAATAAATTCACATAAGGCACAAGTCTTATTCACTCAACCAAAGTACAACTGAGAAGGAACTAGGGCCCACATTAGAATAGTTATTGCAATGGAATGAGATATTAGTAATGGGACTTGGTTGCTGCAAAGAAAGCTTTAGGAAGATTCATAGGCATAAACCCTTCATGGGCTAAGCTTGATGGCCACTAGGTGAAATATTTTTGGTGGACTATTTATAGAGTCATAAGGGCACAAGCCTTTGTTAATATTAGCCTAGCATCATATCAGTGCTTGAAGGGTTAAAGGTCTACTTTTAGTTTAAGTGCTCATATTAGGCTGACATTTCTAGCAAGGGTAGGAAAATTTGGTGTAAACTCTCTACACTTAGTCTTTTTCTACAAGTCATAACTGACATCATAATTTATTATAGGGACATCATTGATGTTATAAACTAGAAGCATGCATAGCCATTACTTAACATAATTTAAATGGAATTACACCATTACATTCATATTCAAATAACAATATAAAGATGCATACACTAGACTCATCATGTGTACTGCAACCATTCTTTGTCATTAATCAAAGTTCAAATATAGAGCATATAGTTCATGGCTTCTAAAATAGAGTAAATGCTTAGATTAAGATACTTAGTGACCTAGAGGCTCACAAGTGAGTGTGGGTGCTTACAAATGGAGCCTTAATGGTATCTATACTATTCTTAGGTCTAATGGTAGCCATAAAAATGTTTGTAAAGCATTTATAATTCATTAGATCTTCACTGTACTATTTTTGCATCCTCTTACTTCACTGGTTTGAGATCCTTTTATAGCTTTTTAGGAACATATTTTTTAGTGTGGAGTGAACACGTTGAGTGCTAAGATGGAGCCTTTGTGATCATTCTCACTAGATCCATCACCTTGATAAATTCATGCTATAGTCACCATATATCACCCAATCATTGAAGATGATCTAGAAATATTAGAATTGGTTAGCCACCTTCCAACTAGTGCAAGGTATGCATTGATCCATCCAACTAGTAGCAATATGCCAAAATGTCATAATTAATAAGAATGATGCCTTGTACTAATGTGGATGTAATGCTATCATGAATCTTGAACTTACTAAAATAAGGGGCCTAATATGGTGTTTTGATTAGTGCGTACAACATATAAAGCATTAGCATTGGTATTAATGGCATGGGTACCACTGTGAGTAGTGGAAAACACAACACTAATGGCTTCAAAGGTGTTGGTAGCAAATAAGGCACTAGTGGCATGATTAGCATGTGTTACAAAATATTCACTAGTAGAGGGTTTAAAATAAAATGAAACATTAGTGACATGATTACCATTTGTAGAAAATGATGCACTAGTAGAGGGATTGAGAAGAGTGGATCTTGGAAAGGGCCCACTAGATTTTAAGCTTTCCATGTTAGTTGAGATAATTGGCATGGAAGTAGAAGAAATAAATAAAAAAGAGGTCATAATATGAGAATGGGTCAAAAGAGAAGGAAGAGGTTGAGAAGTAAAGAAGCTATTTCCCCAAAATTCATGTGAGAATGTGGTAGAAGGTGAATGAGGTTATTCTTCTTGACCACTTATCATAAGGTTATAAATAGTGAAAGGGTCTTTTCCTTGATGTTGAGGAAAATTATCAATGAAGAAAAGAATTTATGGAGTATACTCTAATTTTGGTTGATCTTCTATGGAGAACAAAGGGTTACTGAGGATTCATGAGGAGGAGTCTTGTAAATAGTAGTGAGAGTGTCTACATGCACATTACTTTTGTTTAAATTGGGAGCCAAAAGCTATTTATAGGGAAACCTATTAGGTTTTATAAAGTTCATCATATCTGTTGAGTTCAACTCTTTATTGTCCTCAAATAGGAAGTTTATAATGAGATAAAAAGGCTACAAAGGATGATGATGATACAAAGACAAAGATAAAAAATAGGATACAAAGTTGAATCAGTCAACTATGTTTTGTAACCCAACATATAGATAAGAATACATAGTCATTCAGATTGATTGTGTTTTATAAATAGGAAAGATATACAAGTTGATAAGGATACACAGTCATGAAAATTGACTATGTACTACTGAATAGAAAACTAAATAAGAGGATAAGAAGACAGTCATGTAGATCAATTATGTACTACTACAATGAAGGTAAAACACAATATCTAAGAGTCTGTATTGACCAAGATGATAATGTTTTGAAATAGGGGAAATTTTTTGCTAGATAGTTTAAAACAAGAATGAAAGTAAACACACAAACAATTAGATCAATGTGATTGATGTAATTGGGGCACATAACACAAACCTTACACCAATGTTGGCTAATGTAATTTTTGTAATATAGCATACAATGATAAAAAATCAAGCAATCAAATAAAAAGTAAATTTTAATTAATTGGTCACCCTAAGTGTTATTAGATTATTAGAAAGTTTTGATTTTAATGTGATAGGAAAGTTGGCTAAAATAGGGAACTAGAACGTAGTCTAAAGTTGGTTTCAAGATGTTTGTGATTGTTAGTGTAGTGATTTTTCCCATTGGGTTTTGCTTACATGGCCTTATGGCCATTCTATGCCAATTAATCTTCCTTAGGCTAGTTATAAAAGGGTCACATAGGCTAATTTCATTTTAATGTAATTATCTAATTAGGAAAATTAGAGGCTTCCTCATGTTGGCCTAATTTTCCCTATATGTACCCAATTTTTCCACTTTGGAAGGTTAGATAGGTTAATGCAATTTTATGAAAGTAGGTAATATTTTGTAATATTATTGTGTGAAGATAAGCTTCCTCCTCTTTTATAATTTATCTATGATTTCATTACTCCATAGATTTTCTTAATCTTTTGTGCAAATATCCAAGATCATGGCCAATCTAATAGGGATGGAAGGGATCTATATTGGCAATGGTACTTGCATGGTATTGGGGCCTACCCCCTCACTTCAAAATCCTACAGTGATAAGGGTGTTAGGTGATTTTCCAAAATATACCATTAATCACGTATTTATACTTGTCTAGAAAAACAAGTTGGATTCCCTTCTTGGTCATGAAATCCAAGTATGTAGGCCTTGGGAAGGCAAGTGTTTAAATGCATTTTGAGTGTTAAGTGATTTGGTAGTGTGTGCAAAAGAGTAGAATAGTCTAACTAAAATAGTAATTTGAAAAACCACCTATTTAGACTATGTGAGTTACTCTGAGCATGCAAATAAATAAAATTGAAATGTGAATTAATTACTAGTATATAGATTTTAATTTCTTGATTATAAATAGTATAGAGTCAGTTTAGGCAACACTGTATGTAAATAATACAAAATAGAGTCGAATGGGTCACTACTATTCTACATAAGCAAGGTCTTTTAAGAATAGAGTTGATGAGGTTGACTATGTCTCTCAGACATAAGGCAGTCTATAGAATTGAGTCAATTATGTCGACCTAGTTAGTTGTAGATTTATAGTTTTAATGCCTACTAACTTGTGAAAAATAGAACTAAAATTCAAATGATAGACAAAGATGAGAAAGGAACCTTGGTGGGCTTGAAGATGATTTAGATTGAATTTTTTTATGTTATAATGCTTTAGTTTCTAATTTCAAATTCTACAAATTGGATTGATTGGTTCAACCAAGTTCTACAAAACCCTATATGCTGAAGAAGAATAATAAATAAAGTCAACCTATTTGATAGTGTTTGTTGACCTGCATGTTGATAAAATAAATTAGTAGATAGATTCAACCTATTTGACAGTTATGATAATTTGGAATTAGAGAAGAATACTATGTTGAATTGTTCAATCCAGTAACTTGTAGTTGATAAAGACTAACACATATAGAACAAAGTCATTTTAAAATGTCTATGTCTTAAACCTATGCACATAAAGTTAGAACTATATCGATCGGTTTGATACTATACTATAAACATGGAAAAATATAATAAAATGATAAAAATGATGACATGAAAGAAAACCTACAAAGGTTAGAATCATGTTGGGTTCACTAGAATTTATGCAAAGGGAAATACAACTGATCTATAAATAAATACTAGTTTGGAGAAGATAAATTCTACTTATTTTTTAGATTGTCAATACATTAGATATTCAGGGTCATGACTAAGATGGATCTGCTAGACCCAACCAAGGGATCTCTTAACACAATAATATCACTAGGGAGGTTTCAAAGCCTCTAGTCAAGCAAAACTATGAAATAACCCTAACTAGGTCCTATATTTTCATAGTCATTAAAACTAATAACAAGTAAAGTGTAGTCTAGGGCTCATCAAAGCTTGTGGTACAAAGTGGGGGTAATAAACATAAAAATTAAACATGCATAAAAGACATACTCATGTCAATGTATATGAAATCCTAATACATGGAAGAAAAGTACAAATGCATATCTATATACTCTTACAAAGGAAAAACAAAGTTAGGAATATTTACCTTTTTAAGATGAAACTATCGAGCCTCAATCTCTCCCTTGGCTAGGGTGTTTTGTAAGAGGTTTTTGTGGTATGTAAGGATAATAAGGATAAATAATATTTAGGCTACAAAACCTATCAATGCATCCAAAAAATTTCTCCATAAGATAAGATCTGTATTTCCAAAGAAAGTATGAAACCTTAAGTAATGATCCTCAAGTAGAATGGTGGATAAGTAGATGCATAATACATATCTCTTCTTATTATCTTCTCTTAGAAATAAAAAAATGGATGTGTTTATATAACTAAATCTAACCCTAGTCCTTTTTGAAATTTTATTTGACATGTTCATCCCAATCAACTCTATGTAATTATTAAAAAAATCAAATTAGGTCCTAGTCTAGGTTAGTTAAGAGTTGACCTATACCCTAAATGAGTTTTATTGATTAGAGTATAGGGTCAATAGGGCTTCCATTGTATCATAAACCATTAAAAAAGAGTTTAGGCTAGGTAAGGACTAATGAAGGTCTCAAATGACTAGTGGAGGATGCAAAGCTTAGGGGAATGTTTTTAAGAGATGGTTGTGTAGATAACAAGTGGTAGTATAGGGACAAAAATCCTGTGAAGCACCAATGGTCTACTCACCCCTTTCTTTGTGTACCCTTTAAGGCATGCACTCAAAAATATTGAAACTTGATGGGTTCTTAAAAGAGAGAAAGCATCATTAATTGATAAAGTTTGAAAATATTATTTGTATATAGATAAGAGAAGGGGGAAGGACACTAGAGCGGTATACTATAGTCCCCTAGGGTACCTCTATACAATGGTTCATTTTACCATGTTGAGGGCTAATTAGGGCCTAAAAGGTGTCTAAGGTTGATATAGATAGATCTCATTTTGTTTGGGGTTCATCTATCAGCTTACAAGTGTGTGCAAGGTGTTTGAAGGTTGAAATTAAGTGGGCAAAAGAGTAGTCACAAGTGTACAATTTTAACTAAATTTTAATTTTACGTGTCTAAATTTCCCCCCTTTTTATTATAATAATGGAATAATTTAGAATCCTTGTATGAATCCCAATAGATATTTATGGTTCAAAAACTAATGTATATACTAGTGAAAATAGTGAACTAACCATTAAAGATGGAATAAGGTTTAATAATGGTGAAAAAATGGCATAAAACTAGTGCAAATATTGAGTATAATTTGGGTCTAGTGTATACAACATGGATAATGACATGAATTGTCATTCCATCTATGAAATTAGTTCAAAAATTGAGCAATGAGGAAGCAATGTGTCATGTACATGCCCCAAAATAATATTTGGTGCATATAAATTATGAGACTAAGTAAAATAATTGTGATTTTGATAAGAAACCTAGGTGCCAAACTAGAACAACATGCCATGCATGATTGCACCCAAATTGAGTAAATATAAGATAAACTATGTAATTATGAGTAATTTTGGAAATTGAGACTTTGAAATTATTGAGTATTGATTTGAGTAAACTGAGGTTATAATAAATTATATAATTTCCTATTTCCTAGGCATTTGGACAACAGTGTTTGGAAGGACACTATAGCAATGATTTCCTATCCAATGTGGCACTCCTATCCAAAGTGGCTTTTTGTGTATTTTCTGAGTTTGAAACTATGTCAATTATGTGATCACTATTAAATCCTATATGTGTACTAATTTGGGGAGGTTTCTATGATAAACCTTTGTGATTTTGAGGTGTTTTGTTGAGCCTACATAAGAATTTAACTCAAAAGAAAAGGCTATGCATTAGGTTGTTATAATGTAAAAATGGTAAATCTCAATAATAATGACATCATGAAAAAACCTGACATCATCATGTGTATAAATTGAGTATAGTAATAATGTAAGATGCATGTGAAAATAAGCATTCACAATAAGTGTGTCTAGATAGATGTGACAATGAATGTTACAACCCCTCAAGTTGTACTTAGAATAATGCAGTAATTTACAAACAAAAAACTAATTACTTAACATTCATTCACTCATTCCATAGTGATACTTAACAACTTATCCAATCATATTAAATTAATAATAAATTAAAATAATAACAGTTTCAAATTCTAATACTAAATGCAATATAACATATTATAATTACAAGGAAATTAAATACATTAAGAGTCAGCCACGATTGGTCCAATAATACAACTACTGTTCAAGTATAATAAATATAATATAATTACATTTCCATTAGGTATTCAACCTTTATAAAATAAATATATACCAATCTCTATGGAGCTCAAGTCGAACCAACTTATGTATCTCTGATAATCTCAAGTGTAGTCTCTAGGTAAGTACTACAGTGGGGAGGGACAACATCATTCATGCAATTTTCCACACCAACCACATACCATTGATCCCTTGAATAATCCCCTATTAAGGAATGACCCTCCCTTCATGGATAGATAGATGGTAATGGTTTTGGAATCAAGAGAGATGTGATAATACCCCTTGTTCTATAAGATTACTACTACATGATGTGTACCATAAATAAAAATGTGTTTTTAACATGATATCATACAACATGCAAATCAAACATGTGAAATGCCAATGTCTATCTAACATTAATTTGGCCAAATTTTTTAAATAGTATATGATCACATAGATCGGATAATTTCATAACACACCACTTGATTGAATTGCCCTCATCTAGCATTGGTAACACTAATTAAGCCAGTGGAATCTGTCATACTACTTAATTCATGCCATCAATGTGAGATACAAGTATAAAAACCAATAGATCCAATTAGAATATTCCCTTATAGTAATATAAAATAAGCTATTTTTGGAAACATTCAAATACATACATTCAGTCCATCAAATGATATGAATTTAATCCATAACTTATTTAATTCATATAATAACAATAACCAAAAACATCCATAAATAAAAGCATACCATCTTGGTGTTTTCATATTAGAACTATAAGTTAATGTTATTTTTTCCATCTAAAAAAATTAATAGCTGAACACTCTTATATCTACAACACATTTTCAAGCTCATTCAAATACAAAATTGGATGTTCATTTTCCATATTCTCTCATTGATTTTGACTCATCAAATAATTAAACACATCATAGACATAGTCGAGATAACTATATACACTTTTGTGCATTTATTAAAACTTGTTTTTTTTCCATCAGATGGGTGTATTATATATATATAGTCAACACCCTATCACGTAGGTATAATGTACAATATACTCTAACTAACTTTGTCCATAGTACATAATAATGAGCAACTTAAATATTAAACCTTAAGGTTTCCAATATGTAGTAAGCTAAGTAATAATACCCCCAATTATTTAATTCATCATCTATGGTATAACAAGATTCATTAATTTTAAGAAGTCAAACTTAAATTCTTTGTTTTTCTACCTTTTTACTTCATTTTGAAAATCTTAATTCATTCAACTCATAGTCAAGAAGTGTATTTATTAACTCATAGTCTTAGCACTTTTCAACTAAATGTATTCAAGATAATTCTCTTATTCAAGAAGTATACACTTATATGAAAGAGTTGAGTTATAATAACTTACAAAATTCCAGACATATCTTTGGAACAAAGGAAATATAATTATAGTGGGATACATTGTTCCTACTTGAAATACCATAGAGAATCCAAACCATTTACTATTTACATAGCTACCTAACTTCACTTCATTGCATAATGATCCAAATTATAGCTAAAAATTAGGGAAGTCATAATATACTTGAGATAAAACATACATATTTAACAATAAGTTTCTCAATATCATGCTCAGCTATTCAAAGATTGTTTCAAAGGTCTCATACACAAAAACTCTTCTAAAAGTCCAACCCAAATTTATCAATCAACTTTCAACATTCATATAATTGTTTATGAGCAAATAAAAACATCTAACCAACTCAGTCATGATTTTTAATTCACTTGTAATCATATTCATAGTTTTGTGAATGTCAAAGTACGTAGTCCTCATGGTAGACTCTAATTCAATTGATAAGGCATAGTTGACCCCACATATATTTATATAATCATCATTTTATAAAATATTTAAACTTACACAGTCCTCATAGGTATTTCAATTAGGTAAAAAACAATAGATTTATATGTATATACAAAGGTGAATCGATAGAGTACATGAATCTTTTTTAACCTATCCTAATTCTTTTGACTCAAAAGTATTTATTTTAATACTTCTAACCTATATAAAATCCCTATACATAACTGTGTATAAATATAGATATATAAGTATATTCCCAATAGATCGATTCTTTCTATTTTGAGTATATCCATATATATAAATATATTTATTTTAAATGTATTACTCTTGAACACAATCATGTAGAGTTCTAAAAACTCAGTCTATAAATATATATGGTGATATAGTTATTCAAGGTTCTATTTTAAACTAGGACATTGAAATGACAAGCACCTATACCCAAATAAACATAATAGATTAACATCCAATTCATTCACAATTTTTTAAGAACATGAAAAATTAATACTTCACCAACCTGTAAATCATTTCCAAGTTGAATTAGAAAGAACTAGTATGCCTTTCTCCCCCTTGTGCTACACTTTGTTTCTCCTCCTTACTCTGTGATATATTTTTCCTCCTTCTCTATGCTATATTTATCCTCCTTCTCTGCACTATATTTTTGCTCCTTCTCATCATCCCTTACCTTTTTATTTTACTCACTTCTTGAATATATTTTCAATCACATCTCTTACCTTTCAAAAATTTCATGACTCTATTTACTCCTAGTTCGCAGTCCATGCATAACATCCCTCTTTTCCTCTAACTCTACTAATCTACAGTTATCTCCTCCATCAAACACACCAAAATCCCTCATCTCTCTCCCTTTGAACTTTATTAAATAATATAAAACATATAATTTGTTTAAAAATAATCATTATATCATAAATCCCTAATTTTGTCTCATACATAAGTCTACATTGATTATTATATCCAAACTTCTAATTTTTAATGTAGTCATGCATGATAAACAAAGACTAAGTTTAGATTGGAATTAACTATAGGTTACTATTTTAGGATAGTTTAAAATCCATGCAAGCAATAAAAAAAAAGTAATTATTTATTTATATAATAGATAGATAAGTCTATAATTACTTCCAATAACAAGATAATTGTATAATCAATTACTAGTACACACACACACACACACACACACACACATCTTGACTTTATTTTTAATAGCTTAACTTATATTGATATTCTGAATATCAATAATAGCGAGCCAAACATTCAATGATGTTTTTAAAGACATTATACCAATCTATACATATAATAGAAATTAGATATCTATATATATTTTTGATTTATGCTCAAAAATCTTAGACAATTATAAGTTAATAAATCTTATGTAATCTTACTACAATATCAAGAATTGAATCTACATTCAAAATACAATCATATACAATATTTATTTGATAATTACGTACTAACATTTAAAACATGTTAAGCATATAACATTTTAAATCTACTATGGTGTATGTAGGGTCTTAGAAATTCAATTTGTCTTCCACCAATCATCCCATATACTCCATCCTCTTTAATGAAGCTCTCCCTCATCATGAGCTGAGAGAAGGATCAATTTGACATCTAACTCAAAACAAGTAAGTAGTTAGTCTGAGTCATCATATATATCAACCA
Source organism: Torreya grandis (assembly GCA_037957365.1). Classification (NCBI taxonomy): domain Eukaryota; kingdom Viridiplantae; phylum Streptophyta; class Pinopsida; order Cupressales; family Taxaceae; genus Torreya; species Torreya grandis. The sequence continues at coordinate 868,663 of JARHVA010004508.1, forward strand.
ATGATGTAAAACTAAAAAATATACATCCACAAAGTATAGAATAAGAAATTACAACTATCACATCATATAAACTAAATAACATATCACTATCCCATAACTAGTAATGTCATAAAGCTCAAATCAAAGCAATAATAATTAGCTAATAACCATATTAATCCACATATTCAAAGGTTATAAAACATAGGGTGAAATATGGATATAACATCCTCCCCCCTAAAATTGGCCATCATCATAATGACACTTATTCAAATAATAGTTTTTAATATCAAAAGAGTTTATCAAAAATAAAAACATAGTATCCAGTATCAAATCATCCAAACAAATGCAAAAATATCCTATAGAACTCATCACAATCTTCCCAAGTAACATTATCCTCATAGTATTGGTCCCATAAGAACTTACACTGTGACACCTCTCTATTACGTAAAATAAGTTTGTGAGTGTTTGCAAGTGTCAATTACTATGATTGGTTCTACCATGACCATCCTGGGATCCAGAACCTATAAGGCATTCCAATCTAAAACATGTGAAGGATCAATTATATACTTTTAAAGATAACATACATAGAAAACATTATGTAATAGAGCTAAGGATGGTGGTAATTCAAGCCTATACACTAGTATTGATCACTTATAACACTTTTAAGGGTCTTATATATCTTGGTGATATTTTTTCTAACTTCTCAAATTTAATCAAGCTTTTTTGTGGCTTAACCCACAAGAACACTTCATCACCAACAAAAAATTGCCTATATATCCTTTTTAGATCAACATAACTCTTTTATCTATAATTGGCCTCAACTAATCTTTGCTTGATTAATCTGACTTGATCTTTCATTTTTCAAAGCATCTTAGGCCTGAAGACTACCTTGTCCTCTAACCTGTCCCAATCGATTGGTATCTTGCACCTTCTTCCATAAAGTGCCTCAAATGGTGTTATCTTCAAAATTGGTTGATATGAGCTGTTGTATGTAAAATAATCTAATGGAAGATAATATTCCTTTTGATGCTGGAAAGTGCACCCAGCAGCAGGAACACCGATTCCTGCCCTCTCCCTGCAACATGGAAACCCCTCTCTCACCTGTGGGACAACGAAGCAGGAGAGGAGAGTCTCTAGATATGGGCTAGTTCCCTCTGATGTATCTTGTTTGTTTCAGGTAACGCAAAATATAGGTATATAGGTATACTGGGGGGGATGAAAAGGGAGAGAGAAAAAGCATGAACAAATAGCCTATTCTAAAAGAGGTGATACACCAAAAATAGGTGACCTTCCCACATCCACTCTCAGGATCAGACAAAAACATACATACACTCAGATCTGGCAAAAAAGACCAGGTCTCTGGGATGACAGGGAGGTTCTTATGGAAAGCACAAGAAACCGGGACTCACCAAGGTGCTGAGAAACACACACTATGAGTGATCTCACCTATTCTATACCTCCGAAACAGAACTCTACTCCTGGCAACAGTAGATAGTGGCACTTTGTAGATCACAGGTTTGCTGGTGTTGAACCTGTGAGAGCATCAAGAGACAATGACTGGACACAGATTAACATTCAATGCATACACTGAAAGATCCATCCAAATAGAGGTAAAAACTATCTTTTATTGATTCAAGTGGAAAATTTGGAGAGTAGTGCTCTTTACAAAAGTGGGGGAAGATCCCGATAAAATGACTAAGTCCCTATATTTATAATAGAAGAGCCAAGAGAAGTCTCATTGAAAAGCGTAAAAAACACTATAGCTGATGTCACAATTCTACCAAGACCATGCTTGTTGCCTCATTTTGCGTGCTGGTCTTCTCCTCTGGTGGCTGGGTGGGTTTTTTCTTGTGCACTGCAAGTGAATTTTGCCACCATCTGTTGTGGGCAGAAAATTTTCTACCCACTACATGGACTTTATATAGAACTCCTGTCAACGTCGGCCGATAATCTATCGATGGTGGCAGTCTTGCCGATGTTGGTTTGTGTAAGCTACCGACGTCGGCAGTATTGTGCTATGGGCGGCCCTTTCTCCTTCACCGCCATAGGGTGGGGTTTTCATTTTTGCCGCCATAGGGTGGGCTTTTCCATTTCGCCGCCCTTGGGCAGGCTTTTCCATTTTGTCGCCCTTGGGCGGGACCTTTTTCCTTTTTGCCTTCTGTTGTGTTGCCGACGGCGGCGGTTCTGTCGACATCGGCCTATGTAGGATGTCGACGACGGCAGTATTGCCGATGTTGGCTGATGTCCATGGCCTTTTTGGTGTTGTGGGCGGCAAATTTGCCGCCCTCTGCATGTTTGTAGGTGAGCTCATTTTACCTGCCCTTGTAGTGGGTAGCGAATTTGCCGCCCTCTGCATTTTGTCTGCCCTCTTTTTTGCCTAAGTGTTGAACACTCCATTTTTACTTCTTCTCTCCTGGACATTTGAAGACTCTGCCTTTTGCTGCCTTTCATGACCAATGCTCTACAACAGTGCTGTTGAAACTTGAAGGTGGACCTTGCACCCTGAAATGATTGGCCATGCAAAGCAGGTGTAGGAGGTGACTGAGATTTTGCCTGAGGGGCAAAATTGGGTCAACAAATTGGCGACTCATAGGGGAAGCGTGCCTGCTATGCTTAGAACCCAGTTACCTTGCATATCTATTGGGTGCGGAGTCGGATGGTAACTTTGAAGGTAGTTCACAACAACTCAAAATATTCTAGAATCAAAAATATAGAATTTACCCCCACACGCAAAGGGAAACACACAAGACTAAAAAACAACTACCTGTGAAAACTACACTTAGGAAAAGTAGGGAAAACAACTAAAAACAAACTATTATATACATCTAACCAAGAATGTTCGCATCCCTCCTGGATCAAAAGGAAAATTTCTTAAGTCCCCTTCCTGGTGAAGAGACTTATTGTGATAGGCAAGTAGCTGAAAGAAAATGAGATTTGGTGACTTGCTCTTCTTTCCTGTCACCTGAGTTGGCTGGGAACTGAGGGGATTGAAATCGAACATGCCTCCAATATATACGTACTCTGATTGTTCTAGGAGGCCTGTTGGATGCTGGCCCTTCAAATAGGTGCTCTCCACCAAGAAATCAATTGCTGCCGGTTTATCACCGTAAGCCTTCTGATCTACACAATTCTTCTGCAATGTATCATGGTCTGATTTGTTTCCTTCTGCCTCGCTGAAAACTCTGTCAGACTCATCCTCTGCTTCCTCTTGGCCTTCTTGAAGAAGGGTGAATGTGGTAATGTCTAAAAGGGGCTCACAAAATGATCGCTCATCCCACAAGACTTCACTTATCTGTTTAAAGTTTAGTTCTTCAAGGTATTCCTCCACGAAGATAGACTTCTCCTTTTCCTCTTTGCTGATCAGGGTCTCTAGATTTTCAAGAATATTCTCTTGATCCTCCTCTAATTCAGGTTCTTCAATGTAGTCGATCTCATCAACACAGCAAGGAAGTTCATCAAACAGAGGAGGAGAGAGCTTACCATACATTTGTTCCTCTTCGAATTGCTGGAACATCTGGATATACGCAAGGCCTGCATCTTCTCCACTGCTGATAAGGTCTTCACAAGGGGCATCAATGATGATTTCTTCTTCGTTGTCGCTCATGACAACCTCCTGAAGGACTGTAGATTGGATCTTTTGTTCCTCCCCTGCCTCTTGCAAAGTAGGGTCTTCCTTGAGAAGGGATGAAATGGAAAAAACATGTGGAAGAGGGGGCAGCCCTTGAGCTAGAATCAGATGATTCTCCTCCCTCCACTTGGTCAACACTTCATCAATATCAGGCACGGCCTAATAACTCTCTTGGAAATGTGTAGGTGGGGTGTGTTCAGGCATGAAATGTGCTGTTTGGTCTGAACTGTCCACCACACATTGGCTGAGGAACTTTTTTTAAGACTCCAACTCTGTAATTCTCCTACTCAGATTTTCTTAAAAAATATTTTCCTGGGGGTTGCCAGCATCATCATAGGCAGGCACAGCTTTAGCTTCTTCAAGGTTTCAAGAGAAACCTTGCTTTTCTTCTTCCTCTTTGCTGCCCCATGATTCCACTGTCTTCCCCCAATTCAGGATCTCTGAATTTGAATTTTGCTCCTATGAATAGGCAGCAACTTTGTCTTCCACAAGGACCTGAGGCTCTTCCGCAAGGTCTGAAAAAATTAACTCCCTTTCAAGGAGTAGCTTCATCCTAGCCTCTAAGTCTTCAATCTGTCTGGCTAGGTTTTCCTGGAAGAGTATTTCTTGGAGGTGGCTAGCATGATCCTCTTCAAAGCTCTGGGTTGGTCCTTGACATTCTTTCCTCCAATTTAGAATTTGCACATCATGCTGGAAAACTTGGGGAGGCTGAGGAATGCGAGGAAAACACTGTTGGTGCGTTGGGAGAGCTTTTAGAAGAGGGACGTGCTGGCTGGTGGTATTTTTCTCAATGGAAGATTCCTGATCTAAGGAGTTGAAAAGACTGATCTCCATGGGAGGTTGTTCTGATACCCTCTGGTGTTGGAAAGCCAAGCACACAGGATTGGGAGCGGCTATATTTGATGAGTTGGAGTGAGCAAGTGCAATTTGGTAAAATGGATTTGGTGCAAAATAGGGGGTCTTCTTTAGTTTAGGAGGGGGCACACAAGACTGGTTGCCTTGAATAGATGGATTTCTCCATTTTCTTACCTCCTCCTTCATAGACTGCAAGGTTTGTGCTTGCCTAGACAAGCACTCCTCTTTATACATCAGCTCCTGCTGATACTTGTGCTGCTGTTCCAGCCTGTCGATTTCCATTGTCTGCTTCTCAAATCCCAATGCCATCTCCCTTATAGTTGCAGAGCAACTAGGAGAGCTACTTGAGGGGATTCCATAAATATTTTGAGTCTAGTCGATATTATATGAAGGAGAAAAAAATCTATGATTTTGTGCAAAAGAAGTATACATACAAGAAATAGATGATTTTTGGTGGCACCAGGCTGCTTAACCAGCGGATTTACTCGGAGTTGCCAGATGCTAAAGAAACTTGATTCGTTGTAACAGGACCAGCATCAGTCCTGAAACCTTACTGCGTTAAAAAACTGACTGGTAAAATCACAGTCCCACCGGGCATGCCAAAACTGTTGATGCTGGAAAGTGCACCCAGTGGTAGGAACACGGATTCCTGCCCTCTCCCTGCAACATGGAAACCCCTCTCTCACCTGTGGGACGGTGAAGTAGGAGAGGAGAGTATCTAGATATGGGCTAGTTCCCTCTGATGTATCTTGTTTGTTTCAGGTAACGCAAAATATAGGTATATAGGTATACTGGGGGGGATGAAAAGGGAGAGAGAAAAAGCATGAACAAACAGCCTACTCTAAAAGAGGTGATACACCAAAAATAGGTGACCTTTCCACATCCACTCTCAGGATCAGACAAAAACATACATACACTCAGATCTGGCAGAAAAGACTAGGTCTCTGGGATGACAGGGAGGTTCTTATGGAAAGCACAAGAAACCGAGACTCACCAAGGTGCTGAGAAACACACACTGTGAGTGACCTTACCTATTCTATACCTCCAAAACAGAACTCTACTCCTGGAAGTAGCAGACAGTGGCACTTTGTAGATCACAGGTTTGCTGGTGTTGAACCTGTGAGAGCATCAAGAGACAATGACTGGACACAGATTAACATTCAATGCATACACTGAAAGATCCATCCAAATAGAGGTAAAAACTGTCTTTTATTGATTCAGGTGGAAAATTTGGAGAGCAGTGCTCTTTACAAAAGTGGGGGAAGATCTCGATAAAATGACTAAGTCCCTATATTTATAACAGAAGAGCCAAGAGAAGTCTCATTGAAAAGCGTGAAAAACACTATAGCTGATGTCACAATTCTGCCAAGACCATGCTTGTTGCCTCATTTTGCATGCTAGTCTTCTCCTCCGGCGGCTGGGCAGGTTTTTTCTTGTGCACTGCAAGTGAATTTTGCTGCCATCTATTGTGGGCGGTGAATTTGCCACCCGCTGCATGGACTTTATATAGAACTCCTGCCGACGTCAGCCGATAATCTGCCGACGGCGGCAGTCTTGCCGACGTCAGTTTGTGTAAGCTGCCGACATCAACAGTATTGTGTTGTGGGCAGCCCTTTCTCCTTTGCCGCCATAGGGTAGGGTTTTCATTTTTGCCGCCATAGGGTGGGCTTTTCCATTTCACCGCCCTTGGGCGGGACCTTTTTCTTTTTTGCCTTCTATTGTGCTGCCGACGGTGGCGGTTCTGCCGATGTCAGCCTATGTAGGATGCTGACGACGGCAGTATTGCCGATGTCGGCCGATGTCCACGGCCTTTTTCGTGTTGTGGGCGGCGAATTTGCCGCCCTTTGCATGTTTGTAGGTGAGCTCATTTTACCTGCCCTTGTAGTGGGCAGCGAATTTGCCGCCCTCTACATTTTGTCTGCCCTCTTTTTTGCCTAAGTGTTGAACACTCCATTTTTCCTTCTTCTCTCTTGGACATTTGAAGACTCTACCTTTTGCTGCCTTTCATGACCAATGCTCTGCAATGGCGCTGTCGAAACCTGAAGGTGGACCTTGCACCCTGAAATGACTGGCCATGCAAAGCAGGTGTAGGAGGTGACCGAGATTTTGCCTGAGGGGCAAAATTGGGTCAACAATTCCCATTTATATTTTTGATCCATGAAATACATACATAGAAGATCTTATAAACCTAATTTACTTACTCAGTTTATCTATCAGTCTCTAAGTGATGTGCAATGCTAAAATTTAGATGTGTACCCAAATTTGAGTTCAGAGTTACCCAAAACCTTGAAGTCATCTTAAGATCATGATCCAAAATGATATTATCTAAAAATCCATATAACCTATATACTTTCTTTACGAACCTCTTCACAAGGGTAAGTACGTCATCCATCAAATTACCTAGTATGAAATGTACCACCTTGGTTAGTTTATCAACAACTACTAAGATCATATCATGCCTATTCTATGACATTGGTAAACCTTGGACAAATTCCATACTAATCACCTACCACTTCCCCTCTGGTATATCATACATATATAATAATCTAGATGGGTGCACATGTTCAACCTTTACTCATTGATATTCTAGACAACATGACACATTGTTTGCCACATCTTTCTTGATTCCATTCAAGAAATATAAAGGTCTAAGCTCTGCCATGAGCTTGGTTACTCCTAGATGTCTTGAGTATGGGGAATTATGTAATTCCTTGAACACTATGATCTATATATTCTCTCGATCTGGCACATACATCCTTCCATTGTAATGCAAAATACCATCACTCTCAAACCTAAATCTTTTGTATCAAGGATTTTGAGCAATAAAAAACATTGATTTTTTAACCTAATGATAATATTCATCTCTTAGTAAGAACTCAACCACATGATCTTTGAAAATACTTATGATAGTAGCTACAACTACTATATACCTTATACAACTCAAAGCATCAACTACTCTATTCTCTTTACCTTTGATATAATTGATATCAAAGTCATATTTAGAAAGAAACTCTGACCAACGTCTTTGATGAGCATTTAAATTTGGCTAGGTGAAAATGTATTTGATTCCCAAGTTATCACTCTTGATATCAAATGGTTTTCTCAACAAATAATGTCTTCATACTTGAAAAACATGCACAATTACTATAAGTTCAAGATCATGAGGCACATAACTCACCTCATAAGTTTTCGGATTCCTTGATTCAAAAGCCATTGCTACATCATCTTGTATAACGAATCCTCCTAGATCCTCTCCTAATGTATTTATGATTTTTGGAAATTGACCATTATGATCAAGAACTATCAATACTGGTGTTGAAGTAAGTCTTCTTTTCAATTCTTAAAAATCTACTTCACCAGTCTTTGACTAGACAAACTTTTGGTTCTTTTGTTGCGAGGAGGTAATTGGATTAGGTATCTTGGAAATAATTAGAATGAGCTTCTTGTAATATACTTATAATCCCATAAAACTCCTTACCTCATACTTATTTCTTGGTGCTGACCACTCCATAATGGCTCTTATCTTAGCCAGATCTATATAAATACCATATGTAGAAATAATATGCCCTAGATATTGCACTTTCTCTTGGAAAAATACACACTTAGATAACTTGAAATATAAATTGTGATTCTGTAACCATTGTAAAACTATTTCTAGATGTTGTTTATGCTCCTCTTCATTCTTATAATATATAAGAATGTCATCCAAAAAGACTAAAATAAAATCATTGAAATAATCTCTGAACACACTGTTCATGAGATTCATGAGTGCTTCTGGCGTGTTAGTCAACCCAAAGGGTAACACCATGAATTCATAATGCTCATAATGAGTTTTTAAAGCTATTTTCAAAATATCCTCATCCCAAATCCTCAAATAATGATTTTTTGCTCTAATATCTATCTTAGAAAAGACCATTACTCCACGTATTTGATCAAAAAGGTCATTTATATGAGGTAACATATACCTATTTTTAATAGTTACCTTGTTCAACATTATATAATGAATGAAGAGTTGAAGAGTACCATCCTTCTTCTTCATAAAAATAACTAGTGCACCCCATGGTGACATGCTAGGTCTAATCAACTCCTTTGACAACAATTCCTAGAGTTGAGCCTTTAATTCAACTAACTTAGTGGTTATAATTCTATATGGTACCTTAGACTAAGGTTCTAATCTAGGTATGATGTTTATTGAGAAATTAAACTCATGTTTAAGAGGCAAACTTGATAATTCTTCTAGAAACACATCATGAAAATATCTAAGAAATGGATAATATTTGAGAGATGGTTCCTTAGGTTCCTCTATTTCATTTATCTTAATGATAAATGTTCGACACCCTTTTGATTGAACCCTCTTGAGTTACATTATAAAAATCTACTTGAACCTCAACTCTCTCTTTTCACCCTAAAATTATTTCTAATTTTCAAAATCATCAAGACACTCAACCTTATTTAAGTAGATGTCAACCTTGGACTTGTGTTTGGCAATCTAGTTGAATCTTAGGATCACATCATATGACCCTAGTGGTGCTACATATAGATCCACTATAGTTGTAAATTTGGGCAACCCAATCTCTACTTCAACTAGACACTTGCCAAACATGACTTTTGAGTCATTCATATATTGTACTGATCATCCATTTGCCATATATCTAACTTTCCTAAGAAACTTGCTAAGCATTCTATGAGTTATAAAACATTCATTAGCCCTTGTATCTATCAAAGTAGAAACTAAATGTTTAAACAAAATACCTAATAGATATTTGGGTGATTCTTAAAATTTTGCTTTCTGATTATCAATTGCTGCATGAATGCATTGTTAAAAATTACCCTACTAAGAAATAGGACCTCTATTCTTTGAATTTTCCTAGGTTCATTCAAGAGTATAATGGTTTCTTCCGTAATTAAAATAGGCTCCATGTGGACCTTTCCTATCAGTCTAAGGGTTTTATTTGAAACCACCGTTGAAGCCATTGCCTATTTTCTTATTGTTGGATCCATTATTGAATTTAGCATTCTAGTTCTTAGACCATCCCTTAGAGTCTCCACTCCTATACTTACAATTCTTCTTCTTGAAAGTTGGCTTAGAACTTCCAAACTTTTTCATGAACTTTTCCTTGACATGAGTAAGAAACTTTAACTTCTGCTCCTGCTTCACTATCTTCTTGAAGACCTAGTCCATGGTAAAAGGTCCATGAACATCTACCTCACCACTAATCTAGGGTTTTGATCCCATGATAAAATTATTGATTACTAACCTCTCATCAGCTTGGTACTAAGGTACATACTTCAAAAGTTTGGTGAATTGCTCCTAGTACTCATTCATCGATAAGTCTTTCCACTTTATATTTTGGAAATCTATGAGCTTCTAATCAAAATACAAATGTGGTAGCCATCATGAATTGAATAATGTCACAAAATAATCCCAAGTTATGGTGGTAGAGTTAAGGTTCATTTCTAACTTTTTGTTGCCACACCAAGTAACTACCTCACTATCTAACTAGTAAGCTCCCCAAACTTCTTTGATGACTTTGGAGTGTTTTTGATTCTCAAAATAATTCTCCATATCATTAAACCATGCTTCAACTCCATCACCTTGAATATCTCCATTGAAATTAGGTGGAATCACCTTTTTTATGTCTCTAGATAACTTTATAGCTACTTAAGCTCTCACATCCTACTAGTTTTCTTGATCAACAGGGTGATCAACAGGTTTTTCCTGATGTTCTTCCTCACATTAGCTATGAACTTCTTATTCTAGGGCTATGATTCTATCCTTGGTATTATTCATGACTATAAGAATCTGATCCAACTTTACTGAATGCTAAATGATAATTAGATTAAGATCATTTGGAGGGTTATTGTCATTAAAATTTGAAAGAACCTTTCCTGATGCTTTAGTTTTCACCATTATTCTTTCTCACTAAACATAAAAATACAAAAATGTTAGCAAACTCATTAAGTCCTAGAGTTTGAGCCTAAGATCTGATACCACATGTTACAACTCCTCAAGTTGTATTTAGAATAATGCAATTTAAAAAAAAAAAACTAATTACTTAACATTCATTCACTCATTCCATAATGATACTTAACAAATTAGCTAATCATATTAAATTAATAATAACTTAAAACAATAACAGTTCCAAATTCTAATACTAAACACAATATAACATATTGTAACTACTTTAAGACTTAGCCATGGTTGGTCTAATATTAAAATAACTATTTTTCAAGTATAATAAATATAATACAATAATATTTACATAAGGCATTCAAGCTTTATATAATAAATACATACCAATCTCTCCAGAGGTTTAGTTGAACCAACTCACGTATCTCTAATAATCTCAAGTGTAGTCTCTAGCTAAGTACTACAGTGGGGAGGAAGAGCATCATCTGAGCACTTTTCCACACCAACCATGGACCATTGATCCCCTGCACAATCCCCTATTAGGGAATGACCCTCCCTTCATGGATAGGTAAATGGTAATGGTGAGAGAATCTAGAGAGATGTGATAGTACCCTATGTGCTATAAGATTTCTACTACATGATGTGTACCATAAATAAAAATGCATTTTTAACATGATATCGTATAACTTGAAAATCAAACATATGAAATGGCAATGTAAATCTAACATTACTTTGGACAAAGTTTTAAAATAAGATACAATCACATAGATAATTTAATTTCATAACACACACTTGATTGAATTACCCTCATCTAGCATTGGTGATGCTAATTAAGCTAGTGGAATCTATCACACTACTTAATTAGTTCCATCAATGTGAGATACAAGTATAAAAACCAAAATATCCAATTAAAATATTCCCTGATAGTAATATAAAATAAGATATTTTTAGAAACATTCAAATACATACATTTAGTCCACCAAATGATATGCAATGAATCCATAACTTATTTAATTTAGATATAATAACAACAACCAAAAACATCTATAAATAAAAGCATACCATCTTGGTAATTTTCATATTAGAACTAGAAGTTACTTAATGCTATTTTGTCTATTTAACAACATTAATAGCTTAACACTCTTATATATACAACACATTTTCAATCTCATTCGAATACAAACTTGGATGTTCATTTCCCATATTCTCTCATTGATTTTAACTCATCAAATAATTAAACACATCATAAAGTACATATAACTATATACACTTTTATGCATTTATTGAAACTTATTTTTTTCATCAGATGGGTGTGTGTGTGTGTGTGTGTGTGTGTGTGTATAGATAAATGGAATACAAATAAAGTCTTTAAAACTAATTCAAATATATATATATATATATATATATATATATATATATATATATATATATATATATATATATATATATATATAGACACACACACACATATACATATATATACAATCAACACCCTATCACGTAGGTATAACGTATAATATACTCAAACTAAATTTATCCATAGTACATAATAATGAGTAACTTAAATATTAAACCTTAATTTTTCCAGTATGCATTAAGCTAAGTAATAATACCCCCAATTATTCAATTAATTATGTATGGTATAACAAGATTCATTAATTTTAAGAAGTCAAACTTAACTTCTTTATTTTTCTACCTTTTACTTCATGTTGACAATCTTAATTCATTCAAATCATAGTCAAGAAGTGTATTTATTAACTCATAGACTTAGCACATTTCAACTAAATCTATTCGAGATAATTTTGTTATTCAAGAAGTATATACTTGTATGAAAGAGTTGAGTTATATTAACTTACAAAATTTTAGACATATCTTTGGAATAAAATAAATATAACTATAGTGGATAATTATTCCTACTCAAAATACCATAGAGAATCCATACCATTTACCATTTACACAACTACCTAACTTCCCTTTGTTGTGTAGTGATCTAAATTATAGCTCAAAATTATGAAAGTTTTAATATACTCAAGATAAAACATACATCTTTAATAATAGGTTTCTCAATATCATGCTCCACTATTCAAAGATTGGTTTAAAGGTCTCATACACAAAAACCCTTCTAAAAGTCCAACCTAAATTTCCAATCAACTTTCAACATTGATATAATTGTTTATGAGAAAATAAAAACATCTAACCAACTCAATCATGATTTTTTAATTCACTTTCAATCATATTTATAATTTCATGAATGTTAAAGAATGTAGTCCTTATGGTAGACTCTAATTCAATTGATAAGGCACTATTGACCCCACATGCCTATATATAATCATCATTTTATAAATAAGGTCAATAATTTTTTTTATATGTATATACTAAGGTGAATCGATGAGTACATGAATCCTTTTAAACCCGTCCTGAGTCTTTTGACTCAAAAGTATTTATTTCAATACTTTTGACCTGTATAAAATCCTTATATGTAACTATGTATAAATATAGATACATAAGTATATTCCTAATAGATCGATTCCCTCTATTCTGAGTATATAAATACACATAAATATATTTATTTTAAATGTGTTACTCTTGAGTACATTCATGTAGAGTTCTAAAAACTTAGTTTATAGATATATATGGTGATATAGTTCATCAAGGTTCTATTTTGAATGAGGACATTGAACTGATAAAAATTTATACCCAAATAAACATAACATCTTAACATCCAATTCATTCACTATTTTTTAAGCACATAAAAAATTAATACTTCACCAACCTCTAAATCATTTCCAATTTGGATCAGAAAGAACCAATATGACTTCCCCCCTTGTGCTGCACTTTGTTTCTCCTCCTTCACTATGCTATATTTCACCTCCTTCTCTGAATTATATTTCTACTCCTCATCATCCCTTGAATTTTTATTTTACTCACCTACTAAAGGTATATTCAATCACACCTCTTACCTTTCAAAATTTGCATGACTCTATTTACTCCCAGTTTGTAGTCCATGTATATCATTTCCCTTTTCCTACAACTCTACTAATCTACAATTATATCCTCCATTAAACACACCAAAATCCATCATCTCTCTCATTCATAACTTTCTTAAATAATATAAAACATATAAATTGTTTAAAAATAATCATTACATCATAAATCCCCAAGTTTATCTCACACATAAGTCTACGTTGATCATGATATCCAAACTTCTAATTTTTAACGTAGTCATGCATGATAAATAAAGACTAAGTTTATATTGGACTTAACTCTAGGTTAATATTTTAGGATAGTTCAAACTCCTTGAAAACAATAAAACAAAGATAATTATTTATTTATCTAATAGATATATAAGTCTATAATTGCTTCTAATAACAATATAACTATAGAATCAATTAATAGTATATGTGTGTGTGTGTGTGTGTGTGTGTGTGTGTGTATTAAATTTATTTTTGATAGCTTAACTTACATTGATATTATAAATATCAATAATAGTGAGCTAAACATTAAATGATATTTTCAAAAACATTATACCAGTCTATACATATAATATCAAATTATATTATATATATTTGATTTATTCTCAAAAATATTAGAAAATTATAAATAAATAAATCTTATGTAATATTACTTTAATATCAAAAACTAAATCTACATACAAAATATAATCACACAAAAGATTTATTCCATAACCACATACTAACATTCAAAATATGTTATGCATATAACATTTTAAATCTACTGTGGTATATGTAGGGTCTTAGCAATTCGATATATCTTCCCCCAATCATCCCATCTACTCTTTATTTCTAATGATGCTCTCCCTCATCATGCTCTAAGGGAAGGATCAATCCTACATCCACTTCACAATAAGTAGGTAGTTAGTCTGAGTCATCATATATATCAACTAATGATGCAAAACTAATAAATATACATCCACAATGTACATAATAAGAAAGTACAACTATCACATCATGTAAAATAAACAACATATATCTATATCATAACTATTATATGACATATAACTCAAATAAAATTAATAATAATAATCTGATAACCATATTAATCCATGAACTCAAAGGTTATAAAACATAGGGTGAAATTACGATGTAACAATGAAATACTAGATAATTTGATTAAATGAATATATAATGTTAAATATAACTACTTAAGGAGGAATACATGATGTCCATCATGGCATTGGTATTATTTGGGTGCATGACGTTCATCATGACAACCAAATTTGAGCAAAAAAATAAGTAACGTGTCATGGCCATGATGGATACAATCAAAGAGTACACACAACATAAAAAACATATAACAGAAGGCCAAGGGGACACAAACAAGGGATGTTCAATTATCACTCACTAAAATAAAAGACACATACAAAGGCATGTTAAAATGCCCTCAAACAAGTACATGAAAAAATAGAGGTTTAGATTCACAGAGAAGGGCATGTTCAAATATCCACACACAATGAGAAGACACACACAAGGACATGTTCAAATGTCCTTGTACACATACAATCAAGGATATAAATGCTTAAATCTATGTGGTAATGACATATTAAAATGTCCTCAAAGAAAATATTGAGATGCATACTAGATAAAAAGCTATGGAAGCAATATAAAAAAGCATTCATGATAATGTATTTTGATCAATAATAGCTAATTTATAATCTAAGAAACATTTAGTAACTGAGATAAGCAATAGTATATCACAATGAGTGAGTAATATTATGAGATGTAATGCAATGTAAATTAATGAGAATGTGAGTGAGACAATGTGGGAAAATAAGGATAAAACCTATGTTTACCTTTCCCCCAATGAGCTAGATGATGAATGTACATGTTGTAGGAAGCTTGTGTGAAGTTTGGGATTGAGTGGTGATAGTTTGAGTTCACTAGGACAAGATTAGGGTGAGGGATACTAGATCACTTCACTCTTATCTTCCATAATGCTCCTATCTAAATATAGTTTCTGAGTGTGTAATAGTAACAACACCAATAACTAAATCTAGAAATTATGTCCTATGTAATTATGAAGTCACTCATATACAAAGTGAGGCATGTATGATATAAAACTAGTTAAACACACACACACACACACACACACACACACACACACACACACACACACACACACACACACACACACACACACACACACACACACACACACACACACACACACACACACAAATACACACACACACAATGCATAACTAAATTGATGTATGCCAAAGTGCATATAAGCATGCATAGGTCCTAGTTTTTTTTAGTTTCTACAATATTTTACTTTTTTTTTTAAGTGTATATATGAATGTAAGTATGATATGTAATAGGTGAGATGATTCTAATCGATGATTCTTGCTAGGGACTTATAATCAATTGGTTATGTGTCAAAAATAGGAATTGTGACCCTTTAGAAATAAAAAGGTGTATGTGGTAATCACTGATCTGATCTTAATGGAGGATATAACTATGGACCACCAATTATTCTATAACTAACACTACCATATTTGTTATGATGTACTATAGGGATATTTGGAACTCATCTTGGAGTCTGTGAATCTTGTATGGGTACCTTATGGAAAACACCCATGCTATTTTGTAATATTAAATGAGGATGTGCAGGAGTGAAGAATGGCTCCTTATAATCTATGAAAAATCTCTGTTGAAGGGTCCTTTCTAGGATAGGCCTCCATGGAAGTGTAAACCTTTGCTATGAAAATATTTGAGCAGGTTTCACCTTGTTAGGTGGCTCAACTAAAGTCTATTATATGGTAGTCAAATATTTCTATGGTAAAGGGTAGTCATAATGGATCCTTATAATTATAATTAAATCATTAGCATATATGTATTTCAAACATTTTTGAACTATATAAATAACTATGTGAATCTAATAAATCGAAGGGCATGTTGATAAGATATCAAAGACCCCTACTTTGGGTACTATTGGGAATTTGGTGACCACATGCCTGGGAATGGAGCTCTGAATGTGACCATTGAATCCTTTGATGACCATGATGGTAGGAATCATGTCTTCATATATGTATCTAAGATGATAAAGGAGTGTGTTGGTACACATATTGACACTTAAACTATTATCGACCTTAACACTCTATATAGGTTAGTGATCAATATGAGCATGAATAAATAAAGAATGTAAATCTAAGTCATCATCAACTATCTTATGCTCTGTAAATGTGATGAGTGGTATATATGGCATTAATTATAAGCACCTATTATACCATTTAAATGATGTTGTTTCTCTACATGGGAATGGTAATAAACTGGTAGAGGTTGTGCATTATATGCATAGTGCATGCTTGATGTATATAGTATCTCATTAATAGTGTGATTAGTAAAATGATCACTAAATATTTTCATTAGTTTAATTTCACTTGGTTGCACTATTATACTCTTTTTTGGTGTGCCAACATCAATTATGTTTTCATCTATCAAATCTTGAATCTTGTGTCTCAAATTGATACATATATTAGTAGTATGGCATGGTGCCTTATGATAGTTATAAAAGGCATTTTGGTCAATTTTTTTTGAAAGAGTCCAATTCATATCAAAATATTTAATGGGATGGAGAGATATGATATTTCATTCTAATAGTGTTTTGATAACCTTATATGGATCTTCTAGTAGGTTAGTGAACTACCTTCACGGAGGAGAGATTAAGATAATGCATGAAATAAGATCTATAACTACATGTATTTTTGTTTTTTGATCATTCTTGTTATTAATTGGCCTTACCTTGTATGGTGACTTGATTGAACTCTTTGCATTAGAATTATAATTTGTTGTGTACTTAAGCTTGTTCATTGCCAATATATTGACTTTTGTTTCTTATACTATATGGCACAAATATATGAATGAGTTGAACTTTTTGAACATAATGGATTCATAAAGGGATGAAATCAAAATTTTCTTAAATAAATCTTGTAATTATATATCTACCATAGGATTTGTCATTTTGGATAACATGGTATTTTATCTAAAAAACTTATTCTGTGATAGGGTCATTAGATTTCTATTTGAGTAGGGATCTCTGTGCATATAAAACCTTCTCATTAATGTAGATTGAGAAATGTGCAAGAAACACATCAGCCAATGGATTAAATGGATGCACTAATTGGTTTGGTAAATCATATAACCATTGTAATGTTTAGTCCTTGAGGCTTCTAAATAATATATTAGTATATAATATATCATTAGACACATAGTCCAAACATTCTATGTGAAATGCTTTGAGATGTTATTTGAGATCACCATTGTCATCATATAGTGTAAGCTTAGGTGCCACAAATCCTGTAGGTAAAAGATATACTTATGTATGTTGTGTTAATGGAGTGTGAAATAAAACAAGAGAATAAAGTGGTTTATTAGGTTTCAAATCACCTTGATTCAAATGTAACACCTTGGCTTTTAGAGATTAGATCTCTTGCCTAAGGGATTGTACATCAGGAGAAGAGAAATATGTGCTAACCAAAGGTAGTGTTCACAAAGATGGAGTGAAAATTAACATAGTAGTCTATTTTATCCCTTGAGTTTCCCCCATTATCATGGGATGTTCAAAATTTATATCTAATGGAGTAGTACGGTTAGAGGTCTCAGATGATTACCCATCAGATGATTTCTTAAGTTCATTTTTAACAATGTTGAGAAAGTCATCTTGCATATCCTTATTATTGGAGAGAAAACCATGTAAATATTGCCTATATGTGTCATAAAATTTATTTCCTTATTATGCCATTATGGATTTATTAACTAAAATTTATAAATATTCAACTTGGGAAGAGCTTGGTGTGACATGGTGGTTAAAGTAGGAAAACATAATTTTCTAAATTTAAATGCTAATAAATCTAAAATGATATAATATTGAAAGTGTTATTCAATACAAAAAATCTAAAAAATCTAAAAAAACTAATGGAAATAATAGTAACAAGGATACAAACCCTATAAACATCTATGACTAGGGTTTGGCAATATTTAAATAATAAACGAGTTCACCAATATGTTTCATCTAATTTGGGATTTATGTAAAAACCCAAAATGACAACACTAATATGAAAAATTAGGAGAATAATATAATAATAATAACATTCTATGATTATGAACTACTGTATTCTATAAAATTACTAAAAATATCAAATTATGAGGAAAAAGCACATAGTTGAAAACTATGCTCCAAGAGGACTCAAGGTTTGAAACTTGTTATGTAGAGAGGTTTGGTGACTAGAATTAGGAATCTAGAATTGAATTTGGCACTAGAAAATAGTGAATGGAGGAGGACACTAGAGGGGTGATATTCCTATCCAACCTTGGATCCTCCCATTCACTTTTAATGAGGAAATTAGGGTTTATGGGTTCTTTATGACTTCATATATAAAGCTTATATTTGGTACATGAACTTATGATGACTTGTGGAGATCACTATATGACTAATTTTACTTCAAAACCCTAAATCCTTTATATATGAAGACTAAATCAAATCAATGGGTAAAAAGGAATCAATGGCTGAAGTTAGGAGAGACCTCAACACCCCATGTGTTAAGCATTGCTTACATACTGATACTCTGAATAGGGATCAAATTTCATGTAGTTCTCCCATGCTATAGTGATATGTGAATAACTAGTGAAATATGATAGATGATATTTTAATAATGATGTTATTATATGCCCTAACCATGACTTGTGACATGTGAAATGTATTCAGACTTGAGCTCTAGGCTATTAGGGTTGTATGCAATCAAAATTGGGAGAAATAGGTATTATGTTCTCAATGTGCAAGTGTGATTTTGTTTTTTTAGTGTGGAAGCCTCTTGTGTTAAAAATGGTTTTAAAAGTGTTTAAATAGTCATATAATTTAAAATCCTTTGAATGGAACTCATTAGATAGGCTAACCTTCCTATAGCTTTGAATTTGGAAAATTAGTCATTATTTGGTGGGAATATAGGAGAGGGGGAAGGACACTAGAGTGGTGCACTATATTTCCCTATGGTTATCCTTTATAATGGGTTATTTTTCCATGCTAAAGGTTAGGTAGGGCCTAAAATATGTCTAAGCTTGATAGGGATAGGTCTTAGTTTGTTTGGGGTTCATCTACCAACTTGGAAGAGTGTGTAAGGTGGTCGAAAGTGATCAAAAGGGGCCCTAAGATAGGTCTAGAGATAAGTGTGTAAAAGAGTGGTCACAAGTGCATGATTTTAGATAAATGTTAATTTTACATGTCTACAACTTCCAAAAATAAGGCATTAAATATGAGAGATAAAGATAATTTGAGATTCCACAACTTTATGGAAAAGGTAGAATTATGGGAATAGGTTACCAAATAATAGGTAAGGATCTTATCTTGGAAAGGATTGATATTTTTTTATACTCTAATAATTTTATTGAAGGTAACGAAATCTTAGAAATTGAGGTTCTCAAATCATCAATCTTTTATCACTGGCTGATAGCCCTACATATCATGCAAGATGAGCAACTAATCAGAGCTCCTTTTATGTTTAAAAAAATGTGGATTGAGTACCCTGAGTTTGAATATTTTGTTACTTAGTAATAGAAATACCCTACTAATAGATATGGGAATAAGATGTACCTATTCTATTAGAAGCTTAGAGATATCAAAAATGCCTTAAAGAAATAGAATCAACTTATATTTTGAAATATCTTTTAGGTGAAAAAGAACTTGGTGAAAAGAAGGGAGATCCATGAGATGAGAATGAAAGGTAAAAATGACATAGATATATTGAAAGAAGAAGATGATATTACATGAAAACTATAATAAATTTACAAAAAAGAGAAAATTTATTGGAAGCAAAAATCTAAGGTAAGATGGTTGATGGAGGGAGATAAGAATACCGAGTTCTTTCATCTTTCATGTAAAATCAGAAGATAAAAAAACCATATATGGAAAGTAGAAACTATAGAAAGCACCAGCCTAGAAAAACCCAAGGAAATTAAATATTAAATGATGAGATATTGGGAGTATACTCTTAAGAAGGATAACTAGGAGAATCAATATTATTAATAAGTTTTCTAGAGACAAATTCCCCAATTGGTCACTTAGACAAAAAATAACAACTTTATGGAGAATAAGTCAAAAATACAATATTCAAGATGGAAGGATATTGATCACCTGGTCTAAACAAGTTCTGTGCCCTCTTCTTTCAACACTTTTGGGATCTTAATGGAGAATAAATTATGGAAGTGACACAAGAATCTAAATAATCTCAAGCAATGATAAAATTATTTAACTCTATTTTCCTAGTTATCATTCCTAAAAAAATGGAAATTAGAACTCTAAAAGATATTTTGCTTGATTTATCTTTGTAATACAATCTATAAAGTCATCTCGAAATCATTATTAAAAGGCTTCAAAAAATACTTCCTATGCTTATCTCATGGGAATATGGAGGCTTTTTAAAGGGAAGAAATATATTAGATGATATTTTCATCACTTATGAAATCATTCATTCCCTATATGCTAGAAAGAAACAAGGTATGTTGATTAATATAGACATCTTTAAGATGTTAAAAAAAGTTGATTGGTCCTTTCTATATGGATTTCTCCAAAGATTCAAGTTCATTCATGAATGGAGAAGATGGATTGAGAGTTGCTACTCCTCTTCCAAGTTATCGGTGATTATTAATGGATCCCTAGAATGATACTGCTCTTCCTCTAGGGGTCTTAATCAAGGTAATACTCTCTCCCATTATTTTCATCCTCATGGTGGAAGCCCTAGGAAGACACATAAATGATCTAAAATAAGAAAACAAGATTAAAGGAACACAAGATATAACTAAAGAAATAACCCACACTCATTTGTAATTTATGGAAAATACCATGATTTTCACCTCACAATTTATAATAAGGTTAGGGAAATAAGGGATTTATTGTGCACCTAAAAAAAATATTTGGGACAATCAATAATCATACGTAAATCCAAGATCTTCTTCACTAATGTTACACCTAATCTTCATAATTTCCTTAGTAGAATTTTGAGTTTTGAAAAGGCATGCATCCCAAAATATTACCTAGGTTTCCCCACTTTAAATTTAATGGTAAATATAATCTCTAAAAAAATTTATTGATAAGATGTAGAGAAAGCTAAGTATCTTGAAAGGAAAACATTTAGCATATGTAGGATGAATTATACTTATAAAGACAATGTTACATGCCACCACCATATATTGGTTTTATCTCTTAAAGGCTCCTTCAGGAACCATCTTTGAGATGAATAAAATACTTTAAAAATTTCTATAGAAAGGATTAGAGGAAAAATCTAAATTACTTCTTCTCATGTGAAAAAATATGGAAACTAATTACATAGAGAGAAGCAAGAATAAGGAACCTTAAAAAGGTTAACTGGGGTCTTATTGCTAAATTAGTATGGAGAATTAGATCTAATCCATTAAAAAAAGGAGAGAAATTTTAAGAAATAAATACATCAATGAGAGGAACCTATAAATAATATTCATAGTGAAGGAGATTCCTCTTGGATCTACTATTTAAAGTAGCATAAGGGAAGCTAGAGAGATACTCATGACAGGGTTATTCTGAAGAGTTCAAAAAGGGTAAACAATATACTTATAGGAAGATAGATGGATCACCCAAAAAACCTTGAAATTGGAACCTAATTTTGATAACATTAGAGAGGAAATCATAAGATAATGGAGGCATAAAGTGATACGTTATTGGATTGAAAATGTTGATTAAGGTCATAGTAAATTCACTTGGAAAACTTTCCAAAATGTTGATGATACATAGGATGAATCCCAAAAGATATTAAATGGTATGATTCAAGGTTTTAGGGTTCCTTAGAGTTTAGAAAAATATTATTTTAATTAGAACACTAGTGGCATAGGGGATTATACAATAAAAGAAGGATATAAGCTTAGATGGGAGCCCATCCCAGTGTCTCCAAAAGATCTTTTTAGAACAAAATATGGATCTCAAAAGCATGGTCTAAGTCTAAATCTTTCCTTGGGTTGGCCACATACATAAAGATTTTAGGAGGGAAAAAATTAAAGAATAAAGGCTTCTATGGACCTTCGAGACATGTCATGTTTTATAATAATAAAGAGAACATGGAGCACCTTCATCTACATTATAATTATGCCTCAAGGTTATGGAATAAATTTTTAAATAAGTATAACCTAAGTTGGACATTAAATTACACTCTCTCAAATAATCTTAGAGCTTGGTAGTGTAACAAGAGACTAAACATCCTAAAGTATATATGGGAAATGAGACCAAGTCTTTTAACTTGAAAAGTCTAGATTGAAAAGAACACTAGAATATTTGAGGATAACAATTGACACAAATTACAAGATCATGTTTGGAAAGAAATATAAGTTAGTTATAATCATATTCTCTTCTCTTCAAGTAGAGGAAAAATGAGGAGGCTAACCCAAAGGAAATAAAAATACTTCAAAATTTGGGATCAATTAGAAATAAATTTGAAGCCTTGAAGCCAGACAACAACAATAAGAAAGAGAAGATAAGAAAGTCATTAAATGGTCCCCTCTAGAATAAGGCTAACACAAAATTAAATTTTATGGGGCATAAAAAAATAATCTTAGTGAATTATGAATAGGAGTAGTAATAAGGGATAATAAGGGTCATGTGATAGATTATAACTCTACTTATACCAAAACTAATACAAATAACATAGCGTAAGCTAAGGGTCTAATTTTAGGGATGAAGCTAACATTGGAAAGCAAAATCAATAACATCATCATTCAAGGGGATTCACTCATGATCATAAAAGCCATGAAAAATCATAAAAACTTTAAATGGAGAATTAAACAAATAATCAAAGAAGGTAGAAGACTTCAAAATCTATTTAATGGATTGAAACTTAATCATATCCTGAAAGAAGGAAATAGTAGTGGATTGGTTGGCTAACTACAGTATTCAGTCCCACTTGAAGAAAAATAAATGAAAAATGAAAAATATCATCTAGAATAAGGATATGGAGGAATTAAAGGATATTATTAAAAAATAATGGTCAGTTTCATAATCAAATATATCGAGACTTAGTCTTTTTTTAATGACCATCATCAAATAACAAGTGCATGAATCATGCATGAAAGCTCACTTTAGAAAGCATTATTAGTAAGTAAAATTGCATTAAATATTCATGGACATGATAAAAAGAAAAGTACTTGTTATTTTTAGAAAGCATACGTGGTTTACCTTTTAAATGTGTGAGATTTTAAAGTTAGCTTATTATGAAAGCTGGTTTATTATTGTATTAAAAAGTTTTTATTTTGGTAATTATTGACATCAATAAAAATTTTGAATTATAAAAAAATGATGTGTAAATTATTGAGATATAAGTTTAAAAAAAAATTGATTAACAAACAAAAAGTTATTAAACTGTTTGTAACGATATCTGTAACTATTTGTAAAGTTCTCTCCTCTTTACTAACACTCCTTTATTCAAACAACATAAACATGCTAGAATCTTGGGATACAAAATTAAAGACTCTCCCATAACATATTTAGGGATGCTTATTTTCTTAGGAAGAATGACTTCCTCTATTTATAACCCTCTCGTTGAAAAATTCCAAAATAAACTTGCTGGTTGGAAGGGAAAACTTTTCAGTTAGACAAGAAAGTTTAAACTCTTTAAAACCATTATGCAAATGTTGCTAGTTTATATCATGTTCTTTCTCAAGATGTATTTAGGTATTGTAGATAAAATTTAACAAATAAAAAGAAGATTCTTATGGAATGGTACCGAGGTTATTTTTTTACCTTAGTCACATGGGACAAAGTTTGCTTACCTAAAAATATTGGAGTTTAGGCAATTTATAAATTTAAATTGACAAATAAATCCATTATTTATAAGATAGTTTATAGATTTTTGAAAGAAAATAATATCTAGACTTAGATTCCCAAGGCCAAATATCTAGACTCTCTAGAGGCTAAAACATTGATGTCTGCTGAGTCCCTTCCTTCAAGCTCACACTTTTGGAACTTTTTAGTCAAAAACAAAAAACCTCTCTAGAAAGGGTGTAAATGAAATGTAAGAAATGGGTAATGGGACTTATTTTGTGATGAAACTTGGATTCTTGATCATCTTAGTCCTTGGGATATAATATAACCTCACTTGAAGATAAATTTGAGTCAAAAATTAGTTAAATATTTTTAAGAATCCACTTCAAGTAAAAAATTAAAACTCATTTCTATAAATTCCAATCTTAAATAAGATATTATCATTGTCTCTAATTTTAATGAAAACCTTAAAGGTGTTCATTTTAGTTAGCTAGATAAATGGATGAAATAATTGGGGCTAATATTAATGATGGTTGGTATAGTGTAAAATATAGTTATATGATAACTTTAAATGCAAACCTAAATGGGTTTCATTGGCATATTATCTGGGATAAAGATATTATCCCTAAGATAAATTTATTATTTTATGTGGGTGTCCAAAACAATATACTCACCATTGATGACTTAATGAAAAGAGGTGTTCACATTCTTAATAGATGTGTTCTTTGTAAGTGTGAAGGAGATTCTATGTCTCATCTTATTAACAATTGCCTATTTGCTTATCCAATCATTAGAAGCATCTTTTCAAAGTTTGAAATATATTGGGTTCAACTAACATCCATTAATGATCTATTTATCCAATGGAAACTCTTTTTAAACAACAAAATCATTAAAAATATCTAAAAATAGGCTCTTCCTCATGTTTTATGGGGATTATGATGGGAAATAAATCTTCACATCTTTTAAAACAAGATTGAAAGTGTAGATAGAGTTTCTTTGAGAATAAAAAATGCCATCATTGAGAATTTTTAAGATATTAGAGATAAAAAGAAGGTTAAAATCATAGATTCTAAATGCACAATTACTAAAAATTAGAATATCTCAAAGGAAGAAAATTCAAAGACAATCTAAGGATATATAGATAGGAAATTAGTTAAATGTTTTTGTCCTATCTAGGGATGGTGTAAAATGAACTTGGATAGAGCTTCAAAAGGAAATTAGGGATTGGTAGGAGGTGGAAGATTAATTATAGATAACAAAGGAGACCTACTAGATGCCTATGATAGTAATCTAAAAATTTAGACCAATCATTTTGCATAAGATAAAGTTGTCTTATGGGGTATACAAGTAGTAAAACATATTAAGTAAACTCATCTCATGATTGAAGGAGATTCCATTAATATTTTTAATTTCCTAAAGAAGAAAACTCCATCAAGATTGAATATCAAAAATATTATTTTAGATGTAATAAGTATCTTTCAATCCTTCAAAAAGACCAAAATAAACCATATGTATAAATAAGGAAATAAAATTGATGACTTATTCACCAACCAAGGGGTTCTCAATGATAACTTTAAGAAGTGGAAATGAGTTCAAGAGTTTGGTTGTTTCAAGAAGATAAACCCATGTATGATTCTTCAGTTTTGATAATGTTAGAGATAAATTTTCCAAAGGGATTAACTCCCACAAACACTAATTGTGACTTGGTAATTTTCAATAGTCATAAAATGGATAACCTAAGGACCATGTTGAAAGAGTATATTAATGATACTAACTTTACCATCCACTCATTTAACACTTTGAATATAGTCATCATTAGCATGCATTATGAGTTAGGATGATTTAATAAGATTATGATAAGGAAAGACCTTGACATTATTCCCAAGCAATCTAATTCAAATATCCTATGGATTAATAATTTGGAAGGGTGCTAGCTTAAGTGACCTCATTGAAGTTGTAAGAAATATTGAGAAGTTTCCAGTTAGACCTATCCCTTCCAAAATAGGAGTTAATAAAGGTGATAAAACTATCAAGAGGACTATAATTTTGTGCATCACTCAAGGCATGGTAGGAGATAGGTGTAGAGTGAAACCCATGGCACCTAAAATAGCTATAAATTAGACAACTTTTTAAAGGGTAATTGAAAGGGTGGGTTGATTAGCTTAATGGAAAGGATCATGGATTCCAACCCACACATTTATTTAGATTTTGATAAGGTGTGGAATATTAGGAAGGTTTTAATTAGAGGATTTCCTTTAAAGTGTTTGAGGAGATTATTGCATAAGTTACTGGTATGAGCATGGAAGGTAGGAAATTATACAAACAAAAAAGGGAAAGGAAAGAGGAGGTATAAGATTTTCTAGGTGGTAGAGATAAATTGATCAAGTTTCAAGGAGGTTATCTCAGGGGTTCCATATCAAAGCCTTGGAATGACATCCTCCACAAAGTCATGATGTATGTCATATTGTAAGACAAATGTAAGTTTGTTTTATCTCATCACTTGGCCTTCTTAAACCATTTTAGGCATAAAAATATGTTAAACTTTAATTTTTATATTATGATGTATATGGAAAACTCTATTCTAAAATTGAAACACAAGTGTTTGCTTCCCCTCAATCAAGTGGTTATTTACCTTCTTTTCCACCATGCCATAACCCTAGCCTTCAACCTTTCTCCCTATCCTAAAACTATCCTTGTTGAAATTAGGTCTTTGAAATAATTTATGCAACATGTTGTGGGTGATATTGAAACCTTTTGGTCACATAACTAAAATATGTTTACATCATTATCCTTCATGAAGACATTTGTTTAGATAGATGGATTTCAAAAATAATAAATTAGAAAATAATTACTCAGGCTTCGCTTAATTAACTCAAACCTATTGCATTGGATGATCATTTGGTAGTCCTTGTTAGCCTGGATTCTGAATCCCCTTTTTCTAGTACTAAATTTATTGTTAGTGGAAAATTGCCTAATTTTTTTATGGATAATATGGATAATTTTGAGGAACCAGTAATATTTCATGAACCTATAAAGAAAAGAGGGAAAATAAAATCCTTTGAGATTGTTACATCTCCAGAGAATTTTAATCCTTTGGAAAGGAGAATTAACAAACACAAGGAATCACTAAAATTTGTTTTGAAGGAATATGAAGAATTTAAGAACAAAATCAATCGGCTGATGCCACAATTTTATGGAAAAATTGATCATGGGATTTTGAATTTGAATAAGAATGTCAGGTATTTAACTAAAATAATGGAGGATTTAAAAAATAAAATATCTTAGATGGAAGAATGAATCAAATAGTAAGCAAAAAGAAGAACCTCCAAACTGACATAGGTAAGTTTCTTTGAATCATCAAGGCTAAAATTAAAAATTATGCATGAGTATCAACATTATGAGGGACACCTCAAAAATAAAAAGAAAAAAATTATGAAAACCAAATCCAACAAGAGGATAAGAATCAAGGAAAAAGCAAAGGATATAGATACCAAAGAGGCATATTCTAATACTATGGGGGACTATCTCAACTTTATTATTGAATAATGGGAGGTGGCTAACGATATTAGTGATTTTATATCATCTTAGTTTGTTCTTGGTTATCTCTTTTCTATCTAGTGGTTATTATTATGCTAGTATTTAGTTGTTGTCTCTACTATTTGTGGGCTTTTGGGTTTTCCCATCTTTTTTTTATTGTAGTTGGTTTATACTCATTTTAATCTCCACTACTTAAAATTTTAAGGTTTAGGGACCTTTCGAATCCCCTTTTCTACATTTTATAATAAATATATGTATGAACGATAATAAGGTATGTTATGTAGAAATTAAGTAATAATCAAAATTATAATTTAACATTAAAAACATTATATATTCAAAAACTACATTCTCCCCTCTATAAACTCATGTATGTGTGCCTATGTAAATTTGTTTGTGAAGGTAGAAAAATTTATAAATTTAGAAAAAGTGATGTTGGCTAGTCTAGTACGAATTTGAGTGTTAGGGTCGAGTCCTCCAAGCCTAAAACCATGGTTATTTTGGAGGTAAATGAACCAAATTTTAAAAAATGAAAAATAAAGGGTGTACATCCTTTAAAAAGGTTGTGTACCATTTAAAAAAGGTATGCACCTTATGATGTGGAAATGGCATGTGCTTATGTAATAAAAGGGCATGCACCCTATGTAATAAAAGGGAATGCACCCTATGTAATAAAAGGGGCACATACACTATATTACAATTCAAAAAATGTCTTTTATGTTTGTATATGCTTTGTATTAAGTCAAATAAATTTAAAGTGTTAAGTTTACTTTTAATTTATGTTATTTAATTTATATTACATTTTATATAAGTAAAATAATATAAAATGTAGTATAAAGTAAACATAAACTATATACTTTAAATTTTGTTTACTAAATAAAAGGAATTAGGGCCACTTTGGGTCTTCTAAAATTGGTTCCAGAGCTGTAGAAGTTACCATTTAGAAGATGGTTTTTAAAAATTCAATTTGGTCAGTACTAAGTCACTTTCAAATTTTTATTATTGAATAAAGGTTCTCTAGGTGTAAAATTCACACCTGGCATATATTTTAGGCAAACCAATGGTTGTTTTATAGGATTTTAGGTCTTTGTGATTGATTTATAATGTTTTTAGGAGTTACCAGTGTGCCTAAAATTAATTTTATAAACCTCACATCTCTCAGAGATAGTGAGAGTTTAGGGGACATGGATAAACAAATTCACATACACACTACACCATTTAGATCATTCAAACTCACCTTCTAAAGTCACCTTAAAGTCACTAATGATATTCTTATTTGAAATTAGGAACCTTGAATCAAATTTTAACTCATATGAGGGAGGTACCTCTAGTGTTGGAGTAGACCACACTTGAGGATTGATAGTTGGATAGGATCAAATTCATGAAGGTGAAACTATATGGAGTAGTTAAATTACAAACACATGAGAGGAAGAAAATTCATAAGGTGAAAAATCATTCAATACAATAAAATTCCAAGTTAATTATCCAAATAGCTTTATGAAAGGAACATATATAGGTGGAAGATAGACATGATCACAATCCTCATGAATGTGGGATTATCTTCCATAATGAACTTTATTAACCACCTAAGTGGCACCTAATCAATCTAACTAGACCATGTAGGTAAAACCACATAGTGGAAAAAAACCTGCACCAACACCCCCTTTAAGTGTATCTTAGGTGGATAGAAGAATTAGGTCCCAAAAATTAGGCCTGATAAGGTACCTGAGTACATAATAAATAGAGAACTATGAAGTCCCCATAAAAGATGTTGAATATGCCTATAGTAAAGCTCAAAAAATGACTAAGGTTGATGATGAGATCCTTTATCTAAAGACTAAATAAGTTCCATCCTCAATATACAATGTTTCTTCCGTTTGTAAGAAGAAGAAGAAAATAAATGCTCTAAAAATATATCCATTCCATGATCAAATATGAAGGTAATAGTATGAATATATTTGAATATGGTCCAAATCTAAAGTGTGGCTTAGGTATGGAAATATCATAGACAAAATATAGATGTAATGCCATTGAAGTATACCAAATAGAACAATGACATGGAACATTCACTAAAAAGATGCTCTTGTAAAGTGTGGAGCATGGCTCATCAACTGAAGAAGGAGAATCTATAGGAAGAGATGAGTTGTCGATGCTCTCAATAGGTGTACTCTCATTTTCAATGAAGATGATATGATAATTTGAAGAATGAGTCTATGATGGATTTATAAGAGTAACATTATATAGTTGAATTGATGTATATTTTACAAAAAGACAACTAAGCTCTGGTAAAAACCCATCCACTAGTGGTGGCTCAATAGAAGGAATAAAATTATCCATCTATAATGACTCATCACAAGAAATGGGAGTAGGAGGAAGGAGTATGACAATATCTAAAGACACAATAGGAAGAAGAGGAAGAGTGATAAAAAATGGAGGGACAATCTGTGTGATCCACATGGTGGTGTAGATCCCATGAAATATGCATAAATAAGTGACCATAGATGCAGTCACAAGAGTTAGCCTAATCATGGTATCAACTTGGGTCAATTTAGGTAGGAATATATCCATATATAAATAAAATAAGGCCATGTTCCATGAGCAATCATTTCATGTACATCGGCCATGAAAAATAATTGGTCTTTCTAAGAAGAACCAATGGAGTATAATAAACTATCCTCTTATGGTATCTATATACACATAATATTTTCAAACTTTTATCACTTACTGACACTTTTTATCTTACAGGATCCCATTGAGTCTCAATCTCCCTAAGTGCATGCTTTAAGGGGTGCACCAAAAAAGGGGTGGGTAGACCATTAGTGCTTCATAAGATTATTGTCCCTTTTACCACTTACCATATACACACTTGTATCCTAAAACCATTTAACGTAAGATTATTCTTCTCAGTCTTACCCATTCCAAACATTTGTCATATAATTATCCTCCTTTTTCTTGCCTTGACCCCCTTTCATCAGTTGACTATACTAGGTTAATTGGGTTAACCTTGTATAGTTTTTAGCCTCTGATTACTATACAGGGAAGACCCTATAATATTTATGGGTATTTTCACTTAAGAGTTTTATTATCCCTTTGGCTGACCTAGCTGAGGACCTAGTGATTTATCTCTCAAAAACATACAAGGTCAACTGGGTCGACCCCATATAGTTGACATATTCAAAAGGATTTAGGGCAAGATCCACCTATATACACAAGTTCATTTCCAACCATTTGATAATAGAGAATCAAAGAAGAATAAATGTGAATAAACATCTGATTATTGACCATTATACTTTAGGAATAAAGCTTAGGATTCCATATTTTCTTTGGAGATATAAATCTTGTCTTGTGGAGAAGTATTTTGGATGCATAGATGGGTTTTGCAGCCTAGAGCTAATTTGTCTTTGTTATCCTTACATACCAAAATAATATATTGTGAAGCACCTTAGCCAAGGAAGAGATTGAGGCTCAGTAGGTTCATTTTCAAAGGTAAGTATTTCTAACTTTATTTCTCCTTTGTAAGAGTAGATAGATAATGTAGTTATAATTCTTTCCCATGCATTAAGATTTTGTATACATTGACATGAGTATATGTCTTATATGCATGTTTAGTTTAGTTTGTTTTATTTATAACCCCCACTTTGTGCCAAAATCCTTGGTGTGCACTAGATTAAATTTACTTTATTTTTTATTAGAATAGAGTAAATATCAAAAACTAGGACTCTTTTAGGGTTATTATATGATTGTGTTAGACTGTAGGCTTTGAAACCCTTCCTAGCATGGTTTATTGTGACAAGTGATCCCCTAATCAGGTCTAGTAGATCCCCATATTGGTCATGATCCTACTTAAAAAATTTATTGCATATTAGAAGCGTAGGTATGCTCTATCTTCTTTGAGCTAGGATTGATTTATAGACATGATGAATTTATGATTACATACATTTTGGTGAACCTGACGTGAACTAACCATTGTAAGATTTATTCACCTATTTAATTATTTTTATCATATATTTTCCATACTTTGATTAATTTTTAAATTACTTTCAAAAATTACTTGTTTCAATTCACAATCTATTATAGGCTTTCTAATTTTGCTTGTTTGCTATACTAGGTCGACCCACTCAACCCTATACTTTTTTCTAGTCTCTATTCACTATATTGGATCAACCTAGTTAACCTCATACTATTTTCAAATCATGTTCACTCTTTTTCCAACCTCTATTCATTATAATAAATCATCTTAGTTAACCTTGTACAATTTTTAGGCCTTATTTTCTATGCTGGGTCGACCTAGTCAACTCTGTACCATTTCTGTCACTTCTTATCTCTTTGTTATTTTTTACACCTCTTTCCTTTTATGGTTTTATAGTATTATCTAATCATGATGACATATTTTTAGCCTTTTATTATTCAATAACATTTCATAATTAAGGATTTGGATAATGACCTCACTTATTTTATTACTTCAGATGAAATTATCCACTTTCTTCCTTCTTCTTCCCCTAATCTAAAACCAATCACTACACAATGTAATGTATTTGAGGTAATTCATTAAAATCCTCCTCAAAATACCAATGTTAGGAATCCTCCACTTAAAATGAATCCTCTTCCCACCAACACTAATAATCCCCTTCCTATCAACACTTATACCCCACCTTCTGATCCACCTTCGATACAAATCAACTTCTTACACATGTACTTCAAACAATGAACATCATGAAAATAACTAATGAATTTAAAATGATGAACATGCAACAATATTTATTAAACATGACTATTAAACCACCTAAAGTCATCATGTCTCAACCAAATCTAATTTTTTCCCCTCTTCTTAGAGATGCCAATGGGAATATCATCCCTCAACCTCCAATAAATAATAAAATGCTTCAATATATTTGAAATTAACCTTTAGCCCCATTCATTGAATCCATAGATATTGGAAAAATTTCTCCAACTATAACATATAATGGGATTAGGGACCCTACTATATTTCTTAAATCTTTTGGTAATCTCTATAAAGAATGGGTATAAACTAACACTTTTGCTACTACCAAGCTCTTAGCCAAAACATTTTTTGGTGATGCAATTTAATGGTAAAACCAACTTATTAGACATTCCCTCTCATAACTAGAGGATTCAATCAATTCTCTAGTGAAGGAATTCCAACATGATGACCTTCTTAAAAACTACCTTAGTCATTTCATCAATGCCAAGCAATTTCTTAATGAATCTGCTCATACTTTCATCAAATGATGGAAGTATCTCACTCAAAAAGTGGACCATATCATGAATGATGATACTCTTTTAAAACTATTTGTCACTTCTCTTAAACCTCTCCTTCAATACAAAGTTATAATCTTTTCACGTAACACTTTAGAAGAAGCCTTAGACCAAGCAAAAAGGCAAGAATTTTTATGACTCAATTTGAAACACCTAAAACACCTACTAATTAACCTTTTTAATCATTTTATCATAACATTTATTCATTATATCCTCTCCAAACTCAAAGTGGAGCATCCAATTTAACCAATTTTAACTGAACCCACCCTCCCTTGAGTCTAGAATAACTTAAGAAGAAATTACCACACTCTAAACCCATGATCTTTAATCCTTCCAAACCTCCTCCAAAATGGTACAATCCTCATAAGTTTTATTGGTGGCATGCTACTATAGGTCATTCTCATGAGTCTTATTGTGATATTCACTATTTTTTTGTTTCTTCCTTGCTTGGTCTACATTTGAATCTTGATACTCTATAAAAAAAACATTATCAAGACTATATTCAAGCTTCTTAAACTCAATCTCAAGAACCAAAATCACATCAAAATCAACTACCTAATGATCAACAATAATCATCCCATACCTATACCTCATACACTAATTTTGTTCAAACCATAATTGATTCTTCTTCCTACACCAATAAGGAAAGGATAGATAACATAAACAACATTAAACATATTATGGCATCTATTGAACCTCAACCTCGTAAGACACATGAACCAAAAGAGCACCTAGTTCAAATGCCTACTCCAAAGCATATCATCCATGGTCCTACTTTACCTCGTTTACCTCTTCATACCTATCTTAAACATCATATGTCACATTAAACATCCTTAAAATCTTACAAACCAACACATTTACCTATCTCCAAATGCACCTACCAACCCAATGCAAATCATTTTAATGGTTCAATGTTACCTAACTCCAAATCATAAGTTGGGACATCTTACACTACCCATCCACATGTCCCTTTAGACTTTGGGGCATATTTTGATGCCCATACCTAGATTAATTTACTTGTTGGGGCATCTTATGATGCCCACTCTTGTTCTAAAATTCATAATAACAAACAAATTCAGCTTCAAAAAACCTTCTGAGACTTATATACTTGTATTTCACATCTCATCTTTGATACAGATGTTAGCATAAATCTTAATTATTATTTTTTGTCTCATGTTTTTGTGCACTCTATTTATTTTACTTTCATTTTATAAGCATCATTATTTTCCTATATGTTATTTTTTTTAATTTCACATTACATTTGGCATTTGCTTTCATTTTTGTCGTCATATATTTATTTTATCTTTTTATGTTATTCTTTGCCTTAGTATCTTTATGATTGTTTTTTCCCTTATTTATCATTCACCCTCATGGGTTTCTCTTTTGTGAGTTATAAGTATAAGACTATGGATAGGACCTAACCTACCTCACAAAATACCATCTTTAATTCTTTTCTCATTTTATTGTTTCGTATTTTATTTTTTGGCACCCTTGTGGGTTTCTATTTTATGAGTTTTAGTATAAGATTGTGGATAGGACTAGACCCTCCTCATAAAATTAACATTTTGTCATTCCTTTTATAAGAAAAATATCAATGATTCTCATTCTCAACTTTAACTTTTTATTATTTTTAATAAGATGGAATCTGTACAACAATTTATGGTATAATGTTTTCCTCAATTTCCCTCATTCTTATGATAAGGAATCACACTTTATTGTCAATGTATTCATTTTTTCCCTTTGCCATATTATTTTTCAATTTGAAGTGATTTAAATTATTTTATGTGTCACTCCTCTTTATTTCCCCTTTATTTCACTCCACATTGGATAAAACAAGGTCAAAGTCAAGATAACACTTTTATTTTATCTAGACTTATAAGATTCTTAGACCCCATGATCTTTGAGGTTCTCTCTCTTAGCAACCAAGCCCCAAGTATTCAAATGAAAGTAATATTTAGCACCCATGTTTGGTTTTCCAAATCCTTTTGGAGGAGGAATAAAAAATCCACCAAAAAAGTTAAAATCCAAATCATATTAAACAAAAGGCAATTATATATAAAAGGCAACATACAAATATCAAAAGTCAAATCACACCAAAGGAAATGATTTCAAGCACATCTCCTATCTCTAATCGAAGCTCAAACTCCATAGTTGGCCTCACATAGAGCCACGGTCCATTAAGGTGTAGTAGGCCAATAGATTGGAATAAGGGAATTCAAAAAGCTCTATGATGCTGCCTACTTTCTCACATAAGTACCCAATCTTCATAGTAGACCAATGACTTTATAATGGGTCCTAAGTAACAGAGAACACATTGTGGGAAGGTAGGTCCATTTTAATTTTCATGCATATAACCTTTATTGGATGATGTATATACTTAATTTGTTAACCTGAAACTTGTGTAGCTAAGAGAAGTTCTTTAGAGTCCTTAAGGTCAAAAGTCCTCTTGTTTTGACAAAATTAATTTGAGTGTCTTGACTTTGATAAAGAGTTCCTCTACCTTGGTTTTTTCATTCTCCCCTCCACCCATTTCATTTCACCCCTTAATAGGTAAATTATTATTCTAAATTTGTTTTCCCTCTTCTATAATTCCTTGTTCTTCACATATTAAAAACATGCTAACATTACTTTGTTTCAATTTTATCTATCCTTAGATAAAAACAACATGTTTGAGCAACTATGGATTGCACCTTTACACAATTTATTTACCACACCATCTCATTGTCATATTATTCATGTCATTAGGTGGTTGATTTTTCTTGCATTATATCTTCAAACAAATGCTAAGTGTGAGATTTTCATCCTTTAGCAACTTTATGATTTTTATTTTTCCATCATGTTCTATTCATTTTTTTATGGAATTATATTACATATGACATTTTCCATTATTACATGTTTCTCTTTATGTATGAATTCTTCATGTTTGTCTTAAATTTTGACTTACATTTCATTTTTAGTCATTCATATATTTATCTATGTTTGATTTGACATGCTTATCTTACATGAGCTTACTTTTCATTTTCTTACATATCTTTGTAAAAGTTTTCTTGCACTGATATTTCATTTGTCATTCATGTTTTACATGATTCCAATGTGATTTAGTATGTTCTACATTCTTTTTTTTCATTTATGTTTTACATACTTTAAAACATGATTTAATGTGTTTTAAAAACATTTGTCATTCATTTACCATCATTTGTCATTCTTTTTCCATCATTTTTTCATTCATTTATGTTTTCACTTGGATTTTCACCATTTGAGGAGATCTCTTAACTATCCTCATCCAAGTGGCACACTTAAAACACCTATAGGCTATGGGTGAGCTTAAGAATTAGGTGAATCTATAAATAGGGCTAAATCCCTTAATGTACCACTTGTAGATCACTACTACATGTATGCTTATGAGGGAAAATGGAGAGAAAACTAAAAGTAAACTATCCTAAGGAGGTGATACACCAAATTTATTGATGATTACCAACTAGCTGGATATCACACATGAGACCAAGAGACTAACTAAACATACAATTCTTCTATCTGAATCTTCTCACATCAATGTTTCATTATGAGGTTATGATGAATGTTTAGGTTAGGATGACTAGAAAATAAGCCTAGAATTGAACTATTTGAATATACTTACTCACTCAACCTTGAAACATAATAAGACACTTCACATGACTTGAAAGAAGAAACTTTCAAGCTACAAATAGGTGGGAGAATGAGATAACAATGCTAAGGAAATAATAGTCATCACATGAGTAAGATAAATCATTCAAGTGAACACATTATGATTAGTCATGAAAAAGGTAAAAATCAATAGTCTTTATTGATCCATGGTATTCAAATGAGTAGGGCTTTGCCATTCTCAGGTGGAGCATAATTTACAAAGGCTAAAATGGCTAGTTCTTAGAGAACTTGAGAGAGAGAGAGGAGAAGAGATAAGTCCAAATGTCATAAGGAAACATGTAAAGATGAGAAAAAGAGTTACATGTGTATGGGAAGAGAATGTGAAATTGGTCATGTAAACTTAGGAAACATAAGTGTCAATCCAAAGCATGAAACTCTTACAAAGTGGCATGAAATTCCTTGTGTTGGCTCAAAAAATTGCCTTCATGATTTAGCCATGTTTGAACATCCAAAAAATAATTTGGGATAGATATCATGATTGTAATGAGATGGAGGAGTTTTAAACATGCCTATCTATGCATTAGTTTCAATCCTAATCTTCTAAATTATTCTAAAAGTGAGTTATTACCATTTGCAGTCAAAGAAAACTCCTCTTTCACACACCTTGTACACTTGGCTACCAAAAATACATCAATTTCCATAAAAATTCATAAAATTAAGTGGATGACACTTATTAATATCCTCCATATCCTTATAAATATTAGGTACACCTTAAAAGGACATCCACTTAAAGCTTTTCACCCTTCTCACTATCATGTTCACTATGCTAGTTTTGATTAGCTAAGATGAGAGCTTTGGTAGGAATACTCAAGAGTTTTTACAAGGCATGAAATTGACATGGGGAGTTATATTAAGTCTCAATATTCCTTTGAAAGTTGATTTCATCTCTTGAAACCTCTTATAACCTACACAATGAAAAAAATAGTTTGAAACACCCTATTTTGTACGCTATCTACACAATTCCATATAGTTCAAAAAAATGGGGATTATAATAAGAGAGTATCCTAAAACATCAAATCATCATTCTAGATAAAATATTCCATTAGAGTATCTTTCCATCTTCATTTCCTTCATCGGCTCCTTAACTAAGGGTTTACAAGGGTTTTAAGTCATTTTTTCTCTTAAGGATTTTTCATGAAGATTTGATGTTGGAAATACTAATAAATCCCACTAGATAAAAGTTCAATACTTCCATAAATATCCCTAAAATCCTTTAAACTCCATGCATAAGCTCAGAGAGGATGTAAGCATCCAAAGTTGCCTTGTCAAGCTTGGTTCCTCATTCCCATAGGCCTAATGTTGTCTCTGAGCCTAAAAATGGATTATTGATGGTTTATCTACAATATTAAATATGTAACACACATATAATGACCTTATTAACATGATACAATAGGCTATAAGTGTGAATGACTTCCCATTTGGACACTAGGCCTAAACCGTGCCTAACAGGGTTGATTGTAACCTTGAGGGTTTAAATTAATCCTTATGTGAGATGTTTCTTATGTTTTATTAGGTTTATTTGAACCTCTCACACCTTCTTTAAGGGTATATTTATCTTTTGGTTTCACTCTTTTGTCACCTGTTCTCAAACCTACTAGTTTATGCATAAATGGAAGTACCCTCTATCTAAGATAAAACAAAGGGTAATTCCCATATTTACTTATATAATTTCAAAGCTTTGATGGGATTAAAAAATTAATAGAGACCCTATACATAAAAATTATCCTTTTATTAGGTCATTATACTTTCTAAAAAATTTAAAACCCAAGATAGACCTGTGTGAAATGGATTGTATGCAAGATTTTCTCCAATAGACTGTGTGTTAATTATTTAGAGTCATTTATTTTATTTATATATACTTTAATAGTGATATGATAATATTAGTACTATTATGGATATTTTATAGTATTCATTCACCTCTTTAACCACTCATATATTCCTCCATACACCATGTTTAGACAAGACTGAGTATAACCTTGACTATATTTCCTACCTTAGAGGGGACACCTATAGGTAAACCTATATGTATTAGGATTTGAAGATAGTATATAATCCTTATTTAAGACTCAATATATGACATTAATCTATTCCCTTGACTAACTTCACACTTTGGAATTTGAATTTCTCCCAAGGTCAGTCACAGTTAGCTGACTGTGTATTCTACCTCTTTGATTTTTGTAAGTGCATATCTCTCAAATAAGACCTTGATCATGATGTGTAGGGACCCTTGTTGAATATTCAAGGTCACCTACTATCTTATTTTACTTTTATTCACCTTGTATGGGCTAAATCATCACTAAAACACCATGCCTAGGCCACTGTCTACCTATTCAACTATAGGTGCTCATTTTCCTATGAAGGGATCTTTGTAGGTGTTCATGAGATTTAAACACCACATATCAACATCATCCTAGTGATATTAATTCTAATTTATACACCATTAAAT
This sequence comes from Torreya grandis, assembly GCA_037957365.1. Lineage (NCBI taxonomy): Eukaryota > Viridiplantae > Streptophyta > Pinopsida > Cupressales > Taxaceae > Torreya > Torreya grandis. The sequence goes on from JARHVA010004508.1 coordinate 907,771, forward strand.
AAATAATATGATGCCAACATGAGAGTATGTTTCATTTACAACATTAGGATGTCAATGGTCACCTAAAATTGAATTCCTGTAGATATGAATGTAGGGTTTTAGTGTTCTAAAAGGCATCTTTGAGGCCACAAATAATCAAGATCCATAAATACTCTTGGATTAATATTTGACATATCTCTTCTCCATGCTAGAGGATACAAGTTTTACCTATCTAGATTCTCCATAACTCTTTGTAACCTTATTATAGGATATATATAAAAGGGCTTGGATCTCTATTTTTACTTTTTAGAGAAGAAGTCCCTGAGTTCAGTCCTTGCTTCTTGAAAGATGATCTACACTACCATTTATACATTTTAAACCTTGAAGAGGTCTTAAATGTTTAACCCACATGTTATGATTCAAGATAAGGCCTTACCATATTCCAACTTACCCATTCAAAAACCTTCATAGCTCTATGGTACCACCTATAAGTGGGCATTTACATATATAGGCAATAAACATGAACTTTGGACAATATACAAGGAAAAAAAGTTTATGATCAATTGAAAACCCTCACCAAGAGTTCAAATGGACTCCTATAATTCTTAAAATATTGAAACGCCTGTCCAACTTTCCATCTCAGTATGACATCATCAAGGAGACTCATGTAGCTGTGTATGAGCTGTATGTAGGTAGTGAGCATGGAATGAAGTAGAATATGTTGATGAATGGTCTCATGAACAAATTTAAATCATTTTAAATCCATAAAATTCATGTTTTTAATTATGATAATTTTTATTCAAGTCTCAAAACCTTTTGTTCTAACATGACATCTTCTTGCAAACACTTGTTATAGAGCAAGTAGGGTAACTAGTGACTATTTATGTAGTGCATGAGCTATAAACCAACCTTGAATATCCTTAAAAAATAAAAATGAAATATCATAATCTCTTTATTACCTAAAAAATTTGATACACCTTCATTATAATTCCATGAACAAGCTAAACAAGCTCTATACATGTGATTGCAAGTGGGAATGAGTGAAGAGTTGACTATGAGGAATGACAAGACTGAAAGTTTATCAAAGCATGATTTGATGAAACCAAACATAAAAAGAGGAAGTATTATGGAATTGAGATATGTGAAACATCACATACGATTCCCATGAGACCTATGTAAAGAAACATACATTCTGCAACAAGAAAAACTTGACTGGAACTTCATATGGTGGCACCTTCTTAAAACATGAGATAACTTGCTCATTAAAACACCATGAAACATGAAAATAAGCATAAAGAGAATTAAGAAGAGAGCCAACATCATCTTCAGTAAACATCACCAAATGGATTATATAGAACTATCTAAAATAGAGAAAAACCTATAGGGTGTAGGAAATAGGGAGCAAAAAAAACACAGTCAACTTTTATAGGTGGTTCATAAAGCATGGTTAACCAATATTAGAAATATTATTATGGAAATTAATCTATCTGAGTGTAATAACACCTCTTAAAGGTGTTTGACCTTGAAGCTCTTCTATTGACCATACCAAATATGAACTTGCTAACTACTTCTATGTGTCTACAAGGGCAAAGAAATAACATAATAGTTTTGGGCCCTTTTTAGCACTTCTAAAGAATGTCAAGCACTGATATGAATCTTAAGAAGATGAAAAGACATTAAATCACATTCTCCCATGTGTAACCCTCCCTCATGGGCCATACAAGTTCCAAACTCCCTCTTTTTTTGTTGGTTTCTTTAATTTTAGTTAGATAACTTACAAGATTCTAATGGGACTAACATTATTGATAGGGAATCTGATTTCTTTGATTTTTGAAAGGAAACTAGGACACTTAGACACCTTAAAAATCATGCCACTTGTATCTATGACCCCTAAATTCCTACTAAATGACTTAAAATGACATATAAACTAATCCAACCATGAACAAGGCTAAAAAGGCATAAAATGACATCAAAAGACTTATAATATACCCCATGAAAAAATATTAGACCCTTAAAACATATAAAAGTCAATATTTTACCTATAGGGGTCTCAATTTGACCTAAAGGGTCAAATTTGGTCAATAAATTAGTGACTCATAGGGGTAGTATGCTTGGTATACTAATGATCAATAGCCTTATCAGTCTATTGGGCTTAGGGAGTCATCTGAAGTCTAAAACACAATAAGAGGACATTTACAATTAACCACAAGTTTGATCAAGACAAGACCAATTTAATACTTCAACTGCAAAAAATAAAGGACACACATAAAACCAAGCAAATAAACTAACAAGACACACACATGTGCTCAAAGCACTCAGGGAAATTAGAAAAATAAACCACTATGTATAATTAACAATTAAGCATACCTCTCTTTCTAGGATCAAAAGGAAAGTTCCTTGCATCTATTTTTTCATGAGATGAATCATAGTGCCAAGCATGTTGATCTTTGGATTAGATACTTGATGGATCAGACCTATTTATTGGCACTTCACTTACTATTATCTCAAGTAAACCATTTTTAAATATATTTTCAATGTAAATATAGTCATCATGGCCTTGTACACATACCTCATATTGCTGCCCACAATCTGTTTCATGATCAACTTTCATATTCTTTGTAGGCATGATTTCAATAGGAGTAGTTTCTTGTTCCTTGGAAGATTGATGCCAAAAATAAATTATTTTTACCTCCAAAGGCTGATGTGTTCTTTTCTCTAGCTCATTCATGACATTTTGAAAAATGTCATCTTACTTACCATCACTTGCAATTATTTCTAAGGAAGTTATAAACCCCTTGAGAGACTTGAACTCATTGAAAACGTTTTCAAACTACTGCCACAAGTCCTCATCTTCTCTTTGATCAACATAATGAAGGGGAAAATTAAGAGAAGTTCCATCATCCTCTTCTTTAGAATCCAAAAGGACTTCATCCAAGATTTCTTCTTTGACATAAGGAAGGCATTCCTCATTATCAACACAACAAGAAGACTCAACATAAGGACTCACCTTTTATTCAACATTTAGGACCTCTTGAGGGATATCAAGTTGTATCTCAACTATCATAACCTAATTTTGGTTTTCAAGGGCTATAAGATCCTCAATCTCCTCTTTCTTAGTGATACCAAGAATAAGCATCTTGTAATCATGTGACTTAGCCCAATGAGGATGCCAAGAGCTACATTTTATTCAAGTAAGAGCTCTAATTTTTCCTCAACCAAATGTTCCTATTTAGGTTCCCATACCATAGGTACATCATTTTAAAGGCTAGAAGGTGGAACACAAGACTCAAAATTAGATTGAAAATGAATTTTAGGGGATCCTTTTGGGAGCTCTTGAGGAAGGGGAGATAGACCTTGGGCTAAAATAGCTTGATTTTTTTTTTCTTCCATTTGACAATCAATTCATTTACATCTAATTTATCTTGAACACTCTCTTGAGGAAGGTTAGATGGGGTGTGTTTATGCATAGGATCTTCTTTTGGCTCTAAACCTTCCATCACACCTTGACTTAGCAATTTCATTCTCAACTCTAGATCTTTAATTTTATTGGCTATGTTTTCTTGGGAAAGTCTCTCTTGAAATTGATAGGAATCATGATGAGGATAAGGAGTACAAGAGGGCTGACATGGAACACAAGAGGTCTTTTGAAGAAGGGTGAGAGGGACTTGCATACGATCAAGATCTTTCTCAACTTTACACTCTTTATCAAGGATTTTACCCTCTTTATTTCCCCATGATTATAATACCTTATTCCAACTTAGGATGTTAGGATTAGGAGTCTCTTCTTGAGTTATTGATGAGATTTGAGGAGTGGATGAAGTATTCAAGAAACTTGGGATCTCCTTAGGCTTGGATTCTCCACCTTATCTCCAACTTGGGATTTCATATCTAGAAGTCTCTTCTTGAGGTGGGGATGTAGTAGAAGATGGAAATGAGGGATTAAATTAAACATATTTTGATGATGATATGGAATACTACATATTATTATTACTTAACTCAATCTACCTATCAAGGTTTGTTTCAAAAATAAGGGTTGTCTTCTCAACTCTCTCTTCTAGCTGATTGGGGAAAATATGACTTTGATAAGCTTAATTGGGATCATGAGTAAGGGTAAATCAGGTATGATATCACTTTTGGGGAGGTGGATATGAGGGATGATATATTTTTTGAGGATTCTCCTTATAAACTCTTAGCTTATTTTCCAAAGATGCAATCAAGCCACCTACATCTAACATCTCACTTATGAGACTTTGCAAATTTGCTCCCTCAATAGGTATCCACTCTCTTTTGAGCTATATCTAATGCATATCTCACATTATGAATGAGATGAAGAGGAACATATTAACCATGTCCCGTTAGTGTATCAATCTCTCTTATGTACTTCTCATATCCCAAGAGAGTTTACTTGAAAGTGGAAATGAACTGATTAGAGAAGTGCCTAGGTTGACTAGGAGGAACGAGATATTGGGAAGGATAGTTATAAGACTGATAAAAATCATGAAAAGGCTGGTAAGGATCATATTGGATATATTAAATATCATATTGGATCTAGTAAGGATCATGAAAAGGTTGATAAGGATTGCTATAAGCTTGATAAACCTATTGAATTTGTGTAAAATAATATTCAACACCAAAATCAGCCATGGAAATTCATTAGGAAATAACAAGGGGAATGATTATAAAAAATATTAAAAAGGAATACCTAGGATTATTGAGTAGCTAATTTAATATTAGAGTCACCATTGATGCTTTAATAGATGCCTTCAAAGGTTGATGTGTTGAAAGACAACACCAAAAATATTTCAACTTTTTGAACTAATAGTAACAATGGGCATGACAAAAATTATTGTCACTTGGATTTTCACCCTTTGAGGAGACGTCTTAGCTCTCCTCATCCAAGTGGCACAATTAAAACACCTCTAGGCTATGGGTGAGCCTATGAATGAGGTGAATCTCTAGATAGGGCTAACTCTCTTAATGGACCACTTGTAGATCACTACTACACCTATGCTTGTGAGGGAAAAGGGAGATAAAATTGAAAGTAAACTTTCATAAATGAGGTGATACACCAAATTAATTGATGACTACCAACCATTTGCATGTTACACATGAGACTAAGAGACTAAATAAACACACACTTCTCCAATCTGAATCTTCTCACATCAATGTTTCATTATGAGGTTGTGATGAATATTTAAGATATGAGGACTAGAAAAGAGGCATATAATGGCACCATTTGAATATAATAACTCACACAACCTTGACACATCATAAAACACTTCACATGACCTATAAAAAAGGCTTTCAAGCTACAAATAGGTAGGATAATGAGACAACAATGCTAAGGTAAAAAGAATTATCACATAAGCAATATCAATCATTAAAGTGAACACACTATGAATAGTCATGGAAGAGGTAAGAATTAGTAGTTTTTATTGATCCATGGTATGAAAATGAGTAGGGCTTATCCATACTAAGTGGAACATAATTTATAAAGGCTAAAATGGCTTATTCTTATAGAACTTGAGAGAGAGAGGAGAAGAGAGAAATTCAAAGGTCATAAGGACACTTGTCAAGATGATAAAAGGAGTTACATGTACATGGGAAGAGAATGTGAAATTGATCATGCAAAGTTAGGAAACAAAAGTGCCAATCCAAGGCATGAAACTCTTGTAAAGTGGCATGGAATTCATTATGTTAGCTTAGAAAACTACCTTCATGATTTAGCCATGTTTGAAAGTACCAAAACTAATTAGGGACATATATCATGATTGTAATGAGAGGGAGGGTTTTAAAATATGCCTCTTCATGAATTGGTTTTAATCTTGATCATCTAAATTTCTCTAAAAGTGAGTTATCACCATTTGTAGTAAAATAAACTCCTCTTTCACACACCTTATACACTTAGATTCCAAAAGGGCATCATTTTTCCATGAAAATTAATAAAAGGGAGTGGATGACACTTTTAAAGACCCTCCATGGCCTTATAGGAATTAGGTGAACCTTAAAAGGACATCCACTTGAAGATTTTCACCCTTCTCACTTTCATGTTCACTATGCTTGTTTTGATTGGCTAAAATGAGATCTCTAGTAGGAATACTTAGGAGTTTTTACAAGGCATGAAATAGACATGGGGATTTATCTTAAGTCTCAATATTCCTTCTAAAGTTGATTTCATCTCTTGAAACCTCTTATAACCTGCATAATGGAAAAAATAGTTAGAAATACCCTATTTTGTACCCCATCTATACAATTATGTATAGTCCAAAATCATGGGGAGTATCTTGAGAGAGTCCCATATAACATACAATCATCATTATATGTAAAATAGTCCTTTAGTGTAGCTTTCCATCTTCATTTCTTTCATCAAGTCTTTATCTAAGGGTTTGTAAGGGGTTTAAGTCATTTTTGATCTTAAGGATTGTTCATGAAGATTGGACATTGGAAATATCAAAAAATAACACTATAGAAACTTTCAAGACCTCCATAAACATACCTTAAGTCCTTTAAACTCCATGCATAACCTCAGAGAATATGTGAGCATCCAAAGTTTCCTTGTCAAGCTTGATTTCTCATTCCCATAGGCCTAATGTCATCTATGAGCCCAAAAATGGATTATTGATTCTTTATCTATAAGGTGAAAGATGTAACACTACTGTAATGACCTTATTAACATTATGAAATAGGTTATAATGCATATCTAAGGCTAGAAGTGTGAATCACTTCCCATTTGGACACTAGGCCTAAACCCTGGCTAATAGGCTTGACTGTAACCTTAAGGGTTTATATTACTCATTATGTGAGATGTTTATCATGTTCAATTAGGTTTAATTCAAACTATTAAAAATTATTTAAGGGTATCTTTAGATTTTGGTTTCACTCTTTTGTCACCCCTTCTCAAGCCTACCAGTTTATGCATAAAGGAAAGTACCCTATGTTTGAGACAAAATAGAGGGTACTTCCCTTATTTAGTCAGAAAATTTTAAGGTTTAATGGGATTAAAATTTTTATAGAGACCCTCTACATAAAAATGAGCCTTTTATTAGGTCATTTGACTTTCTAAAAGATTTAAAACCCAAGATAGACCTGTGTGAAATGGACTGTATGTAGGGTTTTCTCCAATAGACCGTGTTGCTTGTTTAGAGTCCTTTATTTTATTTGTATATACCTTTAGAGTGATATGAGAATATTAGGAATATGATGGATATTTTACAATATTTATTCACCTTTCTAACCACTCACATACTCCTCCATACAGCTTGCTTAGATAAGAGTGAGAATAACCCTGATGGTATTTCCTGCCTTAGAGGGGACAACTGTAGGTGACCCTATATTTATTAGGATTTGAAGATAATATATAAGCATTCTTGAAGCCTCAAAATATAAAATTCATCTATTCGCTTTCTTAACTTCACACTTTGGGGTTTGAATTTCTCCCAAGTCCAGTCATAATTAGCTGATTATGTATTTTGCCTCTTTGATTTTTATAGGTGCAAATCTCTCTAATAGGACCTTGATCATGATGTGTAGGGACAATTATTGAATATTCAAGGTCACCTAATATCTTATTTTACTTTTATTCACTTTGTATAGGCTAAATCATCACCAAGACACCATGCCTAGGTCACTATCTCCCTACTCAGCTAGAGGTGCTCATTTTCCTATGAAGGGACACCTGTAGGTGTTCATGAGGCTTAAACACCACATATCAACATCATAATAGTTATTTTCATGGTCATTTTTACACCATTAAATTAATAAGACCATGAAAACATGAGAGTATGTTCCATTTAGAACCTTAGGATGTCAATGGTTACCTAAAAGTGAATTGTTATAGATATGAATGCAAGGTTTTACTATTTTAAAAGCCATCTTTGAGGCCCTAAACAATCAAGATCCATCAATCCTATTGGCTTCATCTTTGGCATAGATCATCTCCATGATATAATCTACACGGTTTAACTATATATATGCTCCATAACTCTTTTCATCCTTATTATAGGATATCTATAAAAGGCCTTGGATCTCTATTTTTACTTTTTAGGGAAAAGTACCTGAGTTTAGTCCTTGCTTCTTGAAAGATGATCTACACTGCCATTTAAATATTTGATACCTAAAATAGGTCTAAAATGTTCAACCCACATGTTAATATTCAAGAGAAGGCCTTACCATATTCCAACTTCCCCATTTAAAGACCTTCATAGCTTTGTGGTACCATCTGTAGGTGGGCATTTGCATATATAGGAAATGAACATGAACTTTGGATAATATGCAAGGTAAAAAAGTTTATGATCAATTAAAAACCTTCACCAATTATTCAAATTTACTCCTATCATTATTAAAATATTTAAACACCTATAAAACTTTCCATCTTAGCATGATGTCATCAAGGAGACTCTTGTAGGTGTGTATGAGCTATATGTAGGAGGTAAACATGGAATGGAGCAGAATATATTGATGAATGGTCTCATGAAAAAATTAAAATTAATTATAAATTCCTCAAATTCATGTTTGGCCTTATGATAATCTTGATACAAGTCTCAAAGCATTTTTTTCCAATGTGACATATTCTTTCAAACACTTGTTATAGAGCAAATAGGGTAACTAGTGACTATTTTTGTGGTGCATGAGCTAGCAACAAACCTTGAATATACTTAAAACATTCAAAATAACTCTCCTCAGCCCCTGATAACTCGAAAAAATTTATACACCTTTATTACAATTTCATGAATAAGCAAACAAGCTCTATACATGTGACTGCAAGTGGGAATGAGTGAAGAGTTGACTATGAGGAATGACAAGATTGAAATTTGCTCAAAGCATGATGTGATGAAACTAGACATGAAGAGAGGAATTATTATGGCATAAATATATGTGAAAAATCACATCCCATTCCCATGAGACCTCTGTAGATAAACACACATTCTACAATAAGGAAAACTTGATTGGAGCTTCATATGGTGACACCTTCTTGTAACATGAGATAAATTGCTCATAAAAACACCATGAAAAATGAAAACATATATGAAGATACTCTGAGAAGAGATCCAACATCATTTGGAGTCAACGTCACCAACTAGATTATATGTACCTATCCAAAATAGAGTAAAACCTATAGGGTGTAGGAAATAGTGAGCATAAAAATAAAATCAACTTGTTAGAGGTGGTTCATAAAGCATGGTTGAAAAATAATTGAAATATTATTATGGAAATGAATCTCTCTAAGTTTACTAACATATACCAAAGGCATTTGACCTGGAACCTCTTCTATTGACTGTTCTAAGCATGAACCAGTCGACCACTTTTGTGTGTCTAAAAGGGTGAAAAAAGAGCAAGATGGTTTTGGGAAAATTTTAACACTTACAAAGCATGATAAGTGATTATATGAGTTTAAGGAAGATTAAGAGACATTATATCACCCTCCCTCATGGGTTTTACAAGTGCCAAACTCCCTCTTTTTTAGTTGGTTTCTTGAATTTTAGTTCGATAAATTGTAGGATTTTGATGGGATTGACATTCGTGATAGGGAATATGACTTCTTGGATGTTTGAAAGGAAACTAGGACAATTTCACACCTTAAAAACCATGCCACTTGCATTTATGACCCCTTAATGCCTACTAAATGACTCAAAATGACATATAAACTAATTCAACCACAACCAAGGCTAAAAAGGCATAAAATGACATCAAAAGACTTATAATATACCCCATGACAAAATATTATACCCATAAAACATCTAAAAAGTCAACATTTTATCTATAAGGGTCCCAATTTGACCTTTAGGGTCAAATTTGGTCAATAATTTACCTTCAATATTCTAGCCTTGTCTTAACAATCTTGATTTGCCAATTTTCCTAATACCCTCATATCTTTGCCTTAACTCATTTTACACTATCATATGCCTATATTCCAATTTTTTTGATTTTTGGCTATTTTTTGTAATAACTTCTATAAGTTCACCTAGTGTTCTTCACATTGGATGCCTTCACTTTATCTTACAGTCTACTTCTTTATATACAACACTAAGGAAAGTAAATGTATGCATTTTTCAATTTTATCCTTTCATTTATTTTATTTTCTACTTACTATACTTTAATTAGAATTAATGTTGTGTGTCATCATGTTCTATTTTCCAAAGCACCATCCTATATTGCACTTACATGACACGTGATGAGATTCAAGTGGGGCATATATATACACAATATTTTTAAACTTTTATCACTTACTGACTCTTTGTATCTTGTTAGAACCCATCAAGTCTCAATCTCTCTGAGTGCATGTCTTAAGGGGTGCATCAGAAAAGGGGTGGGTAGACCATTAGTAATTCATATGATTGTTATCCCTTTTACCACTTGCCATCTACACACTTGTCTCCTAAAACCATTTATAGACACTAAAAATATGCACACTTGTGCTTCCAAATATCGACAACCCCTCAAACCTACAAAAGACCCTCTTGGGACCAATTTACATCAATTTGGCCCAACCAAGCCCACCCATAGTTAGAACTGACTCAACTTAGCCTTCAAGACCTCTTTCTTTTGGAACCTAACCATCGATGATTAGGGTGAGCATTGATGGTTACCATGGAAAACCCTGACCATCATGATCAGGATCCACCTCTTTAACAAAGCACATGCAAACCACCCTTATTGATTTTCTAAATATAGCTTGTTTAAATCTTTTTATGAGCCTTTGCATGGAAAATTTATATTTAGATGGCCTAGTTACACCTTCACTTCCACCTCTTACTTGTGTTTATAAGAGAGAGAGGCTTGGGAGGTCAAATCCATCTACAATAATTATCAAGGGATTAGGGATCTAAGAGTTTTCTTTTGCAAGTCAATCAGGTCAATAAATGTTATCAAGCATCATCAATAATCTTATTGAGAGTTGACTTGCCATCACCTCTCAACCAAGTTCTTGAGTATCATTACTCTACTAAAATCAAGCTAGATTACACCAACAAGATAACTACTTCAAACACTCACCCAATCAACTTCTAGTAAGACAAGTTCTTATTTGTCAATATTCACATACTTTATTTCCATTTTTCAATCAGTTTAGCCCTTGCCCATCTCCCAAAATCCATATTTTAGACCCCATGATTTAGCAATCAACAACCCATATATTCACATAGTAACCATCAATGGTTGACTCAACTATCGATGATCTACATAACCTCTAATGGTCATCTTGACTACTGATGGTCATGTTAACCATTGATGGTTACCCTAACCATTGATGGTCACAATGGTAGTGAAAACCGACAAGCTATTTTTTCCCACGTACCCTCAACAAAACCTAATTTTCTATGTTTCTAATCACTCACATACCTCTTTCATATTTTCTAAAGCATACCCCAACCCCTCAGCACTAGTATTATTTAGTTTATCACTAATTTAATGATTTCTAGTCTATTTTCTTGAGAAACCATTCTTGTATTCAATTTTAGTACCTTTTGATTATTGATGCAAGTACCTTCTTTCTATTTTTGTGAACTTAATTATTTAAAACATGTGGATTGACAAACCCTAAGGAAGCCCTCACTTTCAGGATCTAACTATCACTAGGTAATCTAACCAACTATCTATCTAACAAACAAGTTTGTTTTAGTGCTTTCCTATCTGCAGGTATTCCTCCCAAGCCAAAGAGGAGCTCTTCACAATCTTTTGATTTAACATGCACATAAATAAACAAGTTTTTCAACCACACCTGTATCAAGTTTATTTTCTCTCTTCCTTAGAACTTAAAGTGAAAATTTACATGAAACATTCTGCCACACCTAGTGGGACCTAGAGTCTTTACTCACATTTTTATTTGCATTTATATGCTCTTCTCTCTATCTGTGCTCATAATTGAAACTAAAATTTCTTTTGGGCTTAAAATTAATTGCATCCATTACTTACTTTTAACATTAGTTCACTTTGAATTAAATCATAGTCAATATTGTCATTAATATGCTTATCAATGGGGAACCTACCATCCATCCTACCTATTTCTCCCCCACTTCACCCACCTAGGTTGTGGAGTCACTTTCCCTTCCTTTAGAGGCCTACACTGAGGAGGTTCTTTTTTTTGTAGCTTCACTCATAGAGGATTTAGAATCATCAAACACCCCTTTGAATAACCTATGCAAATAAAAAACCATTCCTAATCCACCATCTCCCCTAACCATAGGATAAACCACAACTATGGACATCATGCCCAGGGTAAATTTTTTTTCACAAACACCCCTCATGGAGCAGCCACCTAGTCTAAAATTACATCCCTTAATTGAAGAAATAGACAAGGTTACCGATCCTCCTCCTTATCCCATAGGTGTATCCTTGACATCCACTACTCGAGAGGCCGGACCAGTATATAGACCTTTTTCCAAACTCATTCAAAAGTTGGGTATGGTCACAAAACCAGATATGGATCAAACCAATTTTAGGTAATAGTTAGGGCTTCCTTACATCAACAAAGACAAACCTATTAAAACACCTTTAACCAACCAATCCATCATTTTTCCACCACCTCTTAAATTGATCAGAACTTCTACCAACCCTTCACCTTCTCTATTAACCAAAACAACCACCTTTCTAATGAACACACCACCAACCAAATCTTCCAAAACTCTTGGTGCTTTCCCTACATGAAGCTTTGTTCAGCCATCCTTGAAAGTGGAATTAATCTCATCCAAGCCTATACCCAAACCTCAACCCAAACCAACAAATGGGGTGAAACTATTGAAGAGCCACATGGCTAGGATTCTACCTCCCTTTACCTTACCTTCTATCTTTGGGCCTCTTCCCTTAACTTTGCCTAAAAACCAATCTCCTTTTAACATATGTCATCCACCACCATTTATTACACCAATCCACTTACTGTCTAATGTGCCTAGTCCTTCCTAGATTACCAATAGCTAGACTATCAAACTTAGACACCCCAACCACCAGCATATCTAAAGTAAAACCATTGAATAAACAAACCACCGTACTTAAACTCTCTCTCACCAAACCCATTGCTACCAACACACCCATCTTAGCAACCAAAACCACAACATCTAAACCTTTTCCACCTCTAGCTGAATCCTATAAAACCATTTTCCAAAGGTTACTATAAGCCTCTTACCTCACTTTACCCCCTATCAGGGCTTTCAATCCTCTTGGTTCAAAAATAGCTTGGTATAAGGATCATCAAATCTATTCCTATCACAGGACACCTGAGCATGACATGGATAACTATAAAACTCTCCAAGCCATTATCCATCAGATCTATGATGAGGATGATATTTTACTAGATAAACTTCCCTTGACTCTACCAATATACCCAACAACCATTTGCCAATGTATCCCTAATCCTCCACTCTCACGTAAGAGTGACAGAGAATCTCCCAAACTCCTATCACACCTTTCCCCTCTATCCATACCATTAATATGGTCACACAATCACAACAAAAGGATAAAGGTAAGACCAAAGTGTCCATCCCATGGACATACCCACCTTATCATCCTAAACCACACCCAATCCCAAACTCTTTATCTTTAACTAAGCCCAAAGTTACCATCTTAAGAACCTCTAAGGCTAACCCCTATGAATCCATCAAGAGGGTCATTCTTAATCAAATCCACCAAACTCCAGCTAAGATGAGCCTCTACAAGATCATTTCTACCTCACCTCACACTCATCAGGACATGATATAATCTATATAAACTATTGAGGTCAAACCAGGTGACTCCCCACCTATAGAGGCTTTCATAGGTGCTCTCCAACTCTACACCCTTCTTACTTTCAAGGACTTAGAGATACCCTCTATCCACCCTAAGGATCTAGACCCTCCTCTCTTTATTATTTCCCACATCAACCAAACCCACATCAAATTAGTTATGATTGATGGGGAGATAACATCAACATCATCTCTTCCCATGCCTATGACCAAATCAAATTATCGAACAATGTCATGTCCCAAACTTCAACTATCCTTAGATCCTCTAACAACACCATGACCACTACCTTGAGAACTATCAAACTCCAAATTTATCTCAGACCATGCACACTCCTTAAACTCTTCTATGTGGTCAAAGGTAAATTTTAGTCTAATTTTATGCTAGGGAGACCTTGGATCTATGCTATGGGTTGCATACCTTCTACCTTTCACCATTGTGTCAAATTCAAGCACGAGAGTTATTTTTTTAGCATACAAACTGACCCAAGACCTTTTATAGCATGAAATATGACCTATCGACCCAATAAAATCCTCTTACCTTCAATAAAAGTACCCCAAGCATCCATTGCCAAGCCCTCAACCATAGAAAATGAAGCCATTACTTTTCCTTCCATAGAGGCATCTATTGATTTATCTATTATTATGGACTAGATACCCACCACTGATCCCTTGGAATCTACCTTCCAATGCCTTACCCTTGGAGAATACCATCTCCTTACCCTCAATGCTTTCCCTACTCCCCAAGAGTATGGAAAACTCAACCACCAATCAGGTTATGACCCCAAAATTAGAACTATTACTCCCTTAGGGCCTTCGATATGCCAAACCCACTTTATCTATGTAAGAATTGACAAGATATTCGATGCTGCTACCACCCCCTCTTCACCATAACAATTCACTTTTACATTCTCTTATAAAACCTAAACTTTACCAAAGTATACCTCCATAGGTGTACCTAGAAAGAGTTTGGCTCAGGATGATATGAGCATGGCCCACACACATTGATCTTGATTGAAACCCAAAAGCCTCATGAGAAGCATGAACTTGGCTTCATTCTACCCAATAACAAGAAATCCAAATAACCTACCACTACCACTATTGAAAAAGAGACCCCTTCCTCACTAGCACCCCCTCCACCTGAGTGTGAAGATGAGGACATTATCCCACCTAACTTTTTTTCATTAATATGATTACCCTTGGCCCCCTAACTTATCAAAAGGAAGGGGCATTAGTATCCATCCCTTTGATCCATCCTTAACTAGTGAGAGAAGACTCTCCTACCATTAGCACTATCTAATGCTAGGATGATGATTTTATTCTCACCTACCTTAGTGCACCTGATTCTTCCATCCATAAATCCTTACCTCTTGAATCTTTAACCATGCTGATTGAATCTACTATGGATATTGACATAGACACTTTAGGTAACCCTCATATTTTAAAACTAGGCCAATCTCTTTTGAGGAACTTCATGAATTCTCTGCCTTCCTCCAAGACCACAACATTACATTAGCCTTGTCATATGTCGATATGCTTCGTATTGACCTAGCCATTTCTACCCATAAAATTATAACCAATTGTGATGCCAAGCCGATCAAATAGAAACTTTGATGAATGCATCCTCACATAATCCTTCTTATCAAAGAAGAGCTTCAATGCTTCCTCTCTGTCAACTTCATTCAACCCATTAATTATCCTTAATGGGTTTCAAACATTGTGCCTATCATTAAATCCACAGGGGGACTATGTATCTATGTGGACTTTCATGACCTAAACCTTTCCTACCCAAAGGATGACTTTCCCTTACCTAGCATTGACCAACTTATTGATCTTCTAATAGGCCATGAGATATCTCTCTTAGATGGATACTTGGGTTTTAATCAAAATTTGATTGCCCCTAAAGATCAACACAAAACTACCTTTATCACCCCATGGGGGACTTTCTATTATAGGGTCATGCCCTTCAATCTTAAGAATGCTAGTGTAACCCACCAATGTGCTATGACCTACATCTTCCATGATCTTATCCATACAATCATCGAGGACTACATGGATGACCTCCCTAAAAAATCCAAACTTTACAAGGACCACTTAGCCATTTTCAAGATTATCTTTGAGAGACTTATCCATTACCATGTCTATCTCAATCCCAAGAAATATATTTTTAGGGTTTTGTTAGGCAAACTCCTTAGCTTCATCATTTCCCTTTAGGGAATCGAGGTTGATCTGACCAAGATCAAATACATCCTCAAGATGCTACCCCCAACCAATCTTAATCAACTCTAAAATTTTTAGGGGAAGCTCCAATTCATTCACCACTCCATTTCTCATCTCTTAGATTGATGTTAATGCTTCCATCACCTATTGAAAAATGACATATATTTCAAGTGGAATGTTGATTATCAAAAGGCCTTTGATGCACTCAAAAATTACCTTTTATCTCCACCTATCCTCACACCTGTTAAGGATGACCAACCTTTCTACCTTTATATCTCTACCACTAACCATTCCCTAGGGGTAATGCTTGCCCATTAGGATGAACAACACAAAGAGAAAGCTATCTACTACATAAGTTGCACCCTTGTAGACTAAAAAACATGGTATACTCACACCAAGAAACTTTGATTGACCCTAGTCTTTGTGACCACCAAAATTTTCCACTACCTTCTTAACCATAAATTTTTATCATATTCAATACTAACCCACTCAAGTACATGCACTCCAAGCCATACCAAAACCAACATATGTCCAAGAGGCTCATGCTTTTAGATAAGTTTGACTTTGAGTTCCTAAAACATAAGTAAATTAAGGGGTAAGTCATTTTTGAGTAGTTGGCCGATGCACCCCTACCAAGCAATCAACCTCCTCTCAAATTTATAGATGAGTCCATCGTAAACCTATCCCAAGTAAACTTCACCAATAATGTAACCATGTTCTTCGATGGTTCCAAACATTAGTGTGGTGGGGGAATGATATCACCCTTATCCCCCTTATTGGTGAAGCACTTCCTTTATATTTTAAACTTGACTTTGAATGTACCAACAATGTGGCCAAATATGAAGCCCTAGTAATAGGTCTCCAAACCATGCTAGCCTTGGGAGTTAGAATAATCACCATCTTTGGTGACTCTCAACTTATGGTCAATCAAGTCAATGACATCTACCAGTGTAATAATGAGATTGTAGAACTATTTAGATAGTTAGTCGTAGAACTCTTGACATCATTTCAACACTACCATATTCAAACCACCCCATGATCTACCAATAAGTTTGTTGACACTGTGGCTTCTCTTGCTTCCTAGATCCCATTAGCACCATCAGATTCTAAGATATCAGTCATTGTCCATCACCTCAATAAACCTTCCTACATCAAGTTTGACACTCTGACCATCTTTAATGTGGAGGAGATCCTGCCTGACCTTTGGTATCATCAAACATTCAACTACCTCAACCTTGGTATAGTTCTTTCTGACCTCTCTAAGAATGCCTATTGAGAATTTATTCAAAGCACCTCCTATTACACTATTATGGGAGGGATCCTCTATAAATATAGTTTTGATGGCTTCGTATTCTATTGCCTCCATGGTCCAGAAGCCTATCACACTATCAAGGAGATGCATGATGGTATTTATGGGGGTCACTTTAGTGAACTCACTGTGGTTAAATGCATCCTCCACCTAGGCTGTTAATGGCCTACCCTTAACCAAGACTATTATGATTATGTGAAAAAGTGTGTCAAGTGTTAATAAAAATCTAATTTTCATCACACACCTAGCCATGGCCTTCAAGTTTCCACTAATTTTTAGCCTTTTTCATAATGGGTTTTGGACCTTATTGATGAAATTAACCCCCACTCTTCATAATTACATCACTCTATCATCACCATGACTAAATATTTCACCAAATGGGTGGAGGTTATTCCTCTTGTCTCAACAAAAGCTGAAAATATTATCGAATTTATCACCCATCATACCATTTGCCACTTTGGTGTTTTCCATAAGGTCATCACCGACAATGGCAAATCCTTAAAAAATAAACAAGTTCAAGGTCTTTATGATGTATTTGGAATTAAACTGAGATTTTCATCACCTTATCTTCCATAAGTAAATGGAAAATTAGAGGCCTCTAAAAAAACCCTTAATAACATGCTTACCAAAATGATCAATGCCTCAGGTCAGGATTGGCACTTGCACATCCCTTTTCCTTATGGGCATATTGCACTAGCATCTGAACCCCTACAGGTGCTATACCTTTTTCTCTTATGTTTAGAGCTGAGGTTGTATTACCTCTCAAGGTCCAAATACATTTTCTTCTCATATCTTTATATGATCTCATTTTGAAAGGTGATTATTGTCAAGAACATTTAGCCTAACTTGAGCTACTTGATGAACATCATTTGGCTGCTCTTTCCCATCTCCATGTCTATCAAGAATGAATCAAGCATGCCTATAAAAAAACACCTAAAAATGTGAGAATTCAATAATGGAGCTTATTATTTGTCCTCTCTCAAAGGAAAACTAGAACTTCAGCCTTTTAATGCTTTGCATTTACATCTTTTCTATTGTTAAAGAAGGATCAAAATCACCATTAGTCTAACTTAAGCTTATCCCCTGTAACCACATTCATTCCATTATTTTTAGGGCAATTAACTATAGTTGAATCATGTGATTATCCATCTCAATCATAGCATAATATTGAACTATGGGTACCATGAATCTACCTATGGCATGATTTTCATGGCACTTCCCATTTCCTCAAGATCAGTTCCCATGGTCATTGTCACCTACAACTATTTTTACCTACTAAAACTTCTTGTACCTCTAGCTTTGCCTTCATAAAGGTAATCCCTTGACCATGTATAAGTAAGTATATGTCAAGTAAAATCAAACAAAAGCAAAAGTAATATCAAAGTCACAACCAAATCATGGGTCATTCTTAGCATTCACAGACTGCTCCCTTGAAGGACAACTATTGAAAACTTAATTGAAATTGCAAGACATAAGGTGGACTGCTCTCTTTAAGGACATCTATCAAAAGCATTTGAACTAGGCACATAAACTTAGACCACTCCCTTAAAAGATGGCTAAATAATGCACTTGTCAAAAGCTAGAAATTTCTTGGAATCTTCCCTTATTGATTAGTTTCCCCAATCCCAATAAAAATCAAAATAAGAAAAAACCCATATGCAAAAGTAAAATCAATGAAAAATGCTATAATTAGTTCTCACAAAAGAAATAATCTCAAAAATCCACAATTGGCTCTCCTCAGTAGACTTCCCACATCGATCAGTCTACACTTTATATATGAGCATAGAATTGCATGCTAGTCTCACAAAAGGCATGCTAGTCTCACCTTAGAATCCTCTAGAAGAGGCATGCTAGTCTCATAAAAGGCTCTAGTCTCACCCATCCTCACTCCATATATCATATGCATGGGACTATGAGCTTACTTGATGCAATATGATCAAGATGCCTATTTATCAACCTAAGCATGTTAACACAAAACATTTGAAAAGCTTATTTTCATCAAGCCAATCTAACTTCAGGTTTTGTTTTTGTCCTTATCAATGAGGAGGCATTATGTTTCTTTTTTTATTTTTTATTGGTTCATGTAGACATACCTCTCATTATTCCTCTCATTGTCCTAAACATTTAGTATGCTCTGACTCCACTATTAGGACCTAGAAGCACCAATGATTACCAAGTACAAGCAACTTTCTTACTACCTATTGTGTTGCTATCACCTTGATCCTTCTTCCACCTGCAGATCAACCTAGTTCTGCACACCTGTAAACCTAGACCTTGCACACACATACACCTACAAATCAATGATCTTACTTACCATGTAGATCTCCAAACATGGCCTTGCACACCTGCTGACCAAGATTCTACATACATGAAGAATCCCTTTGATTATCCAAACTAGCACCCACACTTGGCACTGTGGCACTAGGAGGAACACACCATGCTCTCTTCTCTCTGAAGGAGCTAATATTTGCTCTCTTACTCTCTAGCACAAATTACATTACATCCCATGAGTCTATTATATAGATCTCATGCAAACAATAATTAGATCCGTAGCTCCAAGACTATAATTAGCCTTCTTCATGCAAACAATTGGTTTGTTAATGAACTGTCTATAGAACTCATAGTTTGGAACTGCATAGGTGACTGACGTCGGTCCCTATCTGCCTGGGGGTGACCGACGTCGACTGATATCTGACCATCGTCGATAGCTTCCTATCTCCACCTGACTGATGTCAGTTGGCCTGACCGACACTGGCGACTATGACACTCAACACCCTCCTCCAATGTCTACATCAGTGAAGATTTTAGCTCCATAACCTAACAATTCATTCTAATGAGCATAAACAAAATCAATAATCAAAACATCATGAACAATATCATATGTCATCTACTAATCTATCCATAACATTACCATAATACATCTCATGCAAACCACATTATCATAACCATAACTGAAGCCATTAATGATTACATCATCACATACCATATATCCATCCATAACACATCTTATCATATCCATGAACAAAATTAGAGCATCATAACTATCTTTCAAACATCACATGCCTAGGCTACTAAGTCAACATCTCATAACGCATATGTAGGAAACCATAGACCATCAACCATAAGCATAAACATAAATGTCCACAATAACATGTAAACCATAAACATACATCATCCATAAAATCATATATAATAAAATACATCATATACATCATATCATCATAAATAATACATGTAACAATGTATAACCTCTCTCTCAAAACATGTACATCTCACTGCATCAGCACACGAGTTGGTATCAAAATAGTGTACACCTATCACTACCAACATATATCAAAACATGTCTAAAACATGATCATGGGGCACTCATACCATTGGTACCACCTACAATTGCACCATTTCTATTGGTTCCACCTTTACTTGCACTTGCACTCCCATCTAGTGGTGGCCCCCCTAGTGTCCCTACATGGCCCACTATAGAACCCCACTATCCTAGTGTAGCTATAGGGGGACCCCTTACCAAGCTAGCATGGTACTCACCATCTCTCATCTCAAGAAGAAGCTATGCTAACACTATGGCCTCATAATACCTAAGATCCTCCATAGTGGCTAGATAATGTACCCATGATACTATGTTTGGTGTTCCTCTCACTACTATTGTGACCACCCATGCCCTCTACCTCAACAAGTCTCTCTCTTATATCACCAACCCAAGAGAGATCCTTGCCTTATCTCACTCACCACTTATGGTCACCACCTATGCCTATAATGTTTCAACCTATCCTTGTAGTGTGACTACTTATCCCTATAAGATCTGTACCTATGCCTAGGCTATAACTAAATTCACCCTACTTATCCATCATTACTAGCTAGATCTATAGCCATCAACCTCATACCTCCATCATCTCCACCATCATCTATAAATGCATATATGGGTTGATACCAAGCCATATATTTGTATGTATACCCAACATCATCTATCATAGACCTAATAAGGAGCTCCTTGTACTCACCATCTAAAACTATGAGTAGGCTGGGGCACTAACAACAGGACCTATGAATCCTCCCTCCTATACCTAGGAAATGGGCCTAGGATACCCTTTACCAAACCAAACTACCAATTCACCCTATCAAATAGGAATAATTACACCTACCCCTTTCACCTGCTAATGATCCATCTATAACTATGAAGGGCAAGGGTCTACCTCCTGTACCATGGCCATATCAAAAATTGAATATATGGCCTCGAGGTGATGTCTCCAACCACTAGTGAACCTAGTAGACCCTTAAACCACTCAACATCATGGGTACCACCTCCTACACCTAATTTAACCATATCATCCCTCCATCACATGAAGCCAATAGGGAACTCTATCTAAGTATAGTTGACCCATGATAATCCTACTGGTCTTAGCACCTAAATATGCTCATAGACCCAACAATGTAGAACTAGGTCGATACTAATGCTATATCTCTTATGGTTCCTAAACCCCCAAAAATCCTTATATATCTACATAAGTAACATAAGGACCCAACCAAATACCATCTATCCTAGTATAAACTCTACCAAAACCCCTAGTAATAAATAGGGAAATTTCCCACTACTCAAATTCAAAATGCCCAAACCCTACCACACCAAATTATATTCTAAAAAGCATGAAATACAACCCAATTTTTTACCCCTAACACTCACACACCTCAATTTACCTACCCTATCGAAACCATTGCTATTTGTTCATGCAAATTTGCCCACAAAACCCTCAAAACCCTGCTTAGGGCATTCCAGCCCAAATAAAGCATTCCTATCCCAACCATGACCTCATAACCAAATTTAATTTTATAATATCATGCCTATCTCCAAAATTTAAGACACCACCTACCTCATTTCTTGATCTCTATCAAGGTTGAAGCACATGAATAACTACCCGATCATGCCCATGTGCTCCCTACATCTTAGGCACATGAAGATCAAATCCACATGCCTCTAACCAATGATAACTAACTCAGCAAAAAATCTCTCCATAAGTATAATAATTTCTAGAGCAAATTCAACCAAGCCATAAAGTTATAAATGATAAAAAGTAACTTTGTTTTCACTTTTTACCCTATGGATTTTTAGGGTTTGCCCTGACCATCGATGATCACCTTTTGGGATCCCTAACCATCAATGGTTAGGATACCCCAAATTTACACTTTTACCTAGATTACCCATTCTTAGAAAAATTCAACCAAGATTTACCCACTTTTGGAGATTGCCTTCTCTAACCAACCTTACCACCTTGTTACCTCACCATTGGTCTATTTTGACCCATCTAGCTTGCAATTTTAGATAATTTTTTCCCTAGTCTTTTGACCATAGAGACACTATTACCATGTTAAATCCTTTTGATCTTGTACCACCTCACACATAATGACCCACTTATGTATTTTTGTGAGCACTTCCTACCTTAGATACCTATGACACTTGACTAATTTATGTTTTCATTAGGAGTATTTTCTACCTTGGATACTGACTAGAACATAAAAATTACTTAAGAGGCTTACATTTACAAGTATTCCTAACCACCACACATATAGGTAGTCATGTGGTTCACTTGTCACTTCTCCTTCTTGGAACTGACCCTTATTTTTACTAATATTAGCAACCTAGTCTATGTGTGATATTGGCTATCACATCTTTCTATCAAACTTTGTACACAAGTTTACATCTCAAGTTCCCAACCTAACATTAACCCATTTTAATTACCAAATACTATTTATCAAACCCTGACCTGATTTAAATTTCACCTCATTGACTCCAAGATTGAAGGGGAACACCTCCTCCTACTCTCGAGGTAACTAAACCTTTGACCCATACTTTGTTATTGTTTCATAACTCATTCACATAAGCAACATAATAAAAAGGGGCAAAATGTAGAAACTATAAATATGCACACCTATGATTCTAAATGTTGACAACCCCCTAGACCTACCTAGGACCCTCTTGGGACTAATTTATACCAATTTGGCCTAACCAAGCCCACCCATAGTCAGATCCACAAGCTGACTCAACTTAGCCCTCAGGAACTCTTTCCTTTAGAACCTGAACATCAATGGTTGGGGTGACCATCAATGGTCACCATGGAAAACCCTGACCATCAATGTTTAGGGTCCACCTCCTTAACAAATCACATGCAAACCACCCATGTTTCTTTTTTAAATATAGCTTGTCTAAATATTATTACGAGCCTTTGTATGGACAATTTATATTCAGATGGCCTAGTTACACCACTTCCACCTCTTGCATATGCCTATAAAAGAGAGATTCTTAGGAGGTCAAATCCATCTATAAAAATTATCAAGATATCAGAGATCTAGGAGCTTTATTTTTTAGATCAATCAGGTCAATCATCATTATCAAGCATTATCAACAATCTTATTGAGAGTCAACTTGCCATCACTTCTTAACCAAGTTATTGAGTATCATTACTCTACCAGAATCAAGTCATATTCTACTAATAGGATAACTAATTCAACCACTCACCCTATCAACTTATGGTAAGATAAGTAATTATTTATTAATATTCACATACTTTATTTCTATTTCACTATTAGTCTAGTCCTTGCCCATCTCCTAAAATCCATCTTTTAGACCCCATTATTTAGAAATTAACAACCTAGATCTTTACACAGTAACTATCGATGGTTGACTCAAATGCCAATGGTCTTCAAAACCACTGATAGTCATCTTGATCATTATTGGTCACCCTAACTATTGATGATCACTGTGGTTGTGAAAATTAGCAAGTTATTTTTGCTCACTTACCCTCAACCAAACCTAATTTTTTATGTTTTTGATTGCTCATAGAACTATTTTAGATTTTACAAAGCATAACCCAACCCATTAACACTAGTATTAATTAGTTTATCACTAATTTGATCATTTTTAGTTCTATTTTCTAGAGCAAGCATTCTTATATTTAGTTTCAGTACCTTTCAATTATTGATGCAAGTACCTTTTTCTAGTTTTGTGAACTTAATTATTTAAAACATGTGGATTGATAACTCCTAAGGAATCCATCACTTCTAGGATCTAGCTATTTCTAGGCAATCCACCCAACTATATATCTAATAAACAAGTTTACTTTAGTGCTTTACTATCTATAGGTCTTCCTCCCAAGCCAAAAAAGAGCTCTTCATAATCTTCTAGTTTAATGTGTGCACAAATAAATAGGTTTTTCAACCACACCTATATTGAGTTTATTTTTTCTCTTCCCTAGAACTTAAAGTGAAAATTTACATGAAGCACTATTTAACCTAAGTTTATTCTTCTTAGTCTTACCATTCCAAACATTTTTCATATAATTATCCTCCTTTTTTTGGCCTTGATCCCCTTTCACTAGTTGATTGTACTAGGTTGAATGGGTTGACCCTGTATAGTTTTCAACCTCTTATTACTATATAGGGTCAACTGGCTTGACCCTATAATTTTTTTGGGTATTTTTCCTTGAGATATTTGTTAGCCCTTTGACTGACCTAGTTTAGGAACTTTTGATTTATCTCCTAAAAACATACATGGTCAATTAGGTCGACCCCGTATAGCAAACATATTCGAAAGGATTTAGGACAAGATCTACCTATATATAAAATTTAATTTCAAACCATTTGAGAATAGTGAAGTAAATAATAATAAGTGTGAATGAATATCTACTTATTGACCATTTTACTTGAAGAATAAAGCTTAGGGTTCCATACTTTCTTTGAATATATAGATCTTGTATTGTGCAAAAGTCTTTTAGATGCATAGATAAGTTGTGTAGCCTAGAGATGATTTCTATTTTTTATCCTTACATACCACAGCAATATCTTTCAAATCACTTCAGCCAAGGGAGAGATTGAGGCTCGATGGGTTCATCTTCAAAGGTAAGTATTCCTAACTTTATTTTTCCTTTGTAAGAGTAGATAGATAATACAGTTATGCTTCTCTCCCATGCATTAGGATTTTGTATACATTAACATGAGTATATGTCTTATATACATGTTAAGTTTAGTTTGTTTTGGTTTTAACCCCCACTTTGTGCCATAAGGTTTAGTGTGCAATAGATTAGATTTTCTTTCTTGTTGATTAGAATATAGTGAATATCAAAAACTAGGACTCTTTTAGGGTTATTATGTGATCATATTAGGCTATAGGCTTTGGAACCCTTCCTAATATGGTGTATTATGAAAAATGATCCCCTAATTGAGTCTAGTAGATACCCATATTGGTCATGCTCCCACTTAACAAATGTATTCCTAATCAGAAGTGTAGGTATGTTCTATCTTCTTTGAGGCAAGATTGATTTATAAACATGATGCATTTATGATTACATATAGTATCTCTCAATTGGAGATAGGTGAGTTCACATGACCACAAGTAACCTTACATGCTCAATGTGGTGTACATAAGAATCAACCAAAAATATGTCCAAATGATAAATCTGTGTAATATTCACCAAAATCCCCTTGATATTGCATATATTGACACTTTATATTTAGTGCATACACAATTAACACATTTAAGTGCATATACAATCAAAACATATATAAAAGCATCATATGTGTGTAAAATAGAAGAAAAAATGTACCCCCTAAAACTATAGAGAATAAATTTTAAAAATATTTACAAAAACATAAATGGATAGAGTTGAAAAACTTACACTTTCAAAAAAATGGCACCTAAAAAGGAGTTAAGGCTGAAAATTATGTGAGTTTGAAATTCTTACAAAAAATTCACTTGAAAAATGATATTTTAGGCTTGAAAAATATTTGACTCAAATTTTCATGGGAAAGTTAATCCCCCTTGGGTTGGTTATGACCAAAGGCTAAACTCCCATGTGATCGATGGATAAGGCTAAAGATCTCTAGGCACAACTAAATATCTGCATCCCTTGAAATGCATGCTAATGCCCAAATATTTTTAGTGATATAAAAAATTACCAAAGAAAAACTATAAGAATTAAGGGACTAACTTGACACATACTCGGATAAAGGTAAATGTCCACAAAGCTTCCAAAGTCTACATGAGTTGTAGAACCTGTCAAAATGAAAAACTTACACACAAAACCTTAGATCTATAAAAAATGGTAATGTTTCCTCCAAAAGTATTAAATACCCACTAAGTTTTTGTAAAATCCCATAAATTTTTTTCCTCTTTGACCACTAGATGGTATGGACATGCATGAAATCCAAACATTGCCTTTAAACCCTCTAAAATGGTAAAAAATAGACTGTCACAAAAATAAGTCATGTTTATAGTTGTTCTTAGGTTTTGACATCTTTCGAATCTAATGGTGCTATATATTTTTCATCTAGAGACTTAATCATGGGTTTTCATGAATCCCAACCAAACCCTTGAAAATAATCTAGATCATGAAGAACACTAAGGAGTTAGAATACAAGTGAGATCACAATAGAATACATGGAATTCATCTAATAGCACTACCTTGATACCATGTTAGAGAGGACCACTCTTGAGGATCAATAGCTGGATATGATTAAATGGATGAAGGTGAAACTATATGGAGTAGTGAAATCACAAACATGAGAGGAAGAAAACTCATAATGTGAAAAAGCCTTCAATGCAATAACATTCCAAGTTAATTAGAGAAATAGATTTAAGAAAGGTACACATATAAGTGGAAGATAGACATAATCACACATCCTCATGAATGTGGGATTATATTCCATATATACCTTTATTAAACACCTTAAGTGACACCTAATTAAGCTAAATAGATCATGTATGTAAAACCACATAGTGGGAAAAAGCCTACATTATCATCTATAAGGTGATATTAGGGTATCTTTAGAACACATAAATTTAACATGTAATGTTAGGGCAACTTTAGGTTGACTTATGTCTTGACATTGGGGTGTCTTTAGTAGATAATGTTTGCATGTCTTAAGGGTGATGTTAGGATGTCTTTAGAGGAAATATTGAGGGATTTTGAAATTTAATTTTGGGGTGAATTAATTTAAGAGCTTTGATTGAATTTATTTATGACTTTATGTCTATCATTAGGGGTTAACATTATGGTGTCCATAAATTTAATTTTATTTCCATATTCAACTTGACTTTATTGTAATAAATTAATGTTATTAGGGACTCAATATGCTCTAATTCAGTGCCACATATAACTGTTCACTTGATTGGTTACATGGTAGATGCAATTAGAGAATATTAACCCCTAAAACTTAATTCAACAACCTAATGTGATCTGGGACTTGATATGCCCTAATTGTGTGCCCTATATAACCAATCACTTGATTAGTTGAACAAGAGACATAATTATGGAATATCAAGTCACTTAACCCTAATTGCTATAACCTAATGTGATTTAGGGCTCAATATACCCTAATTTTTCTAGAATAGACCATGCCCTATAGAATTGTGAAACACTTAGTTATAGGCATGTCAGATGTATGAAAATTTGTCATCCCAAGTGTAAAAGTGTATAGATTATACATTCACAAAAGATGAATAAGTGTGCAGTTGACAACTGATGTTCACCCATATATTTGTGGATGGAATGTCATTAGTGGATCTAATTACATACCCATCATGTTCCATAATGATTTACAAAAGTGAGTCATAATTTAGTCTATTTTGAATTTAATGAACTCAAATTAATGGATCTAAACTATTGAAATTTAAATTCTAGAACATACAAATATGATAGTAAAATATAATATGCTATAAAATTTTACATAATTGATATTTTACTAAAAATATTAAATAATCTTAAGTATATGTAAAGTTACCTAAAATAGATCCTATGCTAATTGTGGTTGAAAACTACTTGAAATAACACGTTTATTATGTCATGATCAAATTCATCAATTTAAACTATGATTAGATAAGTCTATAAAAGAATGATAGGGTCACAATACAACCTTGTATCTTGAATTTGGCCATGTGTTGGTTGATTATATGACTAATTTTTTGATCTAGGTTAATGTAAATACATGTGTTGGTTTACTAATTAATTATGTGTGCTGAGTTGATGTACAAAAGTGGTGTACATGAATACCTATAGGGTCTATATTTCCAAAAGGACTGACTATACT
Organism: Torreya grandis; assembly: GCA_037957365.1. Taxonomy (NCBI): domain Eukaryota; kingdom Viridiplantae; phylum Streptophyta; class Pinopsida; order Cupressales; family Taxaceae; genus Torreya; species Torreya grandis. The sequence goes on from JARHVA010004508.1 coordinate 936,076, forward strand.
ACAAGCTTGTTATCTTGTCTCTAGGTCTAATTATTCTTATTATTGTACTAAAATAATAAAAAAAGCTTTGAATATGATTAATTAAACTTAATTAATTAATACAAATGATATTCATATCAAGAGATAAGGTTTAGATATTTTTACCAACTAGTTTCTCCTAAAAATTGACAAAACTGTATTTTGGCCCTGTTTTAGTCCTAATTAGGACTGTAGAATAAACAATCTCTTATATATTAAAATTTAAATATTATCAAGGTTTAAAAAAAATTGATTCACTTAAAAAACCCTATCTATCATCTTTTTACAATGCTTTAGAATATTTGGTTGGTTTGTTTAGATTTTATGGCAATTTTAGTGATCTAAACCCTGACCTAGGATTTTAACTCAAAACTTAGACCAAAGAGAAAATAAAATTGGAAATATCACGTTTTAAGGCCTATAAATTAATCTATTACTTGTATTATGTTTTTATGATGATTTATAAGCTCTGTGAAGTGGAATTTAACCTTGATCTATCATGAATAGGTACAGGAAACAAGTTATTTCCTAGACTTTACATAAGAAAGCTAATGTTTTGAGACTTCTAATAACCCAAAAAGAACATAAGATTTAGAAAAAGTTTTGAAATCAATAAAAATAATTCATTCACATATTAAAAATATTGAGAACTCATAAACACTATCACCAAAGTTTATTTTATTCATAACTTTCTTGGAACATACACGCCTATAAACAATCTTCTTGACTTACACTCACATACAACCATTAATTTTTGAAATGAGTTTATCTTCTCCTTTTTATGAATTATTAGGATCCTATATTTATGTTCAAATCCTTATCATATTCATCAACTTAGTAATAACTAACCTAAGACTCTTCTAACATACTTAGCTTAGTCCTATTCCTATGTTGAATAAGGCTTATTATAGTAAAAAATAGGTTTTAAGACATTTACAATAGGTATACAAGTAAAACATATTTATAACATGTTATCATACCCCAATTATCATTTAAATAAGGATCATGACCATTGAAACCTGATAAAACTCTCCAAATAGTCCAAAATCAATTCAAAAATTTGAATTTCTTGGTTTTGGTGGGAAAGTCTAAAACACCCTAAATGACCTAAAACCAATCACTGAAACCTATAAAAGAGTTTTTATTTCTCAAAAATGACTCTTAAGACCTATTAAAACCACAAACTAACATAATTAAACTATTTATAGTGATGTACATGCATCAAACTACCAAAAAACAAAAATATTATTCATGAGCTCCTGCTCATGAGCTCTTCAACATTGTTGCCATGCTTGATTATCTATGAAGGTGTCATCCATGTTTCACCCTCAAGTGGATGGTTCTTTCACTTGACCAAGTACTGGAAGTATTGTTTGTCCCTTGTTTTCTTCACTACCTTCTTGTCTAGAATGGCTTCAGGTTGATCTGGTTGTACCTTTGGTAGTTGCTACTCCCAATGGATGATTTGATCATCTTTATATTTAGGTGATTTATATGAATTATATTCTTCTCTAAAAGGATATATGTCTGCTACATTTAAAATGGTGATATTTCAATATCAATTGGAAGCTCTAATTTATAAGGGTTAGTAGAAAAATTTCTCAATACCTTATAAGGTCCAATCTTCATTTTCAACTTGTTATATTCCCCTTTAGGGAATCGTTATTTATTGAGGTGATAAATAAATAAATAAATTACTTAAACTGAACTCATTTTATTTTTAAATCAACATTTTTCTTATAATTATATTTTTTTCTAGCTGCTATTTTACCTACTCATGCAATTCTTTCGTAGACCTTGCAAAATCCTCACCTTTTTCACTTATTCTCTCTTACTTTCCCAAGTTATTAAACTCATAAAATCTAATTATTTGTATTCCATAAAATAATTGAAATGGATTATAACCTATAATTATATTTGGAGAATCATTATATGAAAATTCTGCATAAGCTAGTACCTGGTCCCACTATTTGGGATGGTCACTTACCAAGCTTTTGAGGATGTTTCCAAGGCTCCTGTTGACCACATCAATTTGAAAATTAATTTGAGGATGGTAGGATGAAATAAAGCTTAAATTATTCCCCAATTTTTTCCAAATATTCCTCCAAAAGTGTCCCATAATTTTTTTTATCTCCATCTAAAACAATACTCCTAGGAAGACCATGTAATCTCACTACTTGTTTGAAGAATAGGTTAACAATATGAGTTGAATCACTTATATTTGTAAAAGGAATAAAGTGTGATATATTATAAAACATATATAACACTATAAATATTTAAGCATTCCCTTTTGAGTGTGGCATCCCAAGTACAAAGTCTATACTTATCAAATCTTATGCCCCCCTACGAATGGGCAATGGCTGATATAGTCTTATGTTTTGACTTCTTCCTTTATCATCTTGACATATTATACATCTCTCAACAAACATAATCAAATAATATTTAATTCATGGCCAACAATAGTGTAAACTTAATTGATAAAATGTCGTATCTTGCCCAAAATGTCCTACTAAATTTTCATTATGTTCCTCTTTTAGTAGATTCTCCCTCATGGATCCTTTTGGTATACGTAGTTGACTACCCTTGAATAAAATTACCTTTTTAAACATGTAGTCAATAAATGGACTCCTATATTTTATTATTGGGTTCTTACATGCTTCATATGCCTTCTTGAAATCAAGATATTCTTTGGACAATTCTTTCAATGTGTCAAATCCCAAGATATTCACTTGAGACTCCTATAAAATCAGACTTATCTTAATTAAATAATTTGTAGCTTTTTTATCTTATCCAATTTTATGCTTTATAGTAAAATAAAATCATTTTAAGAAATCAATCCACTTTACATGCCTTTGACTTAGATTAGTTTTACTACTAATAAACTGCAAAGCATGGTTATCTATATACAATATAAACTTTTTAGGCATCAAATAATGCCTCTATTTATTCAATGCTTAAACAATAACATAGAAATTTTGGTCATATGCTGAATACTTATTATTTTCATCGTTAAGTTTATCACTAAATTAGGTAACTGGTTTTCCTTCTTTACTCAAAATAGTTCCTATGTTAGTCCCACTAGCATCACACTCTACTTGGAAAAGTTTGCCAAAATCAAGCAAAAGATAGAATACGTTGCTCTATAATATTCTTATTTAGAATATGAAACTTTTATTATCTACCTCAGTCCATATAAATGGTTGTTTGTTTCCCTTTATTATTTCCATAATTGGAGCCCAAATACTCTTGAAATTCCTTATAAAATTTATGTAAAAACTAGCTAAACCATGAAATCTTATTACCTCATATGCACTCTTTGGTGTAGGCGATTCTAATATGGCTTGAAATTTATTTTTATGCATCTTCAATCCTTCTTGTGAAATCATAAATCCAAAGTAGACTAACTCTATCTTCATTAAAGTGCACTTATTGAGGTTGATTAGTAGTTTTTCTTATTGTAGCTTACTCAAAACCATTCTAAGATGTTTAAGATGCTCTTCCTTTAATTGAATATAAATCAAATATCATCTAGGTAAAAAAAAATAAATTTACTTATGAAAACCTTGAGTACCTCATTCATAATCCTCATGAAGGTTCTTAGAGTGTTGATAAACCAAAATGGAATTACAAGCCATTCATAGAGTCCATTTGTATTAAAGGCTATCTTCCATTCATCTCCCTCTCTGATTCTAATATGATGGTAGCCATTTGTCAAATCTATCTAGATAAGCACCTTACACCACTTAAACAATCCATTAGATCATCAATTCTAGGCAAAGGGAATCTATGCAGTATTATGATCTGGTTTATATTTCTTGAATCAATACACATTCTCCAACCTCCATATTTTTTAGGTGTTAGGACTATTAGAATTACATAAGGACTAAAACTCTCTCTGATTAACCCCTTTCCCAATAAATCATGCACTTATTTCTTAATTTCCTCACTTTTCATTGGTGTCATTCGGTAAGTTACCTTGTTTAGTAGATTGGCTTCTAGTATGAGATATATGTGATGATTGATGATTATCCTTGGAGGTAGTTCATAAGGTAAGTCATCCATAACTATACCAACATACTCATTGAGAAAGTTATTATTTTTTATAGGTAGATAAGTCAACTCAGTGGTTGTGATTATTAATTTTAGGCTTACTAATAAGTGCCTAACATACCTATTCCTTTTTGATTTACTGAAATAACTCTTTGCATTTGTAAAAAACACTTTAGGACTATCCTCCACTACTAAATTATCCTCTTTTAATGGTATAAGTGTGTGCTTATTTTTGTATCCACATGATAATTTCAAACTTTATCAATTACTAATGTTTTTTTATCTTATAGGAACTCATCGAGTCTCAATCTTTCTGAGTGCACGCCTTAAGGGGTGCATTGGGAAAGGGGTGAGTGGACCATTGGTGATTCACATGATTTTTGTCCCTATACTACCACTTGTTATCAATCCATCCATCTCCTAAAAACATCTCGCTAAGCTTTGCCTCCTTTTTTCACCCTCCTCTAGTCATTTTATGCCTTCATTAGCCCTTCCCTATCTTAGTCATGACCTCAAATATCAAATGTATCAAAAATCAAAAGTATAATTAGTATTTATCTTTTTCAAGCTAGGATTTATTTATAGATCAGTTTTATTTCCCTTTACATACATTTTGGTGAACCTGAAGTGATCTAACCCTTGAAAGTTTTTATTTCATGCCATCATTTTTATCATTTTATTATATTTTTCCATATTTTCAATACTGTATTAAACTAGTCGATATAGTTATTAATTTTTTTGTGCATTTTTAAGACATAGTCACGTGAAAATGACTCTATTATATTCGTGTAGGTCTTTATCAATTACAGGTTACTAGATGAAATAGTTTGACACAACATTATTTTTAAGTTATAAATTAGTATGCACTATTAAACAACTCAACTCTATCTGCTAATTATTTCTACCAACATATAGTTTGATGAACACTATCAAAGAGGTCAAACCTATTCCTTATTCTTCTTTAGTATACAAGGTTTTATAGAACTTGGTCTATATAGTCATCCAAGATTACAAAATTTGAAAGCAATGACTAAACAATTACATCATAAAATTTGCAATCTAAATCATATTCAAACCCACCAAGGTTCCTTTCTTTCCTCTCTCTGTCATTTGAGTACTTCCTTTAGTTATATTTTTTCACAAGTTGGTAGTCTTCAAAAATATAACCCTACAACTAATTGGGTTGACCTGGTTAACCTAGTTCTATAGTTTGTCTTTTGTTTAAGAGACATAGTCGATCTATTTGACTATATTATTAAAGACTTTGATTCTTCAAAATAGCAGTGACCCAGTTGACTATGTTATGTACTATTTGCATATGGTGTTATCTAAACCACTTTGTACTATTCTTAATCAAGGAATTAACATCTATTTTTTACTAATTAAATCATATTTTCTTTTCAGCTATTTGCATGCTTAGAGTAACTCACATAGTCTAAATAGGTGGTTTTTCAAATTAAAATTTTAGTCACACTATTTTACTCTTTTATACACACTACCAAATCACTTAACATTCAAAATGCATTTAAACATTTGTCTTCCCAATGCGTACCTACTTAGATTTCATTACCAAGGAGGAAGCTAACTTGGTTTTTTGGCCAAGTATCTTATCACTGTGAGATGTGAAGTGAGGGGGTAGGCCCAAATACCACTGCTAATACAATCCACTTTCAATTTGTTGGGTGAATATTTTGTTAATCAGCATACTGATCAAGAAAATAGGTCTAATCAACCATAGCAGGAAGATTGGTCAGCTAGGTGTGCAACTTTACTACATCAACCGGAGACAAATCTCTCCTCTCATTAAGGGGAGGTTCCCTATTAAATATACGAAGGCTATATACTATATATATAAGTAGAAAATAACACATGGGGGTAGAATAAACCATCCATATCTCTTCTTTTAGACATGATTCTCACAGACAAAGGAGAAAATCTTGGCAGAAACACTGAAGGCACTTCTCTTCTTTCATAATTGTTCTTGCAGGAAACAATAGGAGTTTCTTTCAGGTAGTGAAAGTAACTGGTGACAAAGAGTGCAGTAACTAGTAGGATGAAATAGAGTTCAAACTTTCCACCTCAACTACTGAAAGAGTATATCACAAAGGATAACGAGTGCACAAAGTCCTCCCAGAATCTTCAACACAGAAAGAAAAGAAAAACACACACTGAAAACAATTGTGAAAGCACAAAGTCTTCTCACAGTTGTTTTCAAGACACCTCCCTTTTTTACCTTCACTAATTCTACTTGTCAAATTAAATAAATAAGAATGCTTCTAGGAAATAAACATAAGAACAATCTCCTAAAGTAGCACAAGCCAAAATAGCACAAAGTTTGCAAACAACTTGCTTTCTCATTCAAATAAAATGAAATGAAATTACAATCTGAGCTCAAAGTCTTAGTCTTCTTTCAAAATGGGTAGAGTTTTTCTCTTGTAAAAATGACAAGTCTCTTTACAAATGAGAGATATTACAATCTTATAGCAACTACGCAAGGATTGGCACTTTTTCCCATGGGATGGCCCATGCTGCAGTTAATGTCTTTAATGCACCTTTAGCCCTATCTGGAGAGACCATGCTGAGAATAGTGCATTGCCATAACTATGGCATGTCCCTTCATCTAATATGTCTCTTCTTTGGTATGGACTATCTGGTCCTTTGCGTTGATCTTCTCTTCCCTATACCAATTTAAATCTTTAGGCTCTCTTTTCATTTAATCGCTTGGTTCTTCCTTTAAGTTCTATGCTCTATTTAAATTTCCACAGATTTTCCCTTACTTTAAATTTAATGTTTGAGGGGCCGTCAATGGTCGCCAGCTACTTGAACCATGTTGAACCTTGAACCAGTGAACCTATGAAATTTCATTGGTTCATTCTATCTCTTTTGTTCTATCACTTCTTGGTTTAATCGCTTCTTCGCTCCTTGGTTGAACCGTTTGTTGAACCATTTATTTGCTGCTTTTTCCTTGATTGAGGCCACCTTTAAAATTTTAAACCTATGAACCATTAAACTTTGAACTCTTTCAGTTCAAAGTTCAATTATTTCATTAGTTCATTCTATGTCTCACTCAAACACTACTTCCTTTATATTTCTAAGCTCTGGTTGAACCTTTAAACCTTGAACCCATTGAAGCTTTTGGTTCAACAGTTTAATGGTTCAATCGGTTCATTTGGTTCATCCTTTTAAGCCCCTTTTTGTCTAAGTCTATGAAAGTTCCTTTCTGTGTCTTTGTTCAGCCTTTGGAATGTCTCAAAGGGAAGGTGTCCCTTTAGGATTTTAAAATGGTCCTTTCTCTGACATCAGATGTCCCCCATAAGGGTATCTACCCTTCAAGATTTTTCATGCGACCTTCAGGGTTCAACTTCCCTGGCGGGTTCTTGCATCTTCAACGAGCTTTTGGCTTTCAGGATTTTCCTTTGGACAAAAATCCTAAAAGAATTCCTTCAGACAAAAAGTCTAAAGGAATTTTGCCTTAACGTTTGCTAAGAAAAGTCTTCCTGAAAGAATTCTTTTAGCTTCTTTTACTTTACCATTTCCATCAGACAAAAAGTCTAAAAGAATTGTTCCTTTTGGGCCTTTGAACAAATCTAAAGGAATTCTATCTTTTCTTTGACCTTTGAACAAATGCTACCTGCCCTCCATAAGGGCACTTGCTTTTTTTGCTTTTGGGTAGCCCCTTGAACCTGCCGATTGAACCAACTGATTGAACCAACTTTGGTTCAACAGTTCAACGGTTCAATCGGCTCATTCTTCGTTATTTGGCTAAGTCATTTTGATCTTTTACACCAAGCATGTTGAACCATCTTGGTTGTTAAACCCATTGAACCTTTGAACCAAAGTGGTTCAAATTTCAATGGTTCAAGCCTTTGTCCTTTATCATTTGCCGATTAAACTCTTTCGATTGATCTGAGGCGCTGAACCAATCTTGGAAATGACTAAGTGTTAGAAGCTTGTTATTTTGACTAAACTCACCTACAAAAGCTTTTTTAACCTATTGAACCTATGAATCCCTTTATGAAAAAATCTTAAAAATGAGGAATTTGAAAGCTCAGAACAAATTTTGAGAAAGGAAGAGAGAAATTTTGGTCTGTAGGTTGTCCCAAAAATGAGTGGCATTTTTCGGGGACAACAGAACCAAAACATCTTGAAACCAACTTTAGACTACTTTTTAGTTCCATATTTCAGCCAACTTTCCTATCACATTAAAATCAAAATTTTCTAATAATCTAATAACACTTAGGGTGACTAATTAGTTAGCATTTACTATTTAGTTGATTATTTGATATTTGATCATTATGTGTTCTATTTTAAAACTTACATTGGCTAACATTGGTGCAAGATTTATGCTATGTGAATGTTGTGGTCAACCCACCCCTATTTTTGAAAATTGGGACCCTTGAGATACTTTGAACCTTAACCCTGAGACCATAGCATGTTTTGAACATTAGTAAAATTTAAAGATCATCCACTTTGATAGATTTTACTTACTGGTTTATGGTTTACTTTGAGCTTGCCTAATGTTGCTAATAATTGGTCTTCATGTCTTATAATTTACAAGTTTCATGGAGCCCTATTGAAGGGATCATGCTTGGAATTTGCATAGTGACTCTATTCAAGTTTTCACTAGCCTTAGGTTTGTGAAAATTTGAATCTAAATTCATATTCTAAAAGCTCCTTTAGAAAATCTTGGCATAAACCCTTGGTTTAAATTTGCATTTGGTAGGAGCATTTGGTGGGAATATTTTAAATTTATTTTGGATTTAAGCCCAATTTTTATTTTAAGGCTTGGTCGTGTTTTTTAAAATGACCAAACCTTAGCCTAAAAATTATGCTTAGTCCCCTTTTGTTCCTAATATTTCTAACATGGTCCAATGTTATGCTAGTAGGGCCCTTTTATTTTAAAGCATGATCCCCTTTGATAAAAACCTTAACCTAAAGTTTTAACCCTAAGGCCCCATTTTCATTTATCAATGCAAATGAGAACTTAGTCTTAAAGTTTTTGCCCAAGTTTTTATCTACCTGAGTCTAATGTTTATGATTGGTAGGATCCTTTTTATTTTCTATCATGGTCCTTTTATTACCTACTTAGCCTAAATCCTTAACACTAAGTCCCCATTCATGTTTATTAACATGAATGAGACATTAGTCTTAACATTTTTAGCATAAGTCTTATTTCATCCAAGGTCTTATCTTAAAAACCTTGCTCCTTTGTAAATATGATGGTCTATGCTTCATCATGAATTTTAATTGGATGGAGCAAATATAGTGACAAAAAGTCAAAGGATCATGAAGCTTTGTGGAGTCACCATGTTTCACTCTCATATTTAAAGTTTGATAGCAAAGGGTCTTACATATTAAACAAAACTAATGGTGTGCGACTGCTTGGATCATAATTAAATGACTCTTGATTTATCATGGCTTTTAATCAGATAGAGTAAATTAAATCTAAGATCCCAAGAATCCATATAAAGTTTCCACATGTCACTCCTGCATTAGATTAGCAAGAATTGGACAAGATTAAATTTGACATTTGTGCGATTGCCAATTAATGACTGTGAGGCTGTATTTAGCATTTTTATAACTGTCAACTTTAATCCCACCAAAAATAAGACATTCACGAGCCTAAATTTGACATTCACATGACCATCATTTGATGTCTATGAGGCCATCTTTGACATCTACGAGGCCATCAAGTTTAAGCTCATCTAACCTTTTTATTTAAATAAGGTGGCATATTTTATGTCATTCAAAGGGGCCATTTTCATATTATGCTTAAAAAAATTAGCATAAAATGCTTTAACCTAAGTCTTTTCATGTTTATTAATATGAAATGGACTTATTGAAAATCATTTTAACCTAAGTACTTTATATATCTATGCATTGAGTAATGCTCATACATCTTACAGGATCTTACAGTTCACGCTTCATCATGCCTCTTGATCCAACTATGCAAAATTATTGATAAATTTTTAATAGAGCTCTAAGAGCCCACAAGCTTGACACATGGTGGATGCACATTCAATATGAAACTAACAAAGGTGCCATAGCTCAAAAATCCCATGAAGGTGTTAAGTGGCATGAACACAGGAATTGATACCAAGATGACCAATAACAAGTGAGGGCTCAGATCATAATAAATGACCTATGCTAATAATTGGATCTTAATCAAATGGCATGAAGAAAAAGGGATTTTTTAAATTCCAATGATTAGTGATTCAAATCCATTTATGAAAAATGCCATGAAATTGATAGTTGGATGCCACATAAGCACAATGCAAGCATAAAGTGATAAAAGTGAAGATCTTGTGTGCTAAAAAATGCAAACATATAAAGACAAAGGTCTAGGTCAAATCTAATGCACATATGATCTGAAGTCTAAGTAAGCCATCACCATTAAAGCTTTAGGAGATCCCAAAACCTACATAAAAGCCCTAATTAGAGATTAGATTGATCATAATTAACTAAAAGAGAATCTAATTATAATTCGAGCACAAAATAACTAACCCATAGACCATTTGAAACACAATAACAAGAAATTTGTAGATTTTAGAAACCATGGTAGCTCAGAGGAAGCAATATAGGGATGAGATAGAGTTGTATTTATCTATAGATAATGAAGGGAGTGTATTCAAGGACACTGACCTGGATATTAATCCATTGAACATAGGCAATATGAATTAGTTTAAGCTCTTTTGGACCATTGAAGAAATGTAGGCCATCAAAAAATAAGAACAATGATTGCCACTATAAATAGAAGGTATTATGACATAGTTGTAGTCTAGATGGCTAGTCTCTATAACACTACCACCAAAATAGAGGTAATCCACTATATCGACATCCTTGCTCCCATTTCTAAGGATTATAGGCTTAAGCAGAGTTAGATAATTCATGAAATGACTTTTAAAATAATTGCATTCATTTCCCCATTAACCTTTGAGAGTTATTAAAATCTTCCAAAACCCAAAGTGGATTTGTCAACAATTAAGGAATGGATTGGAAAAAATGATCTAGACACCATCCTTAGGCCATGGTTGCTCCATGGGAGCCATGTGATCCAAGACCCTATTAACAACAAATCAATTGCCTTATTTAGAGAGGGGGTTAGGGTAATCATGACTCTATTGAATAAAATCTCTAGATCCCCTTCAACCACTTATGTTAACAAGAGTTGGGTGTCTTACATATACTTTATGATAGAGAAAGGGCTCACTCCTCCAATTAGAGAGATGATCAACATATATCTATAAATACAATTCATAGCCATAAAGAAGAAGACCAGTACTCAATTTTTCATGATGTCCTATCTATTTGATGCCTTACTAGCCTCCACTCAGATCCCTCATATAAAAAATTTGTCACCTAAGGGTAGATTTAGAGTCTCTCACCACTATTCAAAGATAAATATATTAAAATATAGGTATAACATAAAATTCATCTATGAATATGTGCATCCAACCTTATTATAAGCCATCATAGGGATCCCTATGCCTAGGGTAATCCCTTTAATCAAAAAATATATGGAGATAATGGGAGACATATGGTTATATCTAGATTATACAGTGATCAAAACTGAAGAGATTTTGATCTAAAATTATAGATTGCCTATCTATGTTCCCATCAAGATGATAGAGTAAGAGATTACATACTAACTTCTTAATGGTGTGGACAAAGTGTGCAAATACAAGAGGAAATGCCTCCTCCATCCCTTTCCTTTGACCATTGGTAAAACAGTGCTATAGAGTTAGGACTAGGTGAATACTATAGCCAAGCATAGGGATTCTTTCAAATTGTAACTTGATGAGATAAAGATGTGGGACCCAAATGACAAGCTCTCCACATAATTAAAATCTAAGTAATTACCAAAGCTAGTGTATAGACACCAACTCAGTGTCTATGACACCATATATATCAAAGAAAACAATTTTGAAGAACTATTGGCTAGGCTCAAGGGACTTAACATTAGACTTGAGCATAGATTGACCAGTGATGAGAAGCCACTAGGTGACATATGGTAAATATGACCCCTAAAACACCATTTTCTTCCTAGACCTTTAAGGCCCCCTTAAGAACAACCATAAATGGAGGGTAAGTAACCCCAAACACAAATTACATAAGGTCTCGACAAGAAAAAGTTAGAAGAGAGACCTAGGGCTCATCATCCTTAGTCCTTCCCCAAAGACCAACATCTCTAGTGGAATACTTGGACATGATTACCTTGGAGCCAAATGAAATAGTGGAGGATGCCCTCAAGGTCCTCGCTAAAGCATATGGCTTTGATAAAAAGAAGGAACATGTTAAAGAAGCACAAGCCCAAATAGAGGAGGTTGAGAAAGAAAAATTGAAATAAGTTGCCTTGGACCTAGTCGTAGTGGTACCATTGAAGAAGAGAAAGGTAGAATTGGTAATGGTCCTAGTGGGATCAAAGAAGCCAAAATTGACTCTCACTCACCCCATGAGTGAATTTAACTTATTTAACAATGAGTACCCCATCCATGGATTAATCATCCCTGATTGGTTCATCTATGGAAAGATGTAGAAGATCCCCACCTAAAACCACTCATGGGCCCTAACCAATATTGATAATATTAATGTACATGATGATATCAAGCCATGGATAAGGGATTTAATGAAGGAGGAGGAATAAATAAGGATAATGAACACTATAAGGTTAGATAGAAAGTAGATGGATGCTCTAGGAGCATCAATTAGTTCCCAGATGGAGGCTCTTAAACCTCTAAAGTATATAGAATCAACTACTACTATGAAATTCAATCTAGAAATAGCTAGATTAGAGATAGTAACAAAAAGAAAAGCCATGGTGGGGACTGAAGAGTTCACATTCCAAAAGGTTGAGCCATTTTTAGGATTAACTCTAGTTGGAGAACAATAACATGGTAAACTACCCATCCATGAAGAGGATATTGAAAGCCTAGATGAGTCTCATTCATGTTAGGTCAGAGCAGGCATCAGGGGATGAAACAAAGAATAAGCAATTTGGAGAAGGAAAATGAAAATTTGAAGACACATGTTGTCTTATCAATGCATGAGGCAATGATCAAATTGCTAGATGAATCCTTCTATAATATATTTGAGGCCTTAAAATAAATACAACTAAGGTAGAGTGCATTGGCACAATAAAACATAGTGGCCAAGGGTATAATATCCCAATGACAAGCTTTAAAGGATCAAACAATAGGGCTGATCAACATCTGAGTTGAAAGGTATATTTTTTGTTTAGAAAATAAGTTTAGGACATTTGAATGAAATTATAGGAATTATTATTGACAAGGTCCAAAGTTTGAGTGCATGGTCCCAAGAACTAGAAAGACTCCTAAAAGATGATGAGGAGCTAGTAAGGAGAATTGAAAAACTCCTTGGAATTATGCTGACTAACCTTGCATAGCCCACTATGTTAGGAATCATAAAAGATGATGAGTTAAAACATAGGAACACCTTGGTGATGCAAGAAATAAGAAATAAGAGTCAAGGCCAGTTTGGGGTAGATAATAGCAGGATCTCAGACATGATCTTTAATGTAGGGGAAAGAATAGTAGAGGCCAAGAACATCAAAGAGGCCATGGTAAAAAATGATAGGGAATTGAATGAACTTACTAACAAAGAGGAAGAGTGTCTTTTAAAACTGGATGTGGGCTTAGAGCTGGTTAATGAATAACACCAAAAAGCTATGAACATCCTCCACCAACAACAAAAAAGTTCTCAAGAGCAGGGCCCACTAGCCAATTAGTTGAATGATATTTTATTTTGTAAAATCTTTGTAATATTTTGAAAATAGAATATAATTTTGTAAATTCATATGCTAGTTTGTTAGTGTATTGCCTCTAGGTCAGTTTAGTTTGGAAAGCAAATGTATTTTAGAACTTTGTAGAAAAAGGGCAATGTCTTTACTTTTTATATATTTGTATCTCATACCTAACTAGTGCATTGCGTTGTCCTCCTATAAAAGGCAATACTACCATTTTGTAAAGGGAGAGATTTTTAAGAAAAAATTATATACTTTGAGTAGTTAATACAATTAAGGAATTTTGAAAGGATTATCTAAGTTTGTTTGTGTTGATTTTTATATGGCTTTTCTCTCAATTGCTAGTTTGAAGTCTTAAATTTGAATGGTTTCTATGAATTTTGAGTTGCATCCTTGATTACAGGGTTGTTAGTTTGTGCTTATGCTAGATTAGTTAAATGATCTTGAATTTAATTCATTTTATTTTCTCTACATTAGAATGTGCAAAAATTATTTGAGTGTGGTAGCAAATCTTTTAAGTAAATTCAATTCTTACTTGTATTTCTTTTATATCATCCTTGGAAATTTGCCTGGTGTGTAGTGAGATATGAGCTTATGCTATTTTGCACTATATACTATTTAAATGCATATTTAGTTATAATTAGAACTTTGTCATAATGTTTAAGGTTAAGATCAGTAATCACTCATTCTCTTTCTACCTTACCCTTCTCTTTTGCTTCTTTTTTAACCAGATCACTTTAGTTTAGATTTCATTGTAAATATCCATTTAGATTACTCTATAGTTTAAGATTTAATCATAATTCACTATTATTATTATAGATTATTAAACTTTGCAAATATTTGGTCCATGATGGCTCCCAACCATCAATTAATATAAATTTTGTGGAATAGTTAAACATTGCCCTGCTGTTATTTCACCATAGGTAATATAAGTTGCCAAAACTTGCTACTCATGCTCTAAATTCTCAAATTATAGAATGAGAAGTGTTATTTGAATAATAAGGACATCTGTGGTACACATAGAGGCATCAAAAAGTCCCGTTGGCATTATAAGGAGGGCTTCTCTTTGTGAATTGACTGAATTTTTTTTAATCTTAGTGTGTTTTGATCTAAGATTGATGTTATCTTTGTACTTTTATGTAATTATTTTCTCAAAAGTGTAAATATCATTGATCTTTGTGGTCTTTGACATATATTTGTGATTTATTTAGATAAATATCATAGTTATTTGAAGTCTAATGCTTAATTTTGGTAAAAATAGCTTAAGATTTGAAAATCCATAGTATTTGAGGTTAGAATAACCTATTTTCATCTAAGATTGGTTTATCCTTCATAGATATAGGTTTATTTGAGCTTATAATTATAAATATTGATCACATTTACATAATTAGACACATATTTGAGCTAGCTTAGTAGAAGATTGATGTCCTTTACTGTTCTTTATACAAATGTTTGCAAAATGAGCTCAATGTGTAGGTTTAATCCTTATTCTTTATAAATATTAACTTGATATATCATATTTCAAATAGGATATTCAATATTCAAGCTCAAATTTCCAAGGATTTGAACAAGATCACATTTAGAGACAAGAGAACCTTTGCTTGAGCTTGAAGTCCATAGAAGAACTAGGTGAGATAAAGGTAGGCATAAACATTCCAAATCTTTGCCAACCTCACCACTTTAAGGTACCCTTGCCTTTGATATTCATTTAGACATGGATTGGTTGGGAGACTCTTTAATCAATGTGATAGGTTTGGTACGTGATCTCCCAAGTAACCCTAAAAAATACTTGCCATCATTTAGTCCAACTAGTATTGTAACTTTTGAAGAGCACATTAAATATTTTAAAACTACTTTAAGGTTTCTAAATGTCATACATGAAGATGTAACATGTAGATTGTTCCCCTTTAGTTTTAAATATGCTACATATGAATAGTTTCTCCAATTTATTAACAATTATATTGCTAGCTAGGATGGTTTCACTAATGTTTTCATATTCTAATTTGGTAAAATTGTTAGTCCATGTGTCATATACCACTATTTCACCACCATAAAGAGGGATGAAAGTAAGACCATAAGGTCCTTTAATGCCAAGTTCTATAAAATGTAAATCATGACCATAAAACCTTATAAACCTAATGAGGTTTAGCTGTAGAAATCTATAAGGATGCAGTAGATCTCATGACTTCTATATTTATAAAAAGATCTCTTCCAACTATACCTTCATTAGCGAGGGCTTATTCTAAAGTAACAATCATCAATGATCAAATGCATCCCCAAGGATAAATGGCATACTCTATCCCAAATATCAATCCACATTTTCCCATTCTAAACATCTTCCCCAATAATAATCAGAATATTTTAGCCTTAAATCAACTCCCAAATCTGAATCAATTACCTTTGATTCATGCTGCTCTCAATTTAAATTTAGGATTCTTAAGTCAATATGATTCTAATGGATTCAATGCAAGTGATCAACCAACTTTAATACTAGCTATTGGTATTATTAATAACTAGGTGCATAATTCTAAAACTCTCAAGAATGAGAATGAGTCTATCTTGAAAATGGTCCAAAAGTTAAGCATTGATTTCATTCAGCTATAAAAATAAGTTGGTAATACTGGGGAAACCTCTAGTAAGAACTTCTCATTTCAAAAGTTTAATATGCCTAATAATAGGTTTTATAATGATATTTTTCACAATAATAAGAATAATGAACCATCTTCTAAAAAGAGGACTATGGACATTAATCTTATTGATATTGCTTTGTTTGATTACTGTAGAGTGCATTATACAACCAAGCATGGAGAGATTGACTCCATTGAGTTTTTTAAGGATTTTGAAGCTTTACAAGAAGAGTTAGACATATTTTAAGTGGTCCCTAATAAGGATTGTGGTGTAGGTGCTTTAGGGTCTAAACATGCTGATCAAACTTTCATGGTGGAGACTTTTGATTTTCTTTTGCAAGAGGACAATAAACCTGATGATGTCCTTGAGGAAATTTAAGCCTTCTAAAAATGATTGAAAATAACTTATCCTTTGAGGAATAGAGAGTAGAGGTATCCCTTGAGTACCTCAATGACTCCAAATAACCTTGAAATTCCTTTAGACACTTCTTCAAGCAATGATTCAAAACCACCCAAAAGGAGTACCTCTAAGCAAACTATTGTTGTTCCTAGTTATTCAAACAAGAATGGTTATACTATTGTTGAAGACATGAAAAAGATAAAATATAACATCACATTACATGAATTAATGTAAGTCATAGTACAAAAGGACCTCTTGCTGGAATCATTGTCAAAGAAATCCAACAAACCACCCAAGGCTGACAATGCTAATGTGACTATGCACAAAGCTAAGGTAGAATTTTCTCCTTTTCTGCTCATAGTTAAGATGTTTGATAAGAATTTTCACAAATTTTTATTGGATTTTGGTGCATTCACCTATATCATGCTATCAAATATTTGCAAATAACTTGGCCTAACACCTATTAAGTATGATAGAGTTATTACTCAATTAGACAAGTTTAGGGTCAAGGTGATTGGGGAATTTTTAAATGTCCATATGCAATTAGCCTCTGAGCCTAAATTATAATAGTTTATTGATATCTATGTTTTTAACATTCTTGATGTTTATGGGATCTTGTTAAGTGGGGAATGGACCAAAGATCTGAATAGCTATATGTCCATGAATTGTTCACATTTATGGCTGCCTTGGAAAGGAGTTCCAAACTAGATCAGGGCTGAAAGGGAGCTGAGGATGAGGCACATGATCACTGAGTATAATCTATTAATGAAAGGTTTAACATAATTGACTTAGACTTTGGGTTTTTCATGCTAGATACTACAAAGGTATGTGATCCTAAGAGTACTCTTGTTATTCTTGGGCTGTGGAAGCTACATTTTGATGGTGTTAGGTGTTTGGATATAGGGTAGATATTATTCTAACTGAGCGTATTGGTAAGAAATACCATGCTTCCTATAGAATCTAGTTTCCTTTCACTAATAACCTTTCTAAATATGAGGCCCTCCTTTTAGGTTTGTAATTTTCTATAAAAAATAAAGTCAAAGATCTACTAGTCTATGGTGACACAAAACTAGTAGTCAACCAGGTGAGAAGCAAATATCAATACAAACTCTCATACCTCAAGAGGTATAATTTTAGGGCATGGGATCTAATTAAGTCTTTTGATGCATTTAACATTGTTTCCATTCATAGGGAAGAGATTCAAGCTACTGATGTGTTGGCATCTATTGCAACCAACATCATACCCAACCAAGACTCCCCCAGCTTCAACATTAAGCTGATACCTTGCCCTTCAGTCCTTAATAATGTAAATCATTTCTAAGTATTTAGTGATGATGAATAGATATTAGATTTCATGATCAATTTTGGAGAATTTGAGGCTCACATCATTGATGAGACTGATGAAAATACACGTAAGGAAGGCAAGTTTGATGGTAAAGTCATTCAATTGAATGAAAATAAGATTCCCAAAGGCATGATTGCCTTAGAGAGGTTATTTGATCAATACAAGCTAGCTGAGGTTTCTAAGATTCCCAAGGTAAGTGGTAAGGATTACAATTCTATTGATTTTGGCCCCCAAGATAAACCCCAACTAGTTAACATTGGAAAAGCTTGCACTAACATTAAGAATAAAAAGGCCAAAACACTGATAATGAAGTACAAAGATTTCATATCTTGGTCTTATGATGACTTGAATATCTTTGATCCAAAATTTATCACCCATAATAGACCCCTTAAATAAAGTTTTAGACCCTTCAAGCAAAAATAAAGACCTATGAACCTTATCTTAGAACCAATGATCTTCAAAGAGGTCAAGAGATTTCTAGATGTTAGAATTATGTTTTTCGTCAGGATTCTACCTGGGTTGCTAATTTGGAGCCATTAATGAAGAAGAATGGTGATATTAGGCTATGCATTAACTTTATAAATTTGAACAAAGTATCTAAAAAAGATAACTATTCTCTTCCTTATCTTGACTAGGTGATACAAGTTGTTTTAGGATCAACCATGATGTCTTTTCTTGATGGCTTTTCAGGATACAACTAGGTGTTGGTTGACAAAGAAGATAGGATAAAGAGATATTTCATAGCTAAATGGGGCACCTTTGCATACAAGAGAATGAAATTTGGGCTAATAAATGCATGAGATAATTTTCAAAGGGCCATGGACTATGCCTTCCAAGGTTTGATTGGTAAGTGTATCATTATATATATAGAAGATCTAACCATTTTTTCTAAAAATAGAGAAGATCACTTTATGCATTTACAACAAGTATTTGAGAGATGCATAAGGTATGGAATCTCCCTAAATCCCCAGAAAATAATCTTTTGTGTTATTGAAGGTAAATTGTTGGGTCATGTCATAACTAAATATGAGATCTCCATAGATCTTGAGAGAGTGGAAGCTATATCTAAGATAGAGCCTCCAAATAGTAGGAAAGAGTTAAAATAATTATTTGATAAGATAAACTTTGTAAGAAATTTCATTTATAGATTTGCAAACATTATCAAGCCATTGAATGACATGCTAAAGAAGGATGCCAAGGTCTCATGGAATGAGGAATCTAGAAAGGAATTCAATGACATCAAAGAAGAAATTAACCAAGCTCTAGTTTTGATAAGTCCTACATTTTCAAAGGACTTCTATCTCTATTATTTTGCATCTGACCATACTATGGCTGCAATTTTAACTCATAAATTTGATGGATGTGATCACCTAATATCTTTCATGAGGACTAACTTTAAAATGCTAAATTTAATTATTCATTGATTGATAAATAAGAATATGCATTAGTTTAGGTAGTGAAGAAATCTAGGCACTATATCTTTAGAAATAAGGTGCAAGCTATTCTATCTGACCCTACCACAAAACTTATGCTAGGCCAGAATGAGCTTAGAGAATGTAGAGGTAAATGGATGTTAGTTTTTTAATAATATGACAGAGAAATGAAAATGACAAAATTGGTAAGGTGCCAGGGTCTAATCTAAATGATTAATAATACCATCCCTAAGCTAAGTATTATGCAAGTTGATCAAAAAAGCTTTCAAGCTAGTGAGTGGTATGATTCCATCATTCATTTACTAATTAATGGTACCTATCTTGTAGGACTCATAAGGGAACAAAATAGGGCTCTAAGGCTCAAGGTATCCCATTATTTGATCAAAAATGGGGTTTTATACATGAATAATTTTGAAGGGGTCTACCTAAGATGTGTCTCAAAAGAAGAAGCTACCCAAATTATGAGCAACTTTCATGAGAAGTTTGGCCATAGGTACCCATTTGGAAAGACTACAACTCACAAGATCCTCAAAACTAGCTACTATTGGCCAAGTATTTTGGAAGATGCTCACAAGCATGTGAGTGAATGCCACTCATGCAAAATATTTAGCACCAAAGATCCTAAGGAAGTAATGACTTTACAACTAGTCATGGTTGATAAAAATTTTGCATAATGGGGGTTAGAATTTATAGGGGTAATCAACCCCAATTCATTAAAATGTCAAAAGTATATCCTAACTACCATAGATTATTACACAAGGTGGATTGAAGTTGTAGCCACCAAATAATGTAGGATGGAAGAAGTGATTAGTTTCTTAGAGGATAACATATGTACCAAATTTAGAAATCTAGTCTCTTTGGTGTGTGATAATGGATCCACATTTACATCCATAGAGATGATGAAATGGGCAGATGATAATGGCATTTATCTCAAGTTTTTATCTAACCATTACCCCCAAGGAAATGGAGTGTCTGAGTCTACCAAAAATAACTTAATTAAAGAAATCAAGAAGTTTGCTATAGACAAGCCCAGGACTTGGCAAAAGCTTCTCAAGTATGCACTATGGGAAGATAGGATAAGGATAAAGCAAGCCTTAAAGGAATCACCATTTTTATTGGTATACAACCAAGAACCTATCTTCCCTATCACTCTCAAACTGCCTATGTACAAATTCATGAAAAAGTATATGGAAAAAGGCTAGGAGCTTGAAAATTTGATGTTGCTAGACACCATCCAGATGAAATATGTATAAGAGGAAGCCTTTGCTAATTTTAGTAGACATCAGACCACTGTGAAGAGGTGGTTTAAAAAAATATCAAAGATCAAGGTGTTCAAATAAGGGTATTTAGTTCTCCTTTAGGATAAAGCATTTGAGCCTAAGGGAAAACATGAAAAGTTCACATCTTTGTGGATTGGGCCATATTAGATTGTAGATACATTGAGAGACAACACCTTTAGACTCAATGACTTACAAGAAGTAGATTTCACACTACCCACAAATGGGCAGTGCCTCAAGTATTACTTCTCTATTGATACTCTTTAAGTCTTATGTAGTAACATTGTAAGATGGTTAGACTTAGTGTAGGTAGGATAGTTTCTTTTTGTTCTTTCCTTCATGTCCCTTATTTTTATATAAGCATGTATATATCTATTTTATTTATTTTATTTATTGCTTTGCTACTTTTTGTCATGTGTTTGCTTTTTTTCCCTTGTTTCTTGTTTCCAATAAGTCCTTTTAGACAACCCAACTCAAAGTTTATTTAACTTTCTTGAAACTCCAAAGTCTAGGAATGTGGGTATGAACCTAATATATGTGCTGACCATGGATTTGAAATGTGAGCCTAATGCTATGATTTAAATAAACTGGTAAAGACTAATGGAAGAAGCCAAATATTCCATGAGATATTGAACATTATCTTGACCTATGTTTGGTTTTAATAAGATTTATACTTGTAGGATGAAAGCTTAATCTATTGAGACACAATCATGCTTGTACTTAACAAACATCCTTTCTTGAGATAATGGTTACAATTAGAGGTGATTTTTTGAGGATCAAACACTTGAAAAAATCCTTAAACTTGGTTACCATTGTTCCAAACCTTGCTAAAATCATAAAGATCTAAAAATACAAAAAAATAAGAATGAAATGTAAAATTTAAATCTTTTTAAGCATAGGTGATTCTAGTAATCTCCATCGGGGATATAGACACTTGGATGGAAATGGAGCAAGGCCTTGAATGGATCCAAAGGCATCTCTATAAAGGATATGAATGCTCGAATAATAGTAGAACAATGCCCAATCCTTCCCTAAACAAGAAGCATGGTTATTAATGAATATCTAAACATGCTCCAAGTTAGTGTTAATGATTAAAGATATGAAACTTGAAAGTTATCCCCTAAATCCAATAGAAAATAGTAAGTTTAATAAAATCACACACATAACATGGCTATGTCTTAATGTTTGATCTTAATTATACAAGTGCAAGGTTTGTTGCAAAAAATAAAATGATCTAGATAATGGCATTGATCAAGTGGAGTGGATGACTTAGTTATTTTCTCTGAACCAGAGTCTCTAAGTTCTCACATATTGCTATGTTCCCCTGGAAGTTTCCATTTATTAAGGTCAACATACCCACATTTTTTAAAATTAAGACCCTTGAGATACTTTGAACCTTAACCCTAAGACCATGACATGTTTTGAACATTATTAGAATTTGAAGATCATCCACTTTGATAAATTTGGCTTACTGGTTTATGGTTTTTATTTGAGCTTGGCTAATGTTGCTAATAATTGGTCTTCATGTTTTATAAGTTGAAAGTTTCATGGAGCCCTATTGAAAGGATCATGCTTAAAATTTTTATAGTGACTCTATTCAAGTTTTCACTAGCCTTGGGTTTGTGAAAATTCAAATCTGAATTCATATTCTAAAATCTCCTTCAAAAAACCATGGCAGAAACCCTTGGTTTAAATTTGAATTTGGTGGGAGTATTTTAAGTTTGTTTTGGATTTAAGCCCAATTTTTATGTTAAGGCTTGGTTATATTTTTTAACATGACTAAAACATAGCCTAAAAATTATGCTTAATCTCCTTTTATTTTCCCCTTTTATTCCTAGTATTTCTAACATGGTCTAATGTTATACCAGCAGGGTCCTTTTATTTTAAAGCATGATCCCCTTTAATAAAAACCTTAAATTGATATTTTAACCCTAAGGCCCTGTTTGCATTTATCAACGCAAATGATACCTTAGTCTTAAAGCTTTTTCCTAAACTTCTATCTACTTGAGTCTAACATTTGTGATTGGTAGGATCCTTTTTATTTTGTAGCATGGTCCCTTTATTACCTACTTAGTTTAAAGCCTTAAAACTAAGGCCCCTTTCATGTTTATTAACATTAATGAGACTTTAGTCTTAAAATTTTTATCCTAAATCTTATTTCATCTTGGGTTTTAACTTAAAAACCTTGCTCTTTTGTAGATTCAATGGTTTGCAATTCATCATGGCTTTTAATCAAATGGAACAAATGCAATAATAAAAAGGTAAAGGATCATGAAGCTCTATGGAGTCACCATGTGGCACTCCCACATTTTAAGTTTGATAGAAAAAGGTCCCACATATTAAATGAAACCAATGGTGTGTGACTACTTGGATCATGTTCAAATGGCTCTCTTTATCAAATATTTTAATCTGATGGAGTGGATTAAATCTAAGATCCCAAGAATCCCCATGGAGTCATCACATGGTGCTCCTACATTGGAATAATAAGAATTTGATGAGATTAAATTTGACAATTGCATGACCATTAATTGACATCTATGAGGCCATATTTAACATCTATGCGACCATCAACTTTAAGCCCATAAAAACTAGGAACTTCATGAGCCTAAATTTGATGCTTACACGACTGTCATTTGAGGCTCATGAGATTATCTTTGATGTATGTGAGGGAATCAAATTTAAGTTCATCTAAACTTTTAATGAAATAAATGGGGCATATTTTATGTCATTTGAAGGGGCCACTTTGATATTATGATTCAAAAACTTAACATAAAATGATTTAACCTAAAGCTTTTCATTTTTATTAATATGGAATAGACTTAGATAAAATCATTTTAACCTAAGTCCCTATTATAGCTATGTACTGATTAACACTCATGCATCTTATAGGATTCGATGGTTCATGCTTCATCACACCTCTTGATCCAATGATGCAAAATCATCGATGAATTTTCAACAGAGATCTAAGAAACCATGGGCTTGAGATGTGGTGGATGCACATTCAATGCACAATTGACAAAGGTGACAAAGCTCAAAAAGCCCATGAAGGTGTCATGTGGCATGACCATAGGGCTTGATACCAAGATAGCCAATAACAAGTGAGGGCTTGGATCACAATTAATGACCTGCATTGATCTTTGGATCTTGATCAAATGACGTAAAGCAAAAGGCATTTTTAAAATGCCAATGGCTAGTGTTTCAAATGCATTTATGAAAAATTCCATGAAAGTGATAGATGGATACCAAATAAGCACCACACAAGCATGAAGTGATAAAAGTGAAGATCTTGTGTGCTAAAAAATGCAAATGTATAAAGGAAAATGTCTAAATAAAATAGAATTAAAGATTTAGGAGAGCCTTAAACTTGCACAAAAGCCCTAATTTAAGATTAGATTGATCACAATTAAGCTAAAAGAGAATTTAATTACAATTCAAGCACAAAATAATTGAACCATAGACCATTTGAAACACATTAGTAAGCAATTTGTAGAGTTTGAAAGCCATGGTAGCTCAGATTTGGCAATACAAGGATGAGACAAAGTTATATTTGTTTACAAACAATGAAGGGATGGTCTTCAAGGATACTAACCTGGATATTGCTACATTAAAGATAGGTAATAAGAGCTGGTCCAAGCTCTTTTAGACCATTGAAGAGATACATGACATCACTAAATAAGAACAAAATATTTTCACTATAACCAGAAGGTATTATGATGTAGTTATAGTCCAAATGGCCAATCTCTATCATGCTACCACCAAGCCAGATGTAATCCAATGTATCGATAGCCTTGCTCCCATTTTCAATTATTATAGGCATGAGCAAGGTTGTATTATTCATGAAAGGACCTTTAAAATAATTGTATTCATTTCCCCATTGGCCTTTGATATTTATTAAAAGCTTCCAAAACCCCAAGTGGATTTTCCAACTATTAAGGAATGGACTAGAAAAAATGATCTAGACACCATCCTTAGGAAATGGTTGCTCCAAGGGAGCCCCGTGATCTGAGACCCTATTGGTAACATCTTAGTTTCCCAATTTAGAGAGGGGGTTAGGGTAATCATGACTCTATTGAATAGAATATTTGGAGCCCCTTTAACCACTTATGTTAATAAAGAGTTGGGTGTCTTACATTTACTTTATGATAGAGAAAGGGCTCACTCCTCCAATTAGAAACATGATCAACATAGATCTAGAAAGATAATTCATAGTCATAAAGAAAAAGACTAGTACTCAACTTTTCATGATGTCTTATCTATTGGATGCCTTACTAACCTCCACCTAGATCCCTCATATCAAAAATTATTCACTTGAGGGTAGATTTACAATCTCCTACCACTGGTCAAATCTATAGATATTCAAATATAGGCATAACATCTAATTCATCTATGACCATGTGTATCTAGCCTTGGTAGAATCCATCACAATGATACCTATGCCAAGGTAAGCCCATTAATCAAAAAATATGTGAATCTAATGGGAGACATATGGTTGTATCTAGATTGTATAATGATTAGAATTGAGGAGATTTTGATCTAGCCTTATAGATTATCTATCTATGTTCTCATCAAGCTGGCAGAGCAAGATATTACATACCAACTTCTTAATAGTGTGGATAGAGTGTGAAAATACAAGAGGAAATGCCTCCTCTATCCCTTTCCTTTATCCATTGACAAAACTATGATATAGAATTGGGACAAGGTGAATACTATGGCTAGGCATAGGGATTCTTTCAAATTGTAACTTGATGAGCTGAAGATATGGGACCCCAGTGGCATGGTCTTCACACACTTAAAATATAAGAAATTACCAAACCAATGTATGCACACCAACTCAATTCCAATGACACCATTAATAATTTTAAAGAACTATTGGCTAGGCTCAAGGGACATAACATTAGACTTGAGTATAGACTAACAAGTGATGAGAAGACACTAGGTGACATATGGAAAATGGGACCCCTATAATACCATTTTCTACCTAGACCTTCAAGTATCCCTCAAGAACAACCAAAAATGGAAGGGAAAAAACACCAAACATAGATTACACAAGGTTCTAACAAGAAAAAATTGGAAGAGAGACCTGGTGAGGGTCCATCATCCTGAGTCCCTCCCCAAAGACTAGCATCTCAAATTGAATACTTGGACATGATTACCTTAGAGCTAAATGAAATAGTGGAGGATGCTCTCAAGGTCCTTGATGAAGCATATGGATCTAATGAAGAGAAGGAGCATGTTAAAGAAGCACAAGCCCAAATAGAGGAGGCCGAGAAAGAAAAAGTGAAAGAAGTTACCTTAGACCTAGTCCCAATGGCACCATTGAAGGAGAGAGAGGCAGAATTGGAAATGGTCCCAATGAGATCAAAGAAGCTAAAGTTTACTCTCACTCACCCCATGAGTGAAGTCAAATTATTTAGTGATGAGTACCCCATCCATGAACTAATCATCCTTGATTGGTTCATCTATGTAAAGATGTAGAATATCCCCACCTAGCACCAATCATGGGCCCTAACCAAGACTGATAACATTGATGTACATGATGATATCAAACCATGGATAAGGTATTTGATGAAGGAGGAGGAAGAAAGAAGGATAGTGACCAATATAGGGTCAGATAACAGGTAGATGGATGTTCTAAGAACATCAAACAATATCCAAATGGAGGATTTTAAACCTACAAAGTATACTAAATCAACTACTACTATGAAATTCAATCTAGAGATAACTAGATTAGAGAGAGTAAAAACAAGAAAAGCTATCATGGAGACTAAAGATTTCACATTCTAAAAGGTTGAGCCATTTGCATGCTTAACTCTAGTTGAGGAACAATAGCCTAGTAACTACCCATTTATGAAGAGGATTTTTAAATCCTAGTTAAGGCTCATTCAACTCAGGTTAGAGAAGGCATCAAGGGGATGAAACAAAGAATAAAAATTTAGAGAAGGAAAATGAGAATTTGAAGACATAGGCTATCTTATTGGTGCCTGAGATAATGATTAAATTGATGGATGAATCCTTATATAATATGTTTGAGGCCTTAAAATCAATAAAGCTAACGGAGAGTGCATTGGCACAATAGAACACAATGGCCAAGGGTCTACTATCCTAATTTCAAGCTTTAGAGGATGAAATAACAAGGCTAATCAACATATGAGTTGAAAGGCAAATTCTTGGTTTAAAAATAATAAGTTTAGGGCTTTTGAATGTAATTCTAGGAATTATTGTTTATAAGGTCTAAAGTTTGAGTGCATGGTTACAATAACTAGAGAGACTCCTAAAAGATGATGAGGAGCTAGTAGGGATAATTGAAAAACACCTTGGAATAATGCTAACTAACCCTGCATAACCCATTGTCTTAGGCATCATAAAAGATGATGAGTTTAAATGTAGGGCCACTTTAGTGATGTAGAAAATAAGAAATAAGAGTCAAATCCAATCTGGGGAAGACAATAGTAGGATCCTAGACAAATTATTCAATGTAGGGGAAAGAATAATGGAGGTCAAGAATATCAAAGATGCCATGGTTAGAAATGATAGGGAATTGATTGAGCTTGTTGATAAAGAGGAAGAGTGTCTTTTGAAGCTGACTATAGACTTAGAGATGGTTAATGAGTAGCACCAAAAAGCTATGAACAACCTCCAACAATAATAAGAAAGTTCTCAAGAGTAGGGCCCACCATACAATTAGCTAAATGATATTCTATTTTTTAAAAACTTTCTAATATTTTGAAAATATAATATCCTTTTTTAAAGGCATATGCTAGTTTGTTAGCGTATTGTCTCGAGGTCAATTTAGTTTGGAAAAACAAATGTATACTAGAACTTTGTAGAAAAAGGATAGTTGTCCTCACTTCTTATACATTTATATCTTTTAACTAACTAGTGTACTGTGTTCTCCTCCTATAAAAGGCAATACTACCATTTTGTAAAGGGAGAGATTTTTTAGCAAAATTTGTATACTTTGAGTAGTTAATACAATCAAATTTTTTTGAAAGGATTGTCCAAGTTTGTTTGTGTCAGTTATTATATGGATTTTCTCTCAATTTCTAGTTTGAAGACTTAAATTTGAATGGTTTCTATGAATTATAAGTTGCATCTTTGATTGTAGGGTTTTTAATTTGTGCTTATGCTAGATTAGTTGAATGATCTTGAATTTACTTTGTTTTATTTTCTCTACATTAGAATGTGCAAATGCTATTTGAGTGTGGTAGAAAATGCTATTGAAGTATTTTAGATGCATTAATAGGTTGTGTAGCCTAGATCTGATTTATCCTTATCATATTTACATACCACAATAACCTCTTATGAGACACCTTGGCTAAGGGAGAGATTGAGGCTTAGTGAGTGCATCTTCAAAGGTAAGTATTCCTAACTTTGTTCCTTATTTGTAGAAGTATATAGATCTACATTTTTACTTCTCTCCCATGTATTAAGATTTTGTATACATTGACGTGAGTATATGTCTTCTATGTATGTTTACATTTTAATGTTTATTACACCCACTTTGTGCCAAAATATTTGGTGAGCACTAGATTAGACTTTAATTTACTTGTTATTATTTTAGTGAATATGAAAACATAGGACCTAGTTAGGGTTATTGAATAATTTTTTTAGAATGGAGGATTTGGAACCCTCCCTAGTGATATTATTATGGTAAAATACCCCTTGGATAGGTCTAGTAGATCCATCTTAGTCATGACCTTGAATATCTTATGTATCAACAATCAAAAGTATAATTAGGATTTATATTCTTTGAGCTATAATTTATTTATAGATAAGTTGCATTTACCTTTGTATACATTTTGGTGAACTTGAAGTGAATCTAACCCTTGCAAGTTTTTCTTTCATGCCATCATTTTTTATCATTTTATTATATTTTTCCATATTTTCAGTACTATATTGAACCAGTTGATATAGTTATAAATTTTTGTGTGTATTTTTAGCATACAATCACTTAAAAATGACTCTATTCTATTTGTGTAGGTCTTCATCAACTACAAGTTACTAGATCAAATAGTTTTACACAACATTATTTTTAAGTTATAAATTAGTATACACTATCAAACATGTCAACTCTATTTAATAATTATTTATGCCAACATATAGGTTAATGAACACAATTGAATAGGTCAACCCTATTCCTTATTTTTCTTCAGAATACAGGGTTTTACAGAATTTGGTCGAAATAGTCAACCAAGATTGAAAAATTTGAAAGTAATAACTAAACAATTACAACATAAAATTTGTAATATAAATCATATTCAAACCACCAAGGTTACTTTCTTTCCTCTCTCTATCATTTTAGTACTTCCTTTAGTTTTATTTTTTCACAAGTTGGTAGTCTTCAAAAATTAAACCCTAAAACTAATTGGGTCGACTTGGTCGACCTAGTTCTATAGTTTGTCTTCTATTTGAGAGACATAGTTGATCTATTCAAATCTATTATTAAAAAATTTGATTCTTCAAAATAAAAGTGACCTAGTTGACTATGTTATGTACTATTTACGTATGGTGTTACCTCAACCAATTACACTATTCTTAATCAAAGAATTAACATCTATTTGCTATTAATTAAATCACATTTTCTTTTTAGCTATTTGCATGCTCAGAGTAACTCACATAGTCTAAATAGGTGGTTTTTTCAATTATAATTTTAGTCACACTATTTTAATCTTTTGAACACACTACCAAATCACTTAACATTCAAAATGCATTTAAACACTTATCTTCCCCAGGCCTACCTACTTAGATTTCATCACCAAGGAGGAAGCCAACTTGGCTTTTTGGCCAAGTATAAATAGGTGGTTAATAGTAAATATTGGAAAATAACCTAACACCCTTATCACTATGAGATGTGGAGTGAGGGGGTTGGCCCCAATACCAATCCAATACCACTACTAATACAAACCCCTTTCAACCTAAACATCTTGAAACCACCTTTAGACTACTTTCTAGTTCTATATTTTAGCCAACTTTCCTATCACATTAAAATCAAAACTTTCTAATAATCTAATAGCACTTAGGGTGACTAATTAGTTAGCATTTACTTTTCAGTTGATTGTTTGCTATTTGATCATTATGTCTTGTATTTCAAAACTTACATATGCTAGCATTGGTGCAAGATTTGTGCTATGTGCATATTGAGGTAAACATACCCCCATTTTTGAAAATTGGGACCCTTGAGATAATTTAAACATTAACCCTAAGACCATATCATGTTTTGAACATTATTAGAATTTAAAGATCATCCACTTTGATAAATTTCACTTACTGGTTTATGATTTTGCTTTGAGCTTACCTAATGTTGATAATAATTAGTGTTCATGTATTATAAGTTGCAAGTTTCATGCAGCCCTATTGAAGGGATCATGATTATAATTTGCATAGTGACTCTATTCAAAATTTCACTAGCATCAGGTTTGTGAAAATTTGAATCTAAATTCATATTCTAAAATCTCCTTTAGAAAAACCTAGCATTAGCCCTTGGTTTAAATTTGTATTTGGTAGGATCATTTGGTGGGAATATTTTAAATTTATTTTGGATTTAAGCCCAATTTTCATGTTAAGGCTTGGTCATGGTTTTTAACATGACCAAACCTTATCCTAAAAATTATGCTTAGTCCACTTTTATTTTCCCCTTTTATTCCTAATATTTTTAACATGGTCCATTGTTATGCTATTAGGGTCCTTTTATTTTAAAACATGATCCCATTTGATAAAAACCTTAACCTAAAGATTTAACCCTAAGGTCTCATTTGCATTTATTAATGCAAATGAGACCTTAGTCTCAAAGCTTTTGCCTAAGTTTCTATCTACTTGAGTCTAACATTTGTGATTGTCAGGATCCTTTTTATTTTCTAGCATTGTCCTTTTATTACATACTTAGTGTAAAGCCTTAACACTAAGGCCCCATTCATGTTTATTAACATGAACGAGACATTAATTTTAACATTTTTAGCTAAGCCTTATTTCATCCTAGGTCTTAACTTTAAAACCTTACTCCTTTGCAGATTTGATGATCTGTGCTTCATCATGGATTTTTATTGAATAGAAGGAATGTAGTGACAAGAAGTTAAAGGCTCATGAAGCTATATGGATTCACCATGTGTCACTCCTATATTCAAATTTTGATAGCAAAGGGTCCTACATATTAAACAAAACTAATGGTGTGTGACTACTTTGATCATAATCAAATGACTCTCACTTTATCATGGATTTTAATCAGATAGAGTGAATTGAATCTAAGATCCTAAGAAACCTTATAGAGTTTCCACATGACACTCCTACATTGGATTAACAAGAATTTGACAAGATTAAATTTGACATTCATGCGGTCATCAATTGACGTTTGTGACGTCATATTTAACATCTGCATGATTGTCAACTCTAAGCCCACCAAAAATAAGATCTTCACAAGCCTAAATTTGACATTCACATGATCATCATTTGATGTCTATGAGGCCCTCAAATTTAAGCTCATCTAACCTTTTTACTTAAATAAAGGGGGCATATTTTATGTCATTCAAAGGGGCCATTTTGATATTATGCTTCAAAAACTTAGCATAAAATGCTTTAACCTAAGTCTTTTCATGTTTATTAATATGAAATAGACTTATCTAAAAGCATTTTAACTTAGGTCTTTTGTATAGATATGCACTGATTAATGTTCATGCATCTTATAGGGTTTGATGGTCCATGCTTCATCATGCCTCTTAATCCAACCATGTGAAATTATTGATGAATTTTCAATAGAGCTCTAAAAGCCCATGAGATTGACACATGGTGGACACACATTAAATATGCAATTTACAAAGGTGTCAAAGCTGAAAAATACTATGAAGGTGCCAAGTGGCATGACCATAGGGCTTCATATCAAGATGACCAATAATAAGTGAGGGCTCAAATCATAATAAATGACCTATGTTTAATCCTTAGATCTTGATCAAATGGTATGAAGAAAAAATTTTTTTTAAATGCCAATAGCTAGTGATTCAAAGTCATTTATGAAAAATGCCATGAATGTTATATATGGATGCAAAATAAGCACTATGCAAGGATAAAGTGACAAAAGTGAAGATCTTGTGTGCTCAAAAGTGCAAATGTATAAAGGAAAAGGTCTAAATAAAATCTAAGGCACGTATGAACTGAAGTACAAGTAAGCCATCACCAATAAAGCTTCATGAGATCCCCAAACTTACATAAATGCCCTAATTTGAGCTCAAATTAATCACAATTAAGCTAAAAGAGAATCTAATTGCAATTCAAGCATAAAAGAATTGACCCACAGACCATTTGAAACACAAAAATAAGCAATTTGTAGAGTTTGAAAACCATGCTAGTTCAGAGGTAACAATACAAGGATGAGATAGAGTTGTATTTGTCTATGGATAATGAAGGGAGGGTCTTCAAGGACATTGACCTAGACATTACTCCATTGAACATAGGCAATATGAACTATTTCAAGCTCTTTGGACCATTCAAGAGATGCAAACCATCAATAAAGAATAATAAAAGATTGCCACTATAAATAGAAGGTATTATGACCTAGTTGTAGTCCAGATGGCTAGTCTCTATAACACTACCACCAAACCAGAGATACTCTATTATATCAACATCTTTACTCCAATTTCTAAGGATTATAGGCTTAAACAGAGTTAGATAATTCATTACAAGATTTTAAAAAGAATTGCATTCATCTCCCCATTGACCTTTGAGAGTTATTACAAGCTTCTAAAACCCCAAGTGGACTTGCCTAATATTAAGGAATGGACTTGAAAAAATGATCTAGACACCATCCTTAGGCCATGGTTATTCTAAGGGAGCCATGTGATGCAAGACCCTTGACAACATCCTAATTTCCCAATTTAGAGAGGGGGTTAGGGTAATCATGACTCTATTGAATAGAATATCTAGAGCCCCTTCAACCCCTTATGTTAACAAGAGTTAAATGTCTTATGTTTACTTTATGATAGAGAAAGGGCTTACTCCTCCAATTAGAGAGATGATCAAAAAATATCTAGAAAGACAATTCACAGCCATAAAGAAGAAGATTAACACTCAATTTTTCATGATGTCTTATCTATTGGATGTCTTACTAGCCTCCACCTAGATCCTTCATATATAATTTTTTTTCACCTAAGGGTAGATTTACAATATCCCACCACTATTCAAAGATACACACATTTAAATATAGGCATAACATCAAATTCATATGTGACTATGTGTATCCAGCCTTGGTAGAAGCCATCACAGGGATCCCTATGCCCAAGGGAAGCCCTTTAATAAAAAAATATGAGGAACTAATGGGAGACATATGGTTGTATCTATATTGCATAGTGATCAGAACTAAGGGGATTTTGATCTAACATTACAAATTGCCTATCTATGTTCCCATCAAGATGGTAGAGAAAGAGATTATATGAGGAACTAATGGGAGACATATGGTTGTATCTATATTGTATAGTGATCAGAACTAAGGGGATTTTGATCTAACATTACAAATTGCCTATCTATGTTCCCATCAAGATGGTAGAGAAAGAGATTACATGATAACTTCTTAATGGTGTGGACAAAGTGTACAAAGACAAGAGGAAAGGCATCCTCCATCCCTTTCCTTTAACCATTGGTGGTATGAACTATGCTATAGAGATAGGACCAGGTGAATACTATGGTTAAGCATAGGGATTCTTTCAAATGGCAACTTGATGAACTAAAGATGTGAGACCCCAGTGACAAGGTCTCCACACACTTGAAATCCAATCAATTGCCAAAGCTAGTGTATGTGCAATAACTCAGTGTCCATGAAACCCTATATATCAAATCAAATAATTTTGAAGAACTATTGGCTAGGCTCAAGTGACTTAACATTAGACTTTAGCATAGATTGACCAATGATGAGAAGCCACTAGGTGACATATGGTAAATGGGACCCCTAAAATACCATTTTCTACCTATACATTTAAGGCACCCTCAAAATAAACCAAAAATGGAAGGGAAGTAGCCCCAAGAATAGACTACATAAGGTCTTGATAAATAAAAGTTGGAAGAGAGACCCAGTAAGGGCCCATCATCCTTAGTCCCTTCCCAAAGACCAACATCTCTACTAGAATACTTGGACATGATTGCCTTAGAGCCAAATGAAATAGTGGAGGATGTCCTCAAGGTCCTTTTTAAATCATATGGATCTAATAAAAATAAGGAACATGTTGAAGAAGCACAAGCTAAAATAGAGGAGGTTAATAAATAAAAAATGAAATAAATAAATTGCCCTAGACCTAGTCCTAATAGCACCTTTGAAGAAGAGAAAGGAAAAATTGGTAATGGTCCTAGTGGGATCATAAAAGCCAAAGTTTACTCTCACTCACCACATGATTGAATTCAACTTATTTAATGATGAGTACCCCATCCATAGACCAATCATTCCTGATTGGTTCATTTATGGACAGATGTAGAAGATCCCCCCCTGACACCACTCATGGGTCCTAACCAAGATTGATAACATTGATGTACATGATATCAAGCCAAGGATAAGGGATTTGATGAAGGATTATTAAATAAGGATAATAAACACTATAAGGTTAGATAACAAGCAGATGGATGCTCTAAGAGCATCAAGTAGTTCCTATATGGGGGATCCTAAACCTCTAAAGTATACAAAATCAACTACTACTATGAAATTCAATCCAGAGATAGCTATATTAGAGAGTAATAAAAAGAAAAGCCATGGTAGGGACTAAAGAGTTTACATTCTAAAAGGTTAAGCCATTTTCAATCTTAACTCTAGTTGGGGAACAACAACGTGGTAAACTACCCATCCATGAAGAGGATGTTAAAAGCCTAGATGAGTTTCATTCATCTCAAGTCAGAGCAGGAATTAGGGGGATGAAACAAATAATATATAATTTGAAGAAGGAAAATGAGAAGTTGAAGACACATATCATCTTATCAATGCGTGAGGCAATGATCAAATTTCTAGATGAATCCTTCTATAATATATTTGAGGCCTTAAAATCAATACAACTAAGGTAGAGTGCATTGGCACAATAGAACACAGTGGCCAAGGGTATAATAGCCCAATGATAAGCTTCAAAGGATCAAATAACAAGGTTGATCAACCTCTGAGTTGAATGGTAGATTCTTAGTTTAAAAAAATAAGTTTAGGACATTTGAATGCAATTATAGGAATTATTGTTGACAAGGTCCAAAGTTTGAGTGCATGGTCACAAGAACTAGAAAGACTCCTAAAAGATGATGAGGAACTATTAGGGAGAATTGAAAAACTCCTTGGAACTATGCTGACTAACCTTGCATAGCTCACTATCTTAGGCATCATAAAAGATGATGAGTTAAAACATAGGGACACCTTGGTGATGTAGGAAATAAGAAATAAGAGTCAAGGCTAGTTTGGGGTAGATAATAGCAGGATCCTAGACATGATCCTTAATGCATGGGAAAGAATAATAGAGGCTAAGAACATTAAAGAGGCCATGGTCAAAAATGATTGGGAATTGAATGAGCTTGCTAAAAAAGAGGAAGAGTGTCTTTCAAAACTGGCTGTGGACTTAGAGTTGGTTAATGAGCAACACCAAAAATCTATAAACATCCTCCAACAATAGAAAAAAAGTTATCAAGAGTAGGGCCCACTAGCCAATTAGTTTAATGATAATTTATTTTGCAAAAAAATTGTAATATTTTGAAAATAGAATAACTTTTTGTAAAGGCACATGCTAGTTTGTTAGTGTATTGCCTCTAGGTTCGTTTAGTTTGGAAAAGTAAATGTATTTTAGAACTTTTTAGAAAAAGGACAATTATCCTCACTTTTTGTACATTTGTATCTTGTAACTAACTAGTGTACTACATTGTCCTCCTATAAAAGGCAGTACTACCATTTTGTAAAGGGAGAGATTTTTGAGCAAAATTTGTATACTTTCAACAATTAATACAATCAAGGAATTCTGAAAGGATTATCTATTTTGTATCAATTATTATATGGATTTTCTCTCAATTTATAGTTTTAAGTCTTAAATTTGAATGGTTTATATGAATTTTGAGCTGCATCTTTGATTACAGGGATGTTAGTTTGTGCTTATGCTAGATTAGTTGAATGATCTTGAATTTACTTTATTTTATTTGCTCTGCATTAGAATGTGCAAATGCTATTTGAGTGTGGTAGCTAATATTTAAAATATATTCAATTATTACTTGTATTTATTTATATCATCCTTGGAGGTTTACCTAGTGTGTAGTGATATCTGAGCTTATGCTATTTTGCACTATATACTAGTTAAATGCATATTCAGTTGTAATTGGAACTTTGTCATTATGTTTGAGGTTAAGATTAGAAATCACTTATTATCTTTCTACCTTACCCTTCTCTTTTGCTTCTTTTTTAAACAAATCACTTTAGTTTAGATTTCGTTATAAATATCCATTTAGATTAATCTGTAGTTGAATCTTTGACCATAATTCACTAGTATTAGCATATATACTTACACTTTGCAAAGATTTGGTCCATGATGGCACTCAATGATCAATCAATATAATTTTTTTGGAATATTTAAACATTTCCCTCTGCTATTTCACCATAGGTAACATAAGTTTCCAAAACCTACTACTCATGCTTTGAATTCTAAAATGAGAAGTGTTCTTTTAACACTAAAGACATTTGTGGTACATATAGAGGCATCAACAGTGCCCTAATTGGATCAATCAAATTGATCCAATTGTTTGTGTTTTTTTTCATTCTTGCTTCTAATTATTTTTAAAAAAGTTTCCATGTTCTAAAACACTATAATCTTTTTCGATATAGTCTATTATAGACTATTCCACCTTCTTACTAGTAGTACATAGTCAACCTACATGATTATATCTTCCTATCTATCTATTATATCCCTTGTCCATCAATACATAGTTTCCCCATATGAATGTGTACTCTTTTTATCATGTGTTTTAGTAGTACTCTATCGACCCAGTTGTCTTGGTACCTATTGGCCAACCCTATCCCTTATTGGCTGACCCTATTTTTTTGTCTAGCTAATTTTGTTCTCTATATCATTAACTCTATCCTTGATTCTCTTTTTTCTTTCCTAAATTATGCTTCTCTCATCAAGAATCATGAAATCTCCTATCAAAATCTTCTTGGACAACCTGAATCCATTTAGACACTATATGGGGTGTTATTTTCTTCTTATATTTTCTTCCTCTTTTCAGCCTTTGAGGCATCGTGTGTTACCCATACACATATTAATTTAGCCTTTGGGGGATATTGAAATGCCCACCCACATGTTACTTCAGCATTTTGGGCATCTTGTAATTCCCATCCCTACATCTAATTACCCATTAGGGAATTTTATGATGCCCACTTTTATTCTACATTACATGATACCAAACTAATTCATCTTCAACAAAATTTTTGAGACACATAGGCTTGTCTCTCACATACTCATCCTTGATATATATGTTAAATTATATCTTTACCTTCTTATCATGCTTTCTATATGTTATTCATCTAACACTTTTATTAGGATATCTACATAGGTCTCACCCTCTACATCAGTTTCTCTTTTCACAAACCTTAGTTCATATTTTTAGAAATTTAGTTTCCTTTTCTCATGATTTAAATTGTAAATCCATGGATAGGACCTAGTATTACTCATGATTTACTTTTGTTCTCATTATTTTCTTGCTTTCCAATAATTTTTTCTCCCCTTGGGTGTTTTGTTTTTGTGAGTTGTAGTGTAAGACCATGGATAGGACCTGACCTTCTTCACAAATATCATCTTTCTCATTTAATTTTCACATGCTTTGTGCACCCTCGTGGGTTTCTCTTTTATGAGGTTTAGTATAAGATCATGGACATGACCAAGATTTCCTCATAAAATAACCATCTTTCAATCAATGTTCCTTTTCTAGAATGTGTTTACAATGGTCACAAATTTTTGATCCCTTGTTCTCAACTTTAACTTTTGCTTCTTTTGTAGATAAAATTTGCACAATAAACTATGTTATCATGTTTTCCCACACTTACCTAATTATTATGATAAGTAATCACACCTTTACTATCATTGTATCCCTTTTTCATCCTTTATCATATTTTTTTTGATTTGAAGAAATTCAAATTATTCATTATTTCATTTCTCTTGATTTACTTTCCTTTCTTTCCACATTGGATAAACCAAGGTCAAAGTCAAGATAAAACTCTTATTTCACCTAAATTATAAGACTCTTAGACACCATGCTCTCTTAGTTATCTCTCTTAGCAACTATGTCTAAAGTATTCAAATGAAACTCATATTTAACACCCATATTTGGTTTTCCAAATCAGTGTGGAAGAGGAATAGAAAAATCCATCAAAGGTTAAAAACAAATCATTTAAAACAAAAGGAAAAGATATATAAAAGGTGACATAAAAATTTTGAAAGTTAAAATCATACCAAAAGACATGATTACAAGCACATTCCTATCTCCAATCAAAGCTCAAAATCCATAGTTGGCCTCATATTAGAGTCGAGGTCCATTGGGGTGTGATAGGCTAGTAGATTAGAATAGGAGAATTCAATAAACTCTATGGTACTACCTACTTTCGCATGCCAGTACCCAATATTCACAGTAGACCAATGACTTTGTAAGGGGTCATAAGGATTAGGGAACACATTATGGGAATGTAGGTCTATTTTAATTTTTATGCATTTTGCCTTCATGGGATGATTTACATACTTCATTTGTTGACCTAAGATTTGTATGGCTAGGAATTTTTTTTCAAATTCCTTAATGTCAAAAGTCCTCTTATTTTGACAAACTTAATTTGAGTGTCTTGACTTCGATAAAGAGATCCTCTACCTTAGTTTCTCTTTCATTCTCCCCTTCACCCATTTAATTATCCCCTTTGATAGGCAAATTTTTATTTTAAATCTATTTTACCTTCTTCTATATTCCCTCTTCTTCACATCTTAAAAAAATGTGCTAGCACTACTTTGTTTCAATTTTATCTATCTTTAGAACCAAATAATATGTTTGAGTGACTATGGATTATTTTATTTATACCATGGCTTTACATCTATAGATGTGCATTGATTTATTTTACCATTTTCCATTGTAATAACTTTTTTTTAGACACCTAAGTCCATTTCTACTTTCATGTTCTATTTCCATTGTTGAGTGAGGTTGGCTCGTTACTTTTGACTCACTAATGCTATTTTACCATTTACACAGTTTTTCCATTGATGATTGAGTAAGAATTGTTATTACTCACTCATCAATGTTGTTTTACCATTTTTTTAAACATCCTTATTTAAGGATTATTACTACTTTTACAGTGATGTTTGATTA
This sequence comes from Torreya grandis, assembly GCA_037957365.1. Taxonomy (NCBI): domain Eukaryota; kingdom Viridiplantae; phylum Streptophyta; class Pinopsida; order Cupressales; family Taxaceae; genus Torreya; species Torreya grandis. The sequence goes on from JARHVA010004508.1 coordinate 975,310, forward strand.
CCATTTTTGACATGTATCCTTAGTTTGACTTGGTGAGTTTGCCTTTCTTACTTAAGGTTTAATTGTTTGAGTTTTTTGGTCTTTAATAACCTTAGATTTTTGGTCTTTAGTAGCTTTAGATTTTTAGTTACCTAATTTACTCTAAATTTTGACTTGGTATTTGGTCTAACATAGAACTTATCACCTCAAATTGCCAAATTTCCAAATACGTCTCACCCACATAACATTAGTTATATTGGGTTCCCTGAGTTTATTTATTTTTTCTCTTTAGTTTTGTAACCTTGGGTTTGTTGAAATCAGTTTCTTCACCCTCTATAATCAAAACTACAAAAATAGTAGATAACCATCGAATGCTAAAATTAAGTTAAGGTACGCATACATTACATTTAATTTTTAGTTATTTCCCTTTTAGTCATTTAAATTTTAAAATATTATAACATTTTTTAGCCTCAACATTGTGTGTTGCTATGTTCTTTTCTCAAAGCACCATCCCCTATTTCACATGAGTGACACATCATAAGATTCAATTGGGGCATATGTATGCACATGATATTTTCAAACTTTATCAATTTCTAATGCTTTATATCTTGTAGGAACTTGTCGAGTCTCAATCTCTTTGAGTGTATGCCTTACTGGGTGTACTGGGAAAGGGGTGGGTAGACTATTAGTGCTTCATAGGATTGTTGTCTCTATACTACCACTTATTATCAATCCAACCATCTCATAAGAACATTTACCTAAGCTTTGCCTCTTCTTTTGCACCCTCCTCTAGTCATTTTATACCTTCATTAGCCCTTCCCTATCCTAAAATTATTTTTGATGATTTATGATACATTATCAGCCCCATCGACCCTATACTCTAATTGAAAAAACTCATTTAGGGTCTAGGTCAGACCTTGGCTTAACTAGACCAAGACCTAATTTTGTTTGTCAATAATGATATAAAGTTGATTGGGCTGACCCTATCAGCTAAAATTTTAGAAAGGACTAGGGTTAGATCCAACTATATAAACACATAAATTTCATCATTTCTAAAATAAGAGAATAATATATAATGTATCTAATTATCCACCATTCTACTTGGGGAGCCTAGCTTAGGGTTTCATACTTTATTTGGAGATATGGATCTTGTTTTGTGGAGAAGTCTTTTAGATGCATTGATATGTTATGTAACCTACAATTGATTTATCCTTATCATATTTACATACCACAATAACCTCTTATGAATCACCTTGGCTAAGGTAGAGATTGAGGATTGATGGGTTCATCTTCAAAGGTAAGTATTCCTAACTTTCTTCTTCTTTTGTAAGAGTAGATAGATATGCATTTGTACTTCTCTCTCATGCATTAGGATTCCATATATATTGACATGAGTATATGTATTCTATGTATGTTTATGTTTTAATGTTTATTACCCCCACTTTATGGCACAAGATTTGGTGAGAAATAGATTAGATTTTTCTTTACTTGTTATTAGTTTAGTGAATATGAAAACATAGGACTTAGTTAGGGTTATTGCATATTTTTTGTTTGACGAGAGGCTTTGGAATCCTCCCTAGTGATATTATTTTGGTAAGAGATCCCTTGGATAGGTCTAGCATAACCATCTTGTTCATGAACCTAAATATCTAATGTATCAACAATCATAAGTGTAAGTAGGATTTATCTTATCTGAGTTAGGATTGATTTATAAATTAGTTGCATTTCCCTTTGCATACACTTTCCATCTTTCTCAAATGTGTAGGTATTATTTTTCCATTATGTATTACCTTTATGTCAAACTACCAAGGTCTACCCAAAATAACATGGAAGACATCCATAGGCATAACATCACACATAACCTCATTTTTATAGCTACCTATTTGAAATTACACCTTACATTGCTCATTTACTAAAACTTAATGTCCTTTTTGTAGCCATGCCACCTTATAAGGAGTAGGGTGTGTTGATTTCTTTAATCCTAACTTGTCAACCATTTTTTAATATACTAACCTATTAGTACTTCTATTATCTATAATTAATTTTCAACACTTACCCTTTGACTTGTAAGTGGTTCTAAACAACATCTTTCTTTGTATAGGTTCATTGATCTCCTTGTTGGGATTAAGCAACAATATCTTAATATGAGAGGTGATCCCACACTCTCCTCATAAAATTTAACTATTTTATCACTACCTTCTCTTATATAAGGATTATTTAGGCACTCATAAGATCTAAGCCCATACTTATTGCATTTGAAGCATATACCAATAAAGTATCTTCCTCTACCTATAGTAAATGGTCTCCTACCTATAAAAGAATATCCACCTCTTGTAAGATGATTTGGGATTTGTGAAATAATGACTTCCTCATTATGTTCTTTTAGTTTACTTCTTCCACCATGCTATATTTTTTCTCTAAAATTTCTACCTTTACCTCTTGAATGTTGAGTTTATTTCCTAAACAATTTCTCCTCTGCCTTAAGAGTAAATTGGTATTCCTCTTAAACTGATCTTGGTGATAAAATAATGATATCCTCTTTAATTTTGAACCTCAATCCATTAATGTACCTATCCACCTTTTCAACATCCTCTTATATATAACCTATTATAATGATTAACTTATAGAACTCCTTTGTGTAGTCCCTGATTGCCATCTCCTTTTGCTTCAGATTTTGAAGCTTCTTAAAGAGATTAGTTTGGCAGTATGTTATATTAATTTTACCTTCAAATTTTCCACCATTCTATCCAAACTCTTGATCTTAGGCTTCCCTTTCCTTCTTCTTTCATTTTGAACTCCATCCCACTATAGGGATGCATGACCTTTCAATCTAGTAATATCAAACTTTACATTTTTGTCACCATTTATGCCTTCATACTAAAAATATTTGTACTTGGTATTGATACAATCAACTAACTCCTCAAAATTTATGCTACCTTCATACATATATACTTCTAGTTTGGGCTTGGAGCTGACCCTGATGACTGCTCTCATCAATCTCTCTTCCACTCTTTCTTCTACTTACTCTAGTTTTTCCCCTTACTATTGAGGAATTTATTATTATTATTATTATTATTATTATTATTATTATTATTATTATTATTATATTAAAATCACAAAATAATATTTGAATATAATTAAGGAAAATTAATTCATTCATATAAATTATATTCATATTAGGAGACAAGGTTTATATCTTCTTATCAACTAGTTTCTCATGAAAACTGACAAAAGTATATTTTAGCCCTATTTTTGGCCTAATTAGGCCTATAAAATACACAATCTATTATATCTAAAATTGTAAAGATTATCAAAGTTTAAAACCAATTTAATAAATTAAAACACCCTATCTATCATCTTTATACAATGTTTTAGAAGATTTGTCTAGTTCATTTAGATTTTATGGCAATTTTAGTGATCTAAACCCTGACCTAAGGTTTTAACTCAAAACTTAGACCTAAGAGCAAATAAAATTGGAAATATCACATTTTAAAGAATATAAAATATTATAATTAATTTTATTAGGTATTTATGATGATTTATAATCTCTATCAAGTGTAATTTAGTCTTGATATATCATGAATAGGTATAAGAAATAAGTTCTTTCCTATACTGTACATAAGAAAACTCAATTTTTGAGACTTTTAACAACATAAAAAGAACATAAACTTTAGAAAAAGTTTTGGAATAAAAAAAAATAATTAATTAAAATATTTAAAATCTTAAGAACTCATATAAAATATCACCAAAATTTATTTTATTCATAAATTTCTTGGAACATACACTTGCCTATAAACAATCTTCTTGACTTTCACTCACATACAACCATCAATCTTTAAACTGAATTTATCCTCTCTTTTTAATGAATTATTAGGATAATCTCATTATTTTTAAATCCTTATCATATTACTAAACTTATTATCAACTTGTTTTATACACCAAATTTCTCTAAACCGACCTAATACTCTTCTAACATACTTAGTTTAGTCCTTTTCCTATGTTGAATAAGGCTTATTATAGTAAAAAATAGGTTTGAAGAAATTTAAAATAACGGTAAGAGTAAAAAATATTTAATTTTTTTTATTATACCCCAAGTATCACTCACGTAAGGATTATGACCCTTTAATCTTAACAAAACTCTCTAAATAGTCCAAAACTAATTCAAAAATTTGAGTTTCCTAGTTTTGCCAAGAAAGTTCAAAACACCCCTAAATGACCTAAAATCAAAAAATAAATCATATATAAGAGTTATTATTGATCAAAAATTACTATTACAACCTATTTATACCACAAATTAAAAAAAATTAATTATTTACAATGATGCACCTGCATCAAGAAGACCTACAAAACATAAACCCTTATTCCTACACTATAAATGTAATAGATATCAAATACAAAGTGGTGAATAGGGTTAGGAGTATAGTTTAGATAGCCTAAATTTTTTTGTTTAATATTAATTATACCTACATATTCCTAATGGGCCTTAATAAAATGTAGTTCTCCCTTCTAGGGTGATAGTGTGATCTGTGATTGTGCAATTATATGATTATTGCTAAAAGATTGATTGAAATTATCGACAATGGATGCCCTTGACTTGAAATAAACATTATTCAAACTTGGATTATTATTTTTAGGATGAAACATTATTAAAATTTAAATAAATATTTCTCTTTATATTAGTGTGCAATATGGTTACTATGTGATTGTTATATTGATCAAGTGTTTACTTTGAGTGGCCTTGATGTGCTTATATAAGGGAATATTTGGAATATTTTAACTAATTAAATTTACAAAAGGTTTAGGAGAACCAATATAAAATGTATAAATTTAAAAAAGGTAATTTTTAGATCTTGGGGGACATGGTCATTCTAGTGGAGAAGGCCATGGTGTGGCCTTGCCCGACCTCGCATGAACTTATCCCAAAAAGACAAAGATTGATGAACAAGGCTTGATATGTATTTTTAAATTGAATGGGGATTAGTGGAGTTGAAATAGGGATGTATATATTATTTTTTATATGTACAAGATAATAGAGACTCTCTTATATATTATGAGTTAGTGAAATTATGAATAGACCAAGTAGGGTAAAGATGTCAATATTAAACATTGTTAAACACTTAATGATTAAGTTTATGTGTTTACATTTGCCCCCAATTTATTATAGTGATGAAACAAATTTAAATTACTAGAGTAAATTAGATGTGAATATGAGTGCGTATATACAGTTTATCTTGGAATACGAAGATTGATTATGTGAGGTGTTTTAATATGAAACCTACAACAAAGCCACTTAATGAAGTTAAAGTTCATTTTAAAAAGTTGAAAATTTGAAATATTTTAAAATATAACAAGGAGAATATACACATAAAAGAGTATGTAAGCTAATTGATTTGTAACTTGAAAATTGAGAAACACTTACCTGCTTGTTTAGGCATTTGGAAAAAAATTGAACCTATGTCAAATTGAGAGTGATAAAGTATCAATTTGGAAACCTTTGAATGCTCTTGAGTTAGAATTATTGTATGATCAAAATCTCATTTGACTATGTAGAGTACTCTATAAAATATTTGAAGGAGTGGAACCACCAAATGTGGCTAGCTACATAGAAAAGTGCAAGCATAGATGTTGAGTTCCACTAGATGGTAACATGGCCCACTTACAACCTAAAGATGAATCACATTGCTATAGATGGATTTAGATTATATTTAAAACTTTGAAACATAGAAATTTGAACTTAATAAATTTGAAATTTCCATGTAGTAAATTTTAACATGAATGAGTATCATGGCCCTCCATGTACTATACTTTGTATTGATTTGATATTTAATTCCATTTGAACTTTACAACTACTTAAACTTGTAATTGTTTGAAACTTTCCATTTATAAATGTAGGAATGAGTACAAATACATGTCACATGCCCCCAAAATCTAAAAATTCTAAATCATGTTGTAATTTTAAAATCATATAGTGCAATAAATCTAAAATTTTCTCATGAGGCTTGAATTTTCAAGACAAACCCATCATGATGCCCCATTTGAGGTGAGGGATGTAGCCTAAAAGTTAGTTAAAAATAATAATTATGTAGTATGTGAAAGATGTAATCATGTAGTATTAATTAAAATTTTAATATTACATCATTTATATTTGAATATAGCATTGAATTTTTATATGAAACATGTATTAGATTGAAATATCATTGAATAAAATAAGTATCATGTGCATGATATGTATCATGACACCAAATTAAGAGTAGAGAGTATGAGTAATGCATTGTATGAATGATGAAACCATAGTAACAAGCAATGAACATACAAATAATGTCATATAATTTACATATAATGTCACACATAAGGGAAAGGGTCATGTGAATGTCACATAAAAACACAAGGCCAAGGGCCACATACAAATGATAATGTGATTCCATACAAGAAAAAATTTGCACATAAAAGGCCAAGGGCCACACACAATAAGAAAGTGAGTTATAACTTATCATGAAATAAAGTAATAAAGATGCATAGAATAAATAAAACTAGTTTATACCAATCATATGTATCTGTGTCATTGCTAGAATATAAGATCTTCATGTAATAAAATGTATAATATGAGTGATTAGAAAAACATTTTAATTATAAATAACTCAATAGGGTAGTAAGGTTATGATTAGATACAATCTTTTGAATTCTTCATGGAGAATGAAGAGATGCCCCCAACTTAGCAAGGTTGTTGGGTAGTAAGGAAAATACAACATCAAATAACATGTGAAAGTATGTCTTGTATCACACTCAAAATACCTCATGAAAATTAATGTGTATTGAAACTTGAAATATGTTATATAATTAACATATAATAAATAATATATGGAAAGAAGTAACCTAACAACAATTGAAAATTATCTTTTAGGTGTTTATTTTTGAATTTTTCAAAAAATGTTTTGATTATTTTTGATTTTTAAAATATTTTTATTTTTGTAATATTTGAATTGAAAATTTCTTAAGGATTAAGGGTATGGAAATAAAGGAAGTGTAAGGGATGTAAATAATCCTCAATAAGGTGTTAAATAATAGTATGATAAAAAGGAAGGAAAACTATGTACCCTCAATATATGTGTAAATGATTCATAACAATGTAGCTTGAATGATTAATATATATGAGAATGTACATGATTCTCATAGACAAGAGTTATATATCATGTAAACATAATGATCACTATAGTAGGATAAGTATGAAATAATGAGTACAATGATAATTGAAAGTGTTTGTAATGTAGTTTCTTTGGATTGTTTAAAATGGTTTGAAAATGAAGAGGGCAAGTGCCCAAAGTGAAAATAAATCCAAGGGATATGATAAATCTTGGATAAGGGATAAAGTAATCAAAAATGAAGTAAAAAAAAAAAATCTATGTATAAAGGAAAGTATAAATAATCAAGAGACTCAACTCAATTAGTGGATTGGGAGGAAGTAAAAAGTTTTGTCCAACCAAGGATGCCATCAAGAAGATGCACATATGTATACTCAATTGCATTGTATGAAGGAATGAATTCTTGTGAAAAATAATTATCAACTATATATGCCTCTAAATTTGATTTGGAATCATATGCTATAATACAAAATTTTGACCACTACTCATATGCCCATGTAAACATAAATCTGCCTGTGTAATAGGAGATGTAACAACCTATACCTATACACGTGGTGAAACTGTTTGAATAACCTATTATGCCTTAGGATATGAAGACCTCATTTTATGTTCCAATTTTTACTTAGGAGAATGTACCATGATCTTTGGAACTAACTTAATATGTTCATGTGTAACTATAGCATGCTCATAAGTAGATGGAGAAATTAATTATATAATATGTTCAAGCTCATGAATAGATGGATAAAATGTAATGTGCTTTGGAAAGCATAGATTATGCTCTTGAATAGTTATATAGACTATTTAATTACCAAGTTTCTCAATGATTATGATAGAAAGTTGTTCTATAGAAAGTGAATACCGTTGGGTCCAAAGGATATTCATATTAGATTTTTGGGATTTTGACCACTTTATTATCATAGTATACTTGAGACATTTATGCACCATATAAGGTATTTATATAATATTTTCTATCCAAGGTCATCCTAATATAATATAAAATACCCTTGTGCTTGTTATAACTAAAAAAGGAGTGGGTTTATGAGAGGACACACTTATAAATACACCGGTAGAACTAAGATATTATATTCACAAGAGTATCTTGTGCATGCCTATAAAATGCTTTGAAAAATATAGAAGCATCCTATAGATATTGCTATGTATAACCAAAAGAGTGAAAAATTGTTATGGTGCACACATTTTCACTTATTCCATTATCTATCATAACACTATGTATGAATTGCTTATCAAAATATGCTCAATAAGGATGCATGTCTATTTGAATCATCATAAAAAAAATTCACTATCATAAAATGTAATCATAAGATGTGATGCTTGTTTACTTTTAACTAAACCAATTATTTTATCAAGTGGATATCTATAAGTAGGAGGATAATGAACATTATATGCATAATATACTTCAGAATTATCCTTGTTATTTGTTTCATGATTTGGAAAAGGATATTTGTACATTTTGAGATTTTCATTGTCAATTTCTTGTGTCTTAGCCTCTTTAGTATGTGTATCAATATATATAATGTTTTATTAAATAATATTTTTAATCTTTCCCTTAGTCTTGAAACATATATTTTTAGAGTTCCTAATACATCTATGGTAGTCAATATGCATTGACATCAAATTTTTAAATTGTGGTATAGACATGCCCACTTCCATTAGTGAAGTAAGAGTGATTAGATTACATTCAAGTATATTTTGGAATAATACATGAGGAGATGAAGGTAACCTTAGAAATTATCTCCTTAATGGAACTTTTAATTTAAGATTTTGTGTTATGATCATAATGAAATTATGTAGATGTTTCGTAACAATAAAATAATATATCATAGAATTAAGAGCAACATAAGTAGATCCAAAATAATAATTTATAAAAGATTATAATACTTGATAATTATGACTAATCCACTTTGAGAGGGCAACCTACACAAAAATTCAATAATATTAGAATTAAAAAAATGGTGATCAAATACTAACCATTACCTCATATATATAGGCTACTTAGCCATGGTTATTCTATAAGCTGACTTTACTAAGAACATAGATAAATGTGATAAGTTAATATGAAATGTATGTAAGCCATACAGTCAGACACATGTATCCATATACATGTTATAAGTTAAGGGCATGACATGCCCCTCCCATTCAAAAAATGTTTCCCTCAAAATTAAATCAAATCTAGATGCTGCTATAGGAATACTTCATCCTCCCTTGTTACATCTTCACGATTCAAATTTTTCCACTTGATCAAACACCCCTTAATATCTATTGTTTTTAAATGTTTAACCCTTTTTAGAAATCAAAGGGTTAGGGGAAATAGACTATTCAAGAATGATATAACGTATCACTCAAAGTAAGTTAATTGAATAGTTTAATTTATGATATTTAATTTCAACGCTGAATTATAAAAATACTAAATATTGAAATTATAATGTTAAATAGTATTTTTAGTACACAATCACAAATAGTAAATAATACTTAGCATATGTAATTATGCACAAACATATATAAGATGTACATGTACATAAATAAGTTATCTGATGTTTAATAAATAGTCATTATATTTTAGAAATATTCTTTCTAGCTATTTGGATGCGTACATTATCCTATGGACACTTACACCGATGCTACTATTTGAATCTTGACATAACTATCCTATACAAAATATTCACTATGTTAAGATTCAAATGATAAGATATTTTTGGTTTTTTTTCACCTTTTATCTGGTGTTTTTGGATCTCACAAATAAGTTATTGATGACTATTTATAGCTAAAACCCTAGATCTCCATCTTATATGAGGTTACCTTGCTCAAAATGGGTTAGTGGGTTCATGATGTTGAGTTGACCCTAAAGACCCATCTATCAATGTGTACTACCTACATAGCTAATACTTTTAAGAGGGCCTCACACTTATGTAGTTCACTTAAATGTGCGGGAATGTGTGTAAATAAGGATGCAATATACTATATGAAAATGCATGTAGTGATCTATCTTGTAACTTAACAAATATAGACTCATGGGTTGTATTTTAAATGCTTAAGAATTTTAGTATGACTGATCTTATGATTGATATGAAAATAGGGATGACTAGGGTAAAATAACGTAGTCTTGTAATTGATTAATTGAACTTTGTAAGTGCTTGCTTGGTAATTGATAGATGTCCAAATGAATTAGTTTTGACTTGTATTTATACTATCTATTTTTAAATTATCCTCACATAAGGGTTAATTAAAATCATAGGATGACTCATACATTTACAAAGATATGTAAATTTTAGTGTTTGTAAGGTAAGGACACTCACATTATAGAACACTATAGCAAGGACAATAGCATTGATGTTACCATCATGACCTAAACATAAATATCTAGGATGGATGGAAGTTGTTGAGGTTCTGTAACTGATTGTGATGAATGCATATTATATTTTATGTGTTCTATGGTTACATGTGATGTATATAATTAAAATAATTAGGTTTGGACTAAGAAGTAATTAATTAGACCTAATGACTGGTGAGCGCAATCCTTTTGGCTTTGAGGAAGATTAAAATGAAGGATAGAGACTTAAGAATATATTTGTCAAGTGTACAAGACTATTTAACATACAAATCCATATTTAAACATATACATTTCCCCCCATTTAATATAGTAATGCATAAGGATGAAATTAATAGGTTCAATGAAAAGAGTGTATCACGGTGTGTTGTACACACCTTGTCTTTTCTTTAGCCCTCTTGAATTTTATGTACTTAAATGACCTATAACCAAGTGCATGTTATAGATGTAATTAGTGCATATAATCTAAAAATTTAATAATTTTAAAATACTTGAAAGAAATAGAGCAAAGAATTAATACACATGTGTGTTGATGCAACCATGTTTCTCCTTGGTAGTTTATCTTGGTAAAGATTCTTCCTAAGTGAAGCATTAGGGAGAGGTTCAAAACTAAACCTTGGAGATGTGAAGAGGGAAAAATGGATGGTGATCATGCTAAAAAATTTGGTATAAGGATGAATTGTGCCAAGTCCATTAAGAGCACAAAATATCAATCACACAACTCAAGTGTAACCAATCTAGCCAATTTATCTAATATCTCTCAAGTCAAATGGTGTAACCATATCAACTTACAATAATAGATCATAGTGTTAAGTACATAGAGGGTGAAAAATATGAATCACACCAATAAAAAAGATCCAACTTATATAGTAGATAAAATCCCAAACATTGCATCTTAATAAGTTCGATGCATAAATGTATGCATAATTTTTGAAGTGTACATGTAATTTGGTGCATGCACACCTTGAATATGTCTCACAATGAAGTATCTATCAAAATATAACCTTTAATATGTAAAATTCATATAATATGTGCCACAAATTTGAAAATCCCTATCCAAAATATGTGCCCAATGTATGTAACTTTATCCCAAATGTATATCTGAATCAAGTAAACTATGTAAACTAAATCAAATTCTACTCATTCTATCAATTGTATGTATGTGGAATCATTATTATATGACATGATCCCACTAATATTCCCCCATTTTTAGGTGAGGGGATTGAAAAAGTGATAATCACCTTATCTCAAAATGATAAGATAACTATGTTTTATTTGTATGAAACATGTAGTAAAGAAGAATATATAGTGTCATCTCTAAGTAGATATATTAATGAAGCTCACAAAATGCATAGATAATAAACCTTAATATGCATGATAAAAATCATGGGAACATATATAAGATAAAAAAACTCAAAATAAAATCAATCACACACATAAGAGTACTCAAATATCACATAAAGAGGGGCCCAAGGAGACCATAAATAAGGGGTATGTTCAAATGTCACACACTAAAGTGGAAGATGTGTAAATGTATACACACCAAATAAACAAGAAACACTTTGGGAACTATGGAAAAAAATAAAAAGAACATGTTAAAATTGTTTCAAAAGCAAGAAAAAAAATAAAAAAATTACACTCAATTAAACTATTGTAAATAAATGAATTAATGAGTTATAAAAAAACTAGCATAAGTATGTCATACTAGTCCCTGCATACATGTGTTAGCAAAATGCCATGTAGAATAACATATAAAATACATTGTGTAAGATAGAAAAAAGATTATATTCATGTGTAAGATATATAAGCTCTATAAGATAATTAAAAATGATCATACAAAATAAAACTTGTGTCAACAGTGATCATATAGAAACAAAATGCCCCCAATGTAGTGTATCACATTGGAAGAGGAAAGGTCAAATATATGCATGATTGAGATATCATGGGTCTAATGTATGATTATATCACACTAAATTACCCATGAAATATATGTGTGTATATAAATTATATGCTATATCCTAACATAAAATAAACAACATATGCAAAACATAGTAAACATGTGAAATGGTAAATATTTTTAGTATTTTTTAATTATTTGAATGTTTTTGTATCTTTTTGAATATCTATTTTTTTTTAATTTTTGGAATGTTTTAAAAGAGAGTGATATCCAATTATCCCACATAAAGGATACTTATAGTATGATCTATACTCTGAATGTGGTATAATAACCTGGTCATGTTGCTAAATATCATCTATATGTGCCAAATATGAATGTGTAGAATCTATGATGCTCTATGTATGTGTCATAGGAATTTATTATGGTAAAATAGTAATATAAGGTGTAGGAATTTTTGGAACTGACTATTTTGTGCTCTATAATTTATTTGATGTAATATTGGGTATTGTTACCTATTTGAAAACATGGTATTCTTTTGTAGGTAAATGACTGTGCTGTGGAGGTGTGAATGAGGATCTTGAAGAGTCCACTAAAGCTCAATGATGTAAAGGAATCTAAAGTATGGGGTGACTAAGAAAGGATATTTTTTGTTTCTTTCCATTTTTCACATGATTAAACTTAGTAGGTTGTATAATCAATTATCATGGAACAAGATTTGCCTGTTACAAAGTATGTTCATATGGAATCCCAAAAATTATAATTACAATGGTGACATGAATATAATTAAGATAACCATGCATGGTGGAATTTAATACACAATTCTTATGTATCCAAGTATGTCCTAATAACATATCAAATACTCCCATATGTGGTAAAACTCAAAATGTAGTTTTCATATGTGCTGGACTAACTTGGAGAAGTAAATAAATCTCACCAAAAACATGTTGTATCTTCCCATCGAATGATTTTATCTTTTTATTTGAAGGGAATAAATAATCATGTGTGTATCCAAAATGTGTGAGTAATGTTATGGTACATACATTATCAATCATAACACTATATACAGCTTGATGATCAATTTATGCCATAATAAATAAATAATGAAAATATGAGTCATCATCCATAATATCACTATCATAAAATGAAATATAAGGTCTCAAAACCATAAGAGGTATCTCACATATAAATGTACTAATAATTATATCTAATGGGTGGCCATAATGTTATGGAGGAGGATGTACATGATATGCCATTTTTACTTTTGGATTTATCTTAGAATGATTTTATAATGGACTATTAAATATATTTTTATTTTGATTATCATTTGGTTATGATCATAAATATGTAAGATAATCCTCAAAGGTAAGTTTATCACTATAAATAAGGTCCTATATCTTTTGATTTAGTTCATAACATATATTATTATAATGACTCACACATTGGTGGTATTCTATTCAAACCCATATAACCCTAGGGTGAGGTCATACTATATTCAACCCTACCATGGATGTGCTATTTCAACCCACTTTCCATAGGTGCACTGATTCACCCCACTTTCCATGGGTGTGGTCATATTATATTCAAACTCACTAAAACCTAGAGCATAACATAGATATTCAACCCTACTTCTTATTCTTTTACCATATCCAAAGTCTAGTCTAGTATTAACTCATCCATTCTTTCCCCAACTCTACCAAAATAGGTATTGGCATCATATCATTTTGGTAAAGATAAACTTATATCAACCACCATAGTATGAGGGAGAGATATGAGATGAAACTCTAATATATTTAGAAGTAATGAAGTTTGAGACTCATGTAATCATGTTAATTTTATCTTAGGTGCATTGGATAAGATTAGACTATTAGGTTGTTGCAAAACTATATTAACTATGGTAGTTGTGTCCTTTTTAGCCTCAATAGGTTTTACCTTGTATCTAGGTTTGATATGAAACTTGTTATTAGATCTAGTTGGTGTGTTAGATACATACTTGAGCTTGTTTAATGAAATATGTTTCACGTCTCTATCTTGAATAATATGGCATAAATCATCAAAATATTTGAATTTATTCAATATGTCTTGAATTTATTTATCCATCATTATATTTGTCATTTTGGCCAACATTGTATTATATATCAAGACATATTTATTAATTAGATCATTAGCTCCTTGTTTGATATTAGAAATTTGTGCATATGACATCTTTTTAGTAATGTTGATTGAAAAATGTGTTAAAAATTGATCAACTAAAGATTTGAATTCTTTTATTGATTGTATTTGCATATCGCAAAACCATCTCAAAGTATATTCATTTAATCTTCTTGGAAATAATTTGGTCAAAATTTTATCATTAAAAGCATAATCAAGGGATGCCACATTAAAAAATTAAATATGTTGCTTGAGATCACCCTTACCATCATAAAATGTGAAGTTGGGTGAAACAAAATTAGTTGGTATAGTGTAAAAAGATATCTCAAGTGCAAGAGGGTTATACAATACATCCTATAAATTAATAACACGAGGTAATTTCATATAATTTTACTTAATGTTGGTAACCTTAACTTGTAACAATTTTATATTTTGTATAATATCTTGCACATTTTTATGTGTAAGGTATGAAGTTTGAGAAGTCACCAAAGGGGATGTAAACATTTATGTTAAAATAGGCATTAAAACTAGTAATTGGGTTGAAGTACTAATGGTTACCTTGGAATATGTAGCAATAATTGTATTTTTTTTAGGAAACACATGTTTAAGAACATAACCCATGCCCCCACAAAATGTAGTATGCAATGTTGTGCTTAATCAATCGATGCATATGGTTACTCATATATGATTTTTTCTATTTTAATGTCTAATATAACATGTAATATCTTGTGAAGATATCAAGATTTTCATGAATATGCTCATGAAATAATTCAAATAATTTTTTTAGTATATGGTTCATTATCATTATTTCCACTCTCATTATTAATAGAATTTGACATGGTATTAGCTTAAGAAATTTTAAATGGTCTAAGGGGTAACTCAAGATATTCAATAGGAACACCACCTAATCTAGGGCTATGCCTATGTTGCATGCAAAGAATATAAAAAATATGAATAAAAATAATAAGTTAATACCTTAGGAGGATAAAAACCCTAGAACAAGCTAAGAATTGCATGGAAGACTCAGAAGTCAGGTTCACCAAATGCTTAACCCTTTTTGGAAATTAAAGGGTTGGGGAAAATTAGTTATTCAAGAGTGATACAACTTATTCCTTAAATCAGGATAATTAAATAATTTATTTAATGATATTTAATTTTAATGTTGAATTAATAAAATACTAGATATAGAAATTAAAATGCTAAATAATATTTTTCTTACACAATCATAAAGAAGAAAAAATACTTATCTTACCCAATGATGTACTGACATATCTAAGATATGCATGTGTAGAAATAGGTTATATGATACCTAAAAAATAATCATCAAATTCTATCAATATTCTTTTTATCTACCTAGACACTTGTATTTCCCTATAAACACTTGCATCAACACTACTATTTGAATCTTGATGATTTAATACTTTAGGGTTTCTACAAAAGTAATTCCTATGTTTAGTTAAAAGGATGAGATGTCTAAACTAGTTAAATAAATATGTAATAATTATGTGCTAATTTGTTATGACCTTTGAATTTTTTTTACTTTCTAATAATAGAAATAAATAGAGACTTAGCTAAAAAATAACTATTGTGGATGATCTAGGTTCTAAAAGTTGAGATCTAGGTAGTAGGTTATGTCATCAATAGGATTCTAGTGTTCATTTGCTCACTTGATAGTAACACCATCTATGTGTAGTGTCCTCAATGTGGTGCTAATTTCCTCTTTATGGGATTATTTTTTTATTTAGGGAAAACCCATGCCTATGTATGTATGTTCTATTCCTCTATGACCAAAATTTATAGCTCTGTATTATTCCTAGAAAATTTGATTTGATGTACAAACCTTAATCTCCTTAAAAATATGACATAATCAATAGTTGTGTGTGTGTTATTAGGATGGATTGGACATCCTCAACACCCCACTATGTAGAGAGTTGCCTACATACCGATACTCAGAGGAGGGATTAAATTTGATGTAGTTTTCCCACTTAGTGCTTGATGTATGTGTAAGTGAATGCTAGAATGAGAGTGGCCTTGGATGCCTCAAATGTGCTTGAGATTTGAAATGCTTGAAATCTGGTCTTAGGGATATTGTAGATGGTAGTATGTAGAAAGTAAGGTAGAATAAGGATCAAATACCTTAATTTTGCATAAATTTATCTTTGGTTTGAATATATTTTTCATTTACTTTCCATCTAGTGAGTAGAGGTGGATTATACTTGTATTTATAGGGTTATGTTGCTTGTATGGATAAGAAAATGAGGTTGGCAAGGGCACAGATTTGAAAAACTATCTATTGGTAAGAGCTGGGGATAAGGACAATGACATCTAGTTGGTGACACAAACACCATGTGGCTATAGTGTCCTAAATGTGGCACTAATGTCCTTTTGGTATACTGTTGAGAAAGTTTGATTGGGATTTGGGATGATAATTTTGGGACTATGTCTTGACTAGATGTTGGTGATTGTAGTCTGATGAATGATTAGAAATGTAAGTCTAATGCTTAAGGATAGGTCTATGGCTAGCCTAAGGATAGGTTAACTCAAGTGACACTCTTATCACCCAATCACCACTTTTAGGTGATTACATTTACCCCCTATATGCTACTAATGTAACAAAGCAAAATGACTAGTATAAAAGAAAAATAAGTATACCTAGACTTACCTTGGATGTGAAGCCTGTGTAGCTAAGTTTGAGTATGTAAATTTAGGTTTTTGTATGTGAAACATGATCCAAAGAAATTTCCTATAATGAAACATGCAAAAGATAGTCCTTACTTAAGAGATAATAAAAAGCAAAAGACTATGCTAAAATGAAATAATTGAGTAAATGTGAGTAAAGAGAGAGGAAAACAATGAATCCACCTCATTAGGTATATAAACCAATCCATTAATATGGTGATAACTTGTGTGTGTGAATGTGAATAGTGATCATATCATTGAATATCTTGAACTAAACTGATGGATTGATCAATCCTCATATGGGTGGCTCAAGAACTCAATCTGGTTTTGACTACATCATTGCCCACCCTTGCTCGATGATCCTGAGCTCTATGAATAGCTTGGATAAGACCATAAGTGTGTCCAAACCTCTCATGTAAGTTGATAAATAACTCAAGTAGGAAATGAATCCATCATTGCTCCATATTTTAAATAGATGCATCTGTAACTATACTATACAAAGTGATAAAATTATCTAATTGAGTAATATAATTATGTATTCAGATCTGTAGCCACTTGGGTATATTAGGCAACTTTGGGCCACTCAAGAATGCCAACCACTATAGATGGAGTAAGGCATGAATATGGTGACAACATAGAATGTGATAGAAAGTGTATATAACATTGATAATGACATGGATTTTTCATTAAATTTGATCAACTTGTCTAAAGCTGAGTATATGGAAACTATGTATTGTGCACATTCTCCCAATCTAGTATTTGAGTATATTGAATCTAAATCAAGTATGTAATAGTTAAACCTATGTAACTGATCTAAATGTATGAGTGATCATTCCATGCATGCTTCCCACAAATTTGAACAACTAGTATGAATCTTAGCTAAAATGAATGTATTTGAGAACATAATAGCCAAACATGTAATTGTATATGTGCAAATTTGTATTATACGTAGTGTACTTATCTAAATGATCTCAACTATCTTGAATATGGGGCTACTAGAAAATAGCACTTTATAGTGGATAATATCACCCTATGGTGCTAGTGTCCCAATCTAGGTGATATTGACTACCTGGTTTTATTTTTATGTGATTTGAATTGACTATTGAGTCTCTATTCCATTCTATGTCTACCCTGAGTTTGATATCTAAAACCAAGCTTGTGTGCTGAAATGTATCCATGAAAAGCAATGTAAGAGCCTAATCTATATGACAACCCCTATAAATATACCCTCTTTTAAGGGTAGTTGTGAACTTTTTAAAGGAACTACCCTCTAAAGTAGTAGCTCTATACAATGTTTTAGCTAGAGCATGTGTATGATATTCCAATATAATTTAAAACATAACATTAGAATGTAAGTGTATCTATGCATAAGTAGGAAATGTAAGATGTATGCTTTAAGTGGGTGGATGTGGCAATTTATAAACTTAGATCAATGTAAATTCCATTAATGGGTAGATGATAACTAGTTTGGATTGGTGTAGTGGACTAGAGTCCTATCTGGAATCTAAAAGCACTCGATAAGAATAAGTAAAGCATGTGTGTATGATAAAATTGACTATACTAGGATATATAAAAATATGAAATATTTATAAATTATTAGAAATGTAAACAATAAAATGCATACAATCTATAAAATTTTATATTTTTGAAATATTTGAATGTTTTTGTATTTTTACATATTATATTATTTTTGTGTTTTTTGAGTATAAGCTATGTATAAGAAAATGAAAGTAAATTGTGTACAAGGAGTGAGAGAGAGAGAAATAAGTATGTACAAAGGTAAGAACCATTCTAACCTATGAGTCTCATGGAAGACTCACCATCACCATGACATATTTTGAAGAGTGGAACTATGATCATGCATGCAGTGTGAAAGGGAAACCATGAGCCCATGATTATGTGTGTTATATAATTTAAACCGAAACCTACCTCAATAGTGATGCTATGATGTTGTGGCATTGGATATGATTCCTTATGAACTATGGGGTTCTTAGGGACCCATTTGGTAGAAGTAGAATCTATAGGTGATGTAGGTTCCCTATGATGAGAATCCCTAGACCCCAATATGACTGATCTTGACATAAACTAAGTAAAGGAAGGTCCTTTAGAATCTGTGACGTATCTATGATGTAATGGCCTCTAAGGGAGAGTATGCATGCATATATACATTATAGAATTATACATGGCTTGCTTTGAATAATTTGCTAAATATTGTGATGTATGCATATGAGATATACTCTCTACTTTAATTGATAATCATGCAATATCTAGTAGTGGAATTAAAATTGTAATTGGTGTTGATGCTAGAAGTGTGACTGGAATCTATGTTAGAACTACCTATGAGATGGGAAGAGGATACTCATATGAGACACCCTCAATCTTAACCACTTGGTTAGTATGTATCTACTTGAGGCATCAATGTAATTTAGATGGGATGGCTCAGAGCTGATGTAATCATGGATTGCCCAATAATATGTTAAATAAACCCACACCAGGTACTAATAGAAATTGAGTGGTTATGTGTGCTATTCCAAACTATAATGGAAACATAATCTCCCTAATGGAGCTCTGAATGTGGCCACTCAAACCTCTAATGACTATATCAGTGGAGAATATATCCTACTATGTGTATCCCAAGTGTTGTAAGAGTGTCATAGTGCACATGCTTATGCTTGACCCATTATCAACTATGACACTGTGAATAGGATGGTGGTCTATATATACTCATATGAAAAGCACATGTAAATCTATCATCATCCATAATCTCCTACTTTTGAAATGTGATAAGTGGCCTAGGTGGCACTATAATGTGATACATGCCAATAATTTTTATGTAAGGGATGCGTCTCATTTGTAACTATGCGATAAGAAGTTTATGGTGGATGAGCATGGTATGTATAATGAACACCTGATGTTACCCCTACCTCATTAGTTATATGATTTGGGAAAGGATTTATAAATATCTTAAGTGACTTTTCCTTGATTTTATATTTTGGTGCCTCTATGGGCATGCCCACATAAATAATGTTAGCCTCAATGAGATCTTATATCTTGTGCTTAAGGCTAATGCAATTTCTTGTCTAATTCCTAGTTCCCTATGATACTCACATAATAATTTGAATCATAAATCTTTGGAAGAGGTCATGTTGAATCAACCTCTTTAATGGGAGGGAGAGATATGACATTGCATTCCAATTGTTATTATTGAACTCATGTTGGTGATTATGATATATTAGTGAAGACTCTACATTAAGGAGCTCATAAAACCAATATGGGAGAAAGCTCTGAAGTTTCATTGACTATGGCCTTTTGATCACTTTTATTTTTTTTTGGCGCTGACCTTATATGAAAGTTTGTTTGGAATCTTAATAATAGTATCTAATCCATTTGTATACTTGAGTTTTCCCATTGCTAAGAGCTTAACCTCTTGTTCCTTAACTATGTGGTACATATCAATACACGTGGCAAAGTTCTTGAATAAGATTTATTCATGAAGTGCTAGTAATAGACTCTATTTGAATATATCTTGAAGCTCTCTATTTGCCATGGGGCTAGTCAATTTTGATAAGATTGTCTTGTATCATAAGACATAATTGACTATGGGCTCATTTAAATTTTTATTTAGTTGTGCCACTTGTGCATATGCTATATTATCACTTATGTTTGTAGACACCCCATTCTAGCCACAATTGGCTTTAGAATGATTTATACCAAATAATAAAAACTAAGCCTATAAATCACTGAACATCCTAATTTCATTTACACATCATTCATCAAAACTCAAAATCATGTTGAGGCATCCCTATTTGAGGTATTATATCACACATAATAATAACCTCTCACTGATTCATCCCTAATCATCTTATGATGTAACAATTGGTAGTTTGGCCTCTGAACCCATTAAGTGGGACACTTGATCAATTATCAAAAGAGATAAAATGCTAATCAAAATGAGTCATCTAATTAAACAAGATTAAATGCTTATCTAAATTATCTATTTGTAATTAGTGAATATCTAAAAATGAAAATTCTAAAAATCAAAATATGAAACCTTTTCATCATTGCCTTTATGAGTTGTCAAGCTCTTCCAAAATATCTAATTTGAGATCCATAACTAGTAATTGAAAATCATAATTACATGACATATTTTAACTCAACTAGAGTTAGTCTCAACTCACCTAGGGTTATTTTGAACCCATTCCATGTTTAAACTCAACCTTAACTCACCTTGGGTGAGAATTAACTTTTGAAGCTATAAATACAAGGCCGTGCCTATTGATCAATAATATTTGATAGTGTAGTGTTATTATGCAAGATTTAATCTATAATATTAATTCAAGTAGTGATACCATGCCAAATTTATAAGCCAACCAACCAAGCCAAGGTACCAAGGAAAGGTGAAGTAAATGAATCTCTATTGGTGAATATTTATTGATATACAAACTAAGCAAGCTAATTCAACAAGCCATTTGGAGCTCCAAGGAAGGTAAAAGAATGATTTATTTTATGTTTTAGATATGCTTTCTTTTTTATGTTTGTTACCTATGCTCCCCCTAGTGTCTAGGCTAGAGGTGTTAAATGTTTAGTGTGTTATTTTGATTTTTTTTATTGGACTAACACAATACTAACCTCCCCTCTTTATATTCCTTGTTCACATCATGACATGCCCGGTTGGACCTACACCCCAAAAATTTATTCCCAACGCATTTTAGGACATCCTCCTAACAAGTTTCATGTCTAAATCTAAAATTACTGACCAAAAAAGTGGAAATTGAAGGCTCATAATCATTCTACAAGAAATATGTAAATTTTATATATATAGTTACATTTGTACTCTTTGTAATCATGATATTACAAAAATATCATGACTTTACAATCATGATATCACCTTAACTATAGTGATATTATGATAACTATCAAAATATTACATTAAACCATCATGGTTTGGTACTAGCTATTCTTTTTTGGGAAGAATCATGAAATCGATAATATCTCAACTTTGTAGTCATGATATTACCTGATAAGTAGTGATATCACCTGATAAGTGGTGATTTTATGTGATAAGTAGTGATAAGTAGCAATATTGCCTAACCATAATAGTTTTTCACTGGTTTTTTTGTAATTTCAAGGTAAGTTGTGATATTACATCAAGTTCTGTGATATTGTATTAAGTTCTATGATATTATTTTAATAATTGAAACTTTTCACTAACTCTATTTTCTATAGGGAAGTTATAGTTTTGTGTAATAGTTGTAGTTTTGTAGGTAAAATGGTGATATTTCTTTGTGTTTCTATGGTTTTGCATTGTGTGTAAATTTTTTGAAAGCCAAGAGCTAAAATTCAAAAGACATTTGTTCACTTATGTTTTTATTCTAAGCACAAGGACCCCCTAACATATTTTGTAGGACCCAAAGGCCAAGAAAAGACATTTTAAAACACTCTAAATTATAAAACCCACATTTGAATTTGGTGTTTTAAAATATTTTTACTTGAGATTTATTTTTCATTTTATTTAAAGTTTTGAACACAATTCCAAGGGGATAAACTTCATGTAATTTTTTTTTTAGTGCTATAAAAATAAACTCTCACTTTAGTTAAATACTCATAAGAGTTTTCATTTGTATGTTTATTGTTTGAAAGTTTGTTTAGCAAAATGAGTGTCACGTGTATGCTCCCCCCATCTCCTTTAGGTAATTTGGATGATAAAAATGACCACTCTTTAATTTTGTCACTTTAGTCCAAAAGCATGGAAGGAAAGTTGCTAAGTCCATCCTAAAAATCTATATGATTTAGGTGACCCCAAAATGACCCTAAATTCCATCCACTTTTTCTATTTTATGCAATTTGGCTTGTGGGTAGGAGTTCATCACCTCCTCATGGGTTATCTAGGGAAGTGTTGACCCAAGAATTCATCTCTGGATATCACTTCAACTCTATTCCATAGTAGGGGTATAAATATTAAGGTTGACTTACTAAGATGCTTGATTGAGTTGTTGAACAACTTTGTTAGTAAGGGACTACCTCAGAATGTATAATTAACTCGAACATCACATTATACTGAGCAATTGATGAATGTAGTGGTTATGAAAAGGACTATAAATTTTCACAAAAAACTAGTTAATGTGGATCCAAATGATGTGATGTGCACTAATGTTAGCCACACATATGGGACCATTTATAAATGAATGAAAATTGATAGTTTAGACAACCCCACTTGTTACAGACATATTGTTGATGCAGGGCAAGTAGCCCAAAGTTCCATGTCTCTATATAAACTATTGAGAGAAGAGGGGGAATAAAAAACCTAATTTTCATATGCTTTTACTTTTTGGATTAAAAAATTAAAATCCTCTCAAGAGAAAGTATATAGATAAAATTTGATAGTATGATGCCACCTTGTCAGTTTTAAGATTTAGGATGTTACACTTAGCTGTTTTTGTTATTTATCCTTTCTAATTACATGGAATTAAGTCAAAACTATTTTTTTGTCATACTAAATGTAAAATGAGTCATGTTTTTACATCAATCCTTTTTTTGAAGAGGTGTTATGCCATCCATTTGATGCCACACTTTGTCTTAGTTATTTGTCAATTTTTTTATGTGTGTGTGTGTCAATTGTTTGAAAGGGGTGTCATTATGCTACCCATTTCAATCCAAGTCTTATGCATTATAATCTTTGAAACAAATATTTTTTTGTGATTTTAGAGAAAGATAACATCATTACATTGCTTAAATTATTTCAAAGATTTGTTGCCTTGTGTCTAATTGTTATTTCAAAACCATGTGTGCCTTCTTGGTTTATGCCTATTATCATCATGTTGTTTATTCTTGTCTATCTTGTTGTCTATTTTGAAGAACCTAGTCTTCTAAGTTAAGTTCAAAATTAGTCTTGACAAGTTTAGATTAAAATATTGATTTGTTTTTTGCCTAGGTCTTGTGTAATTCTATCTTAATCATTTACGTTTCGATTTTAGGTTATGCAACTTAGGCTAATTGTTTGCTCGATTTAAAGAATATATTTGTGCCTAGATTTGGGAAGTGGTGTATCTTCCATATGCCTAAAGTTCAATGTATTTTTCCAAAATATTAAATGTGTGTTTAAATCCAAATGCCTAGTTTGATTGAAAGTGTTTTAAATTTGTTAGATTAATTATCTTGCCTTTTAGACCCAGTTTGTTTAAAGTCTAGCTTTTATGCCTTGTTCCCAAAATACCTAGAAATTTCTCATTTGTTTTTAGACCTAGTGTTGTTTAAAAGTATAGATTTTTCACCTTGTTCCCAAAATACCTAGCAATTCACTTCTATTTTGTTTCAATTATAGATCTTGTGTCATGTTTCCAAGAGTCCTAACATCTTACTTCTTCATTTTAGACAGTTTTTTTGAGTGTATATTTGTGCCTTATTCCCAAAGACCTAGCAACCTTTTTCATTTTTAGACCTAGTTTAGCATTAATTGAAACACTTTTTTATCTAACTTTGGAATTTAATTTTACCCATCCACTTGACCATTTGTGTAAGACATTTGACATTAGACCACTTTAGACAAAGTTTATCATTGACCACTTTGGAGAAGTAGCTCTAGTTCTTAGACCAAGTTTTAGACCAAGTTCAGACCATTTATCTTTTAGGCCTTATTTTTAGGATTTTTTAGAACTCTAAGCTTATCTTTGAAGAACATTAGTCATTGATTTGGATGTCTTGTTAAACTTGTAGTGGAGACATGTATAATCTAGGTTATGATAACATGGTCATGAATGATGACTTTGTGTAGGACCTTATGACAATGATGTGATTTGTGAGATGAATCATTATCCTCCTTACACTGCTCAATCTAGGGAACAAATCCAAGATCCATTAGCCATGTTGACACACCTCTATATTCAAAGCAAGATCAAGATCAAATCATGTAATATATTACTAGCATACCATCAGCTATAGAACAAACTCAATAACATCTATATTACGTTACTATTCCATCAACATATGATCCTTATTTTTTTGATCATAACTTTCTTGAAAAAAAGGATGAGGTTTTAGTTAGAGATGTGAAGGTAGGGGCCAAGTTTCCAATAGATTTCCCCCACAAATTTACCTAGTATAGTTAGAGTGAGTCTCAACATGCCTTATACCCAAATCATTAAATAGGCCTCTACTAAAAATCCTCAAATGCTCATGTAAATGTCATATAAAGACCTAAATATGCTTGCAAAAGGAAAGTGCCTCATGGAGGACCACTTTATACAAATGCAATAAGCATATCAAACTTATTTGAATTTAACACATAGTTTTAATGCCATGACCATGTCAAATTCTCCACTCATAGAGTTAGCTCCTTCAACAAGAGTATTAATTGAGTTGATAGGACAAGATAATTTAGGTATAGACCCATTTATACAAATAACTTTAGTTAGTGATATATATAATGTCCCATCTATTGAAGAGGTGGCTATTTATTCTATGTAGAATAATATGCCAAACATGGTGGATAACATGTAAGTGTCTTTTAATTTAGGCTAAAGTGATTTAAATATACCAATAAATTGTTTGTAACAACAAGTGCCTTTAGTTAATACCATAGTGGTTCACAAGAGTAGGGAGAGGAACTCTTACATCCTAACCATAAAAGTTGCCTCTAATCCCAAACTAACTACTTATTCAAACATGAAATCATAAGGATTAAGTAATCAAACACTAACTAGTACCTTGCCTCAACAACACGTGACTAATGCTATTCCACCTCAATAGGTGATGGCTAACATTCCATAACAACAAACACAATCTAACATACCACCGTAATAGAGGCTGAATATTATGCCAACTCAATAAGGGGTAGAAAATATTCCACCTTGATAGGTAGTAACAAATGTACCTCTCCATTTGTATACCAATATGCCTTTACAATTTAAAACATTATCTAACAAACAATGCATGTTTATTAGTCAAAGATAAATACCGAACACCCAAAAAAAATTTACTTCATAATTAGTGTTTATACAACAAAGAGGTAACACTATTCCACAAGTACCAATTAGGCCACAATTACCTTTTATTCAATACATGCTATAGATATAAAGACATGGCCTTAGTCCATAGGTTTTGCTTATTCAGCTAGGTTTGACTAATCGACAACAAGTCCCTACTCAACCTCAACATGCACAATACTTTACCCAAAGCCATATTCTTCCATTACAACCCCAATTCCCTCAAATCTAGGGCTATATACCAAATCCAAACCAAAATATAACATAATAATGTGTGAAATTTCAATAAACCCATCTCAATTCATAGATGCATATTCTTAGTTAGTTCCCTCATCAAACCAACATTCCACAACAAACCATTCCTCTATTATAACTCAGTTAAGGTAATCCATCCTTGACAACCCAACCTCTACTCAGCTAAATGTTTCATCTAGTTTCATGGCACAAGAACTAAAAAATATGAAGTATGCAATTATCTCCATTTAATCAAGGAAAGAAACCAAGAAGTTTAAGTTAGATGACATGTGTTCATACCCATTCAACATGGAGTATCTACATATACCATTTCCTCTAGGGTATGAACCACCAAAATTTGATAAATACAAGGGTAAAAGAGACCCTAAGGCTTATTTTATAAAGTTATTTATTTCTTACCAACTAGTGGATTACAATGACATTTATCTCCTCCTTCTATTTCCCCAAAGTCTAGTAGGATAAGCTTTAGAGTGGTTCCTAAAATTGCCAAAAAATTCCATATCTAATTTTGATGACCTTTCAAACAAATTTATGCAACATTTATCCTATAATATTAAACATGATATTTCATTAGCATAATTGACTCAATCCAAATAAAAAGTTAGTGAAATCTATCTATAAATATGGAGATCACTTTCTAGTCATTTCACCCACAACTTACTAGACAAATAATTGGCCGTTATGTTTACTAAAAAATTACACAGTGAGATATCCTATCATCTAAAACTTTAGTGTGTGCATAATTTTAAAGAGATGAATGACAAAGATTTACTAATTGAAAATTACTTATTAACAAAGTGATTATTAAGTTGACCTCCTTGAACCAAAATTAGAACCAAAACCAAGAAATATGCTACAATCAAAACTAGAACCAATTTTAAGTGCAAGCATTGACACCAACCTAGGCTAGTAACTATGAAAAATATAAATAATGTAATTGAAACAAGAATGTTATTGGAAATGGAATAACTAAGTTGTGTCATGTTTAATGTTGAAAACACCATCTTCTCAACCCATGCCTCAAATGCAACTTAATCCTCATCAATAATCCATTCAACAAGTGCAGCCTTCACAATAACCTAGACCAACTCCACAAATGTAACAACCAATACATTTTAAAACCCTTATAATAAGAATGAAAATCACTACTTGAGTCTTTAGTGACCTTGGTGAACCTATAGAATCAATTTTTAATAAGTTAATTATAGCTAACATGATTAGTTGGCCAATTTCAAAGCACTATTTTGAGGGTATCCCTTACCCAGACTTGTACCAAAAGAATGAGTTCTATGAATACCATTGTGTTCATAGACATAATCTATGCCATTATGTGTAGATCAAACACCTCATTGAAAATATATTGGAAAATAGGGAGATTACATTGGATAATAGAGCATCTATATCTAATTAGAACCTGGGAATCTACCAAAACCTTTTTCCATAACATAACAATCAACAAGAACAACAATGAAGGCTAGAGAAATAAAAAAATAGTATCAACATCCATGAAAATAACAATAATACTAGAAATAAAAATAACACCATCAACTGAATAGGAGGAACCAAGGCCAAAATGATTCCAATAACCAATAGTTTTACCATGTAGTTGCACATGACTACACCAAAGTTATAGGTCATATTGAGGGAGGTCATATTTCAACCATCACTATTAATCCTAGACCAAGTTATAATAGAACATGACCATTGAAAAAAAATTCTAATGCACTTATGCCAGTAATCCTTCCTTGACCTAAGACCACAAAGAAGCACAAAAATAAATATGGATTACTATTTTGATACCTTATACTAATAACTCATAATTACCCCATGACCATAACCAAGTGCATCGATAATCAAGACTTATCCTATCTATTCCCCCCTATTAACATTTTCTAACAATAGTGGTCTTATATCTAATCTTGATTTCAACAGTCAAATATTACCATTCTTGGCACATAACCTCTTACCAATGAACCTATCCAACCCACTGTCCTAGCTAGGAACAAGCTAATTGCCATTGTTAAGGAAAAGACATACGACACTATGAAACAACTTTATAATATGCCTAGATAAATATCTATTTATTTATTTGTTGCATATATACTATCCACAAGAATATCTTAACATTTCTCTTAGGCCAATCCCAAGTTCCTAATGACATAACCCCAAAAAAATTCCAAGCATTGGCTAGACATTTAGCCCTAGGCCAATAATTGACCTTAGGCCAAAGTGATATGTCATCCCTTTTCCCTCTCCATAACAATAACCTATACATTAAAGTTATCATAATGTGACATAAAGACAAACACGTCCTCATAGATAACGAGTCAAGCCTGAATATTATGTCTTTAAATCTCATCAAGCATCTAAGATTTATAACAGCTGATCTATAACTAGAAATAATTACTATCAAGGCCTATGATAATTAAAAGTGGCAATCATAAGGAACTATAAGCTTGCCATTTATCATTGGGCCCTTGACCCATGATACACTTTTCCATGTGTTGGACCTAGATCTTATAATTTGCTCCTGGGTATACCTTAGATACATGAAATATATGCAATCCCTTTGACATTTCACCAATGTTTCAAGATCACTCACTTAGGCATGGAGGTCACCATTAATGGATATTTGCATCCCTATGAACATTACAAACATTTAGAGGTGGAGTATAAAAGTTATAGCTACTACTTTGGCTTAGATATAATTCCTAAAAAGGCTATATACAAAGATATTTATTGAGTTACTAGAGGCCAATTGTATAGAGACAAATAGTCTTGATTCATCTTCACATATGCGTCTTATTGAAATACCTAATCATTTTACTATCTCAACCACTGGCCCTACAAAGTATTTAACCCATGACACATTCCACATTGCTAAACTAATATAGAACCACAAGTCCTATGGAAGACCTAAAGCTAAGCCACCTTGCATGGAATGACAAAGAAAGGGAAGGGCAAACTTCAGAATCCAACTTCTATCATTTTCACACTAGTCACTAGATAAGAAGAGGACCCACTTGACAATAATGAATCCTGATCATATAATGACAAAGACCAATTGATATAAAAATTATAGATGTCCCATTCCTAAATGGATAATGGGAAATCAAGCCTATGAAGGAGGAAGCCTCAGGCTAAATCAATAGAGAACTATTAAGCCAATTTATATAATTTGGTACAAAGGAACTTATGGTCTTAGATTTAATTTCTTGGGGATTACCCTACATATCTCGCTCATATTCTAATACCAATGTCTAGTGATGATGATGCTGATAAAAAAGCAGAGTCTGA
Source organism: Torreya grandis (assembly GCA_037957365.1). Taxonomy (NCBI): domain Eukaryota; kingdom Viridiplantae; phylum Streptophyta; class Pinopsida; order Cupressales; family Taxaceae; genus Torreya; species Torreya grandis. Next base: position 1,005,031 of record JARHVA010004508.1, read on the forward strand.
TCATAGAATTTATGAAGACCTTGCCAATACCAAACTATTTGACCTATATGTAATTTTTATCATTACCCCAATTATCTGATGTAAACCACTTCCTATTTATCACCCTCAACTTATAGCCTTAGACTAACAAGAACCCACAATGCTTGTAGATGAGTTTGAGAATGATGAGGCTTTTTATGATTTTTTAGGCCTTGTAGACATCCAAAATTGGCCACCAATGGCTTCATACCTAATTTTAGAGTAATTACTACCAACCATTTAACATCTAGTCTAATAATTTCTATAGGTCTCAAATTTGGCTTCCTAACCATGCAAATAAATCAATTTAGCCCGTAAATCAATTAAATCATGTAAATACATACATTAAATTAATTAATACTTGGAAAATGTGCAAAATCATAACAAAAATTAATTAAAAATCAAATCCTAATTAAATCTTAATTGAATTAATATATGAGCAACTAAATCAATTATAAAAAAGGAAAATTCAAATAACAATAAGTATCCTAAAAATCATCTTAAAAGCTAATCATTATCTTTTTGTGATTTGTCCAAATGCAAAATATCTCAAAATATATATTCATGCTTATCATGAGATTTTGGACACCTCTTAACCCTACTAGGGTTAACTATGTAAACCAAAGGTAAGATTTAGCCCATTCCAAGACATTTCAAAACCTATAAAAGCAAGCCTAGAGCTCTTTATTTTTCATGAGAGGTTGGATGAGTAAAGTTATTTTGCAAGAATTTGAGCATAAATGCAAACATAGTATTATAATTCTAAAATCAACCCAAGCCATCAAGGCAACCATGGTTCCAAGTGGAGATGGAGATAGCCAAGCCCCATTGATGAAGATATTTTTATCACAATCTGAGCAAGCCAATGAAGAGATATATTGGAGCAATCAAGGAAGGTAAGGAAAGTTATCATTTCTTTGAATTTAGTTATGTTTTCAATTTGTTTGTTCACTAAACTCCCCTCATGATCTAGGCTTATAGATGTTAGCTTGCTAGTGTGTTGATTTCATTATTTTTAGAAATAACACTATACTAACCTCCTCTCTTGAGTCAAATTCCTTGATCAGAAATGGCATGCCTAGTGGGACTGTCACCCAACAAAGTTGATCTTAAAGCCTTCTAAATTATTTCACTAACATTTTTCATATCAAAATATGATCTTGATAACCAATGAAGATGAAAAAATAGTTAAAATTCCATTCATGGATTTCTATGTGATAACCCACAGCCTGATATAAGTAACTAATAGGCCATCTTGCAAAGCTTAATTTAGGGTCATACGTACACCATTTTTACTATGTGTTTTCTCCTAAATTTTTAGAATATGCTATCAATTTACCTTAAAGTTTCATAACATTTTCACAAAATCTTTAAATAGGAGTTTGAATCTTTCTAAAGTTTCTAATCGTTGTTTTTTGGTTTCATTTAATTGGGTTTTCTTTGTCTAATCATCCTATTGAAGGTTTTGTTGAGTTTTAGTGCTAACATTGAGCTAAATAATATTTGTGCATTGTGTTTATTTTGACTTTGGGTTCACAAGTAACCCATCTTGGTCCTTATCAATCAGTATCAGTTACTTCTAAAAAATTAGTTTGCTCACAACCAAAAGTGCCTCAAAGTAGGGGGTTATTATCTAACAATTGAAGGTTAAAAGATTGGTTTGAAGATAAAATTTCATGTTTTGATTAATCACACATTTTAATTTGGGTTTTAAAAATAACTTATTCAAATCATGTACATTTGAATTTTGGTCTAAAATGAACATGTTTAATTTAACACATTTGGATATTGGTGCTTAAAAGGAATATAGGACTAGTTAAGTCTTATAAACATTTTGTTTTTAGTGCTTAAAATAAATTCTAAGTCTTGAATATTTATAATTGGTGCTTTAAAACAAACCTAAGACAAATCTTGAACACTTGAGATTTGGGATTAAAATGAACCTATTTGCTTTTACTTCATTTGGTTTTGTGAAATTCTTTCATTTTTCACACTTAAGCTAAGGGGCCTAATAATGAACCATGCCAAATTTAAATTGGTGCTTAAAATCAATCTTCACTCACAAATTGTTTGCAAATTATTTATTATGTGTTTGTTTCATAAAAAAGATAATGCATGTATGCTCTCTCCCCATCCCTTAAAGGGAACTTGTGAGATCAAAAGTGCCTTTCCATTGCATTTTAGTGTCTAGTCCAAGGCATAGAAATAAAGTTGCCTCGGCTCTTCCCAAAAAATCACATAGTATTGGGTGATCTAAAAACAACCCTAAAGTATTTCTACTTGTCTTTTATTTAGATGCATTTTATCTTGTGAAGGGGATTCCATTACCTCTCACAAGTGATTTAGGGAATCATTGACCTAGGGCTTCATCTCCCAAGAGTGTTTCAACCCCTCTACATAGGGGGGTATACAAATTGGGATTACCCCACTAGGATGGTTATTTGAGTGGTTCAACCATCTTCATTAGTGGTAGGTTAAGCTCGAGATGTATGATCAATATGGACATCACAATAAACTAAAAAAGTGATGGATGTAGTGGTTGTGAAAAGGATAATACCTTTTCACAATAAGATGATTGATGTAGACTCAATTGACATGATGCTTCTCTTGTGTGCATATGTGAAAGTGTGTACACATGGGATCAATATAGATGGTCAAAAACTTATAGGTTTTAGTCAACCCCACTTTGCCATACCTTGATAGGATTTAGAATGATATACTTGTATTTTTGTCATTTATTCTTATATTGTTTAGTGTGTTAGAAATAAAAATTGTTATTTAAACCATGTCATGAATGAGTCTTTTGTCCAACATCACTCCATTATTTGAGGAGGAGTTATGCCATCAATTTGACACCTTGATTTAACTTAGTAAGATTTTGTATTATAATATTAAGTGTGGCACTTGATTGAGATGGCTAACGTTATGCTCCCCAAATCATTATCAAGTTTTTGCCTTTAAGTATTTGAAACATAAACATTGTCACATCTTTTGGGAGTGCTAATGTCATTTTTATGCTCAAATTATTTCAAAATACTTGTCTTATTTTGTGTTTGAATTATCATTATTCATAACCAATCATTTGAGCCTTATTGGATATTTATTTAACATGGTCATATTTTTCAAAATTTTCAATATTGTTTGGTTAACTAAAGCCTCAGTTTTCAACACTTGAGTTTTTAATTAACTTTAACAAGTTTGGATTTAAACATTGATTGATTTCTATTTAAGCCTCATTTCATAGGGGCTAATACACAAATCTTTCTCTTTTGGGCTGTATAACTTAGGTTAATTGATTACCCAAATTTGATAACTATTGTTTGTTTGTTTCAAGCCTATCATCATCATTATTATTTGTGCCTTTATTTAAGAGAGCACAACCTTTCTCCATGTGCCTTTTGCCTTGTGGCTTATGCCAACTGATCATGTTTATGTTTTATTTCATGTGTTAGGTTTATGTCAAAGTGTTTCAAGTTTTTTAGTTAAAATTTCATCATCATCTTTATTTAAAGACTAGATTTTATTGCTGTTTGGCTAAAATTCCTAGCATAGCCTTTTTGAGCCTAGCTTTTGACTCCACATTTGGACAAAAAACCTAGAAACATTTCCCTTTCATAGTTTAGACCTACTCGAAACACTTTGGACATAAAGTTTGACATACTAATTTTTATTCAGATGTTTGACCTTTTGTGTTTATGATATTTGACATTAGACTATTTTATGCCAAGTTTTAGCATAGACCATTTTTGAGATATAACTCCATTTTTAGACCATTGTTTGGAGATACAAATCCACCCCTATTTTTTGACTATGTTAGACCAAATTTGAATCTTTTGTCCTTTGGACATTAATTTATAGAGTTTGTAGAAATCTATAATCTCTTATGATAGAATGGCCACAAAAATTGACAACAATCATGACCTATTTGAGGAATAAAGTCAAATGTATGCTTACAATCTAAATCAAGTTACCAACTAGGATGATATGGTTTATGAGGAGGACTTCGATGCTTTGGCTTGTGTGAGTAACCAAGATCTGTAATTCCCAAATCTTATCTTATTAGTACCTCATACTTTGGCTTGTACAAGCACCCAAGCTTTGTAATGCCCTATCTTTATCATACTAGGACCTCATCCTTTGGCTTGTGCAAGTAATCAAGTTTCATAATGCTATATCACTACCATTTCAAGGATTCATCCTTTGGATCATGTGAATAACCAAGATTTGCAACACCCTATCATTATGCAACCACCACTCATCCTTCATCTGTTACCAACCATTCCCCACTTTAGAAAATCCCAACAAATCCAATCAATATCCCAAGCCAATCCAATCAAAATCCAAACCAATCCAATCAAAATCCCAACCAATCCAATCAAAACCCCAACCAATAAAATCACAAATAGTACCCCAACCAAGCCAATCAATACTCCAACCAAGCTAATCAGTACCTCTTCAACTGAGCCAATTAGTTAAGGATCAATAAATATTCAAAATTGGTATTTTATAGTTAATTATAAATCAAGGCTAATAAAACAAACCAATATAATATGTTTTTATTGAACCAATAATTTGTGATAATTCAACATGTGATGAATCAACTTTAAATCCTATACCTATTATTAAGGAGTCTCACTCTGATAAGCCAGTCTTTGTTGAGTCGCTTCTTAATGATTATAACCACCTTTAGGTAAATCATTATTGTTGCCATCAAATTGTGTACTCTAGGATGTTCTATGAAATTCCTTCAATTTGATGCAACATTGAATCATCCCTCAAGTTTGTGGGAATGTATAAGAGAGGTGATTCTCTAAGATTGAAAAGGGATAGCTCCTTGAATTCTTCTCTAAGTGTCTTTCACCTAATCTAATGCTTGTTCATGAAAAGAGTCAAGAGTTTGCATAAAACAAAAAGCTATGTTAAAGAGGTGATCCACCAAGAATTTACCCCACTAACTATCACACTTCTACTGAATAACAATGCTTTCCAAGACTAATTCCATGCATTGAAAGATAATAACATAGTGTTTCAATGTGAAGGTAACATGCTTGAGACAATCAACAAGATAATTGACCTAAGGGGTAGATTACACACCATAAATATAATTGCATACTTGAAAGAGTGTTTAATGCATTTAAAACACTTCAAATGACCTAATAAAATTATAAAATTTGTTTAAACATGGAGGGTAAAGGGAGTAAGGATGATGCTATCACTTGGCTCTACTATACATCACTCACATACTCAAATAGAAATTCACAACTCAGAATTGGTCTTGTATTCAATATTCAAAAGCAAAGTGCAATGTCATTTTAGTAGGGCTTCACCATACCAAAAATATGGTCCCTTGAAATGGCTAAAATGGTTCACTTTATAAAACTTTGGGTAAGAGAGAGAGAGAAGAGAAGCTAAAGAGGCATAAGGACATGTGTCCACATGTGAGAATTAGTTACAAATGAATGAGAGAGATGGATGGGGTGAGCCATGTCATGCCAAGAGGTTTACTTATCCAAAAAAAGTCATGAGAATGGTGGCAAGTGGCATAAAGCCTTCAAGAGTGGAACATGAAACTAATTCTATTGAAGATCATCCATGAGAGTTCAAAACTAAAAATAGAGAAGCTGACACATAACACTATTGAAGGGGAATGGGACTCATGATGATAGTTAGAAAATGTTATTTCTAACTACTAGCTATCCTATAGGCACCTGTAGTTGTCAATTTCATGGAAGAAATGAATTGAGCCATCAACCTATCCATTTTTATTACTTTGTCTACATGAGATGTTTGGGATTCAACCATTTTTTATCTCCATGTCTACTCTCATGTTCTTGCCAAGTATTTTAAATAACAATGGCTATTATCCATAGTTTAAAATTGACTTCATGTAGGCTATCATATTTTGTTTGAATCCTAATATCTATCTTTAGACAATCTTCCTAAACATTTCAATCAAATTTTTTATTTGGTCCTATTCACTATGGAGGGGGTACCCTTTGGGGAAATTATTTCAGGCACTTTATCTACAAGAATTCCTTTGGAAAAGTTGCAAGTGTCCTTTGGCTTTTCTAAAATGATATTTTCTTCAGACTTTTTGTCTCTTACCTTTTTTTTGAAATAATTCATTGAATTTTGTTTGGCCCTTTGGACTTTGTGAAATGGACCATCTGGAAAGGACACTTGCTCAAAAAATACCCTTCAAAACTTTATGGAGGACCATTTTAACTGTAAGGTACCCTTCAAAAAAGTTACAAAGTACCCTTCAAATTTTTTATTTGGTCCATTTTCCTACAAAATAACCCTTCAAACTTTTAAAAATGTGCCCTTCATACAAAGTGAAATGTACCCTTCAAAAAAAGTGAAACGTACCCTTCATAATTTATGTAAAGGGCACCCAATTGAAAAGTGCCCTTTGGAGAAGTTGTAAAGTAACCTTTGAAAAAAGTGAAATGCCCTTCGAGAAAGTTGAAATGATCCCTTCAGAAAAGTTGAAATGATCCCTTTGAAAGGAAAAAAAATACCCTTTAGAAAAGCTGCAAAGTAACCTTTAGCTTTGAAAGGACATCTTGCAGAAAAGATGCATAGGATAACCTTTCAGAAATTTATTCTTCAAAAAAGTTGAAAACAAAAAGTCTGAAATAAATACACTTAAGGAAAAAAATGCTTGGGATAAAAATTTTGAAAGAATTTGACAAAGGCTTAAAATAAAAACCTAAAGGAATTTGGCACAAGCTTAGCAAAGACCAAAATGAACTTCCCAAAAGGAAGAGACTTGAATTTGTTATGGGGTTTACTACAAAACATTTCTTTTGAAGAAAAGGTAGGTACTAAACTTGGCCAAATTTGAAAGGTGCAAACCTGGGGGTTAAAATTTGACCAACATTCTTGGTGATTCCTAAGTATGGCATGCTTGCTATGCCTAAGACCATTGCCTAAATCATTCCATTGGGCATGGAGTCAAGTAAATGAGCACTCAAATTATCATGAAAAGACCTTGGATTGACCATAAAATAATTGACATTAGACAAGACACACACCAAATAAAAAATAAGAAAATACATCTATGCTACAAATCACTTGGGGAACATAATAACAAACTGAAACAAAACTAGACTAAACACACACACCTATGCTACTATTTACAAGATAGTCCTATAAGGATTAATAACAAAAAATTGATTTGTGATGTATCCCATTCATAGGGATAGACAATACTTCTCCATTCATCTTGGTCTACTAAAAGGAGTTGCTTTGTTGAACTTGTTGATGATTTAAGGGCCACTCCACAAAGCATCAAACTTTGTATGTTTGCTTGGTTTTGCTCTATCCTCATCTCATTTCAAAACCAAATCAACTTCCTTGAACACTCTTGTACTTTCTTTTTTGTCAAAGGACTTTTTCATGAGCACTTAGTGGTGTTCCATGGTCTTATGTGCATTATCCCTTGCTTCCTGTAGTTTCATTAGTTCTATCAATCTAACTTTCATTAGAGTATTTTCTAGTAGTTATAGCTAATGTGTAAGTCCTAGAGTAGGGAGCTCTTAAGAGATAGACAACCTATCTTCTCTCCCATAAAAAAACACAAAGAGAAAGTTACCAATTGATCTCTTAGGAGTGATCTTATTAGCCTATAAGGCTGTCTTCAACTTGGTGTGCCATGCTCTTTGATTATTCTCTAATGTCCTCTTGATGATCTTGATGAGGTTCTTATTGGTAGACTCAACCAATCTATTACCTTGAGGGTAATAGTTGGATGAGGTACTCAAGTAAATTATATTCCTATTTTACCACTCAAAAGTTTTAGCACTCATAAAAGAAATCACATTATCAAAAATGATAGTATAGGGAACCCCAAATCTTGTTGTGATAATCTCATAAAACTCCAAAATTCCATTTTCATTTGCCTCCTTCAATGTAATAGCTTCTACCCACCTTGTAAAGTAGTCAATAGTAGTCAATATCCATTTGTGTCAACCACTTGATGGAGGGTTGATCATACCAATGAAATGAAGGCCCCATTGCATGAAAGGCTAGTCCACTTAGATAGGATTCAATGGAAGGGCTGTAAGTTTCTATTTGCCTACAAATCAGACACATTGAGGACACCTCCTAACCCAAGAGTATCAATACTTGAAAAGGCTAGGACAACAACACCCTACCCTCATTATCTTTGTAGCTATTGTTTTTGGGGAGAAATGACCTCTATCTACACCATTGTGAAACTTTTCTAGTAAGATGCCAAATTGATCATTGTCAACATACCTTAGTAGTACACCATTCAAATCCTTCTGAAAGATAATACCATCTACAAGACAATAAGTAATTGTTTATAATATAAAATACCTTCTTTGTGACTTGTTCAACCATTAGGACAATCACTATTTTGGAGGAAACCAATGATGTCTTATGTCCAACTTTAAATTGATATGTGACCAATTAGTTGGGTATGAGCTTGATTGACCAAGACTTCTTCCCTTGGCCCTTGAATATTTGAAGCTAGATGTTCACACAACCCATTTCCTCTTACCAAGTTTGTTACCTTGATATCAACATCATACTCCATTACCTTTGTGATCCACCCATCTCTCTTCTCATTGAGGTCTTTACTTAGGAGGAACTTTTTGGTGCTAGAATGAGAGACCATGACTTGTATTTTGTTATTTAAAACCATGTGCCTAAAATTTTTCAAACCTCTTATCATAGCTAGAGCCTTCTTCTCAAAAAATGTGTACTTGACCTCATAATCTTCCAATCATTGACTAAAAAATGCGATGTGTTATTTAATTTCCTCATTGTTTTTTTGCATAAGCATAGTTGAGATTGTGTCAAGGTTAGAAAAAGTGTAAAGTATGAAATCCTTGGAAAATTTTGGGTTCAAGAGAGTAGGATATTGGGTAATTTCTTGTTTGATTACCTCAAAACTATTCTTACCTTCCTTTGTCCAAGGAAAATCTTGGTTCTTCTTGAGCATGGTTATAATAGGCTTCACCAAAGTAACAAATCCTAGAATAAACCTTCTTAAAAAGTTGATCTTTCCTAAGAAAATTTTCAAACCTTTCTTGTGTAGAGGCAAAGAAAATCCTAGAATGGCTTCAATCCTTTCAAGATAACTAGACAAGCCTTCTTTTGACATAATGTGACCCAGTAATTTGCCTTCATGAATAACAAAGATACATTTTTTTGGATTAATAGAAACTCCAAAATCTCTACACTTCTCAAAGACTTGCCTTAGATGTTTCATGTGGTTATTAGTATCCTTGGAAAAAATAGTTTTATCATCAAGGTATAAAAGCAAAGACTTATTGATCAAACCTTTAAAGGCCATGTCCGTTACCATTTGAAAGGTAGCACCAACATTAGATGAACCAAAAAACATATTTATATATGTAAATGTTCCCCATTTTATGGTGAATTCTATCTTGAACTTATCCTCCTCATTCACCAATTTTTGGTTATAACTTGAATAGCCATCAAGTAGTAAAAATCATTGAGAACCTTAAACCACTTGCAAAATTTGCTCCATGAAAGGTAGTGGGTAATGATATTTGAGTGGAACTCTATTCTGATCCCTAAAATCCACATAGATTATGATCTCTCCACTCTTTTTCCAAATAGGTACAAGGTTAGCTACCCAATTTGAGTGTTTGATAGGAAAAATAATCCTAGACTCAATCAATTTGGTAAGCTCTTTTTTCATTAGTTCCTCTATCTTAGGATTGATAGGCATTTAATTTTGCATAAATGGTTTAGCTCTAAGTTCTAAATCAATGGTGTCATGATCTAGACCTACATCAAACCCTTTAAAATCCTTATATTCCCAAGAAAATATATCATGAAATTATTTGCACAATTCAATGAAGGCTTGTCTTTCAGAAAGAGAACATATCTTACCAATTTTGAGAAGTTTGTCATTAAATATCAAGATCCTTTCATAGTTCCCTTCCTTTGTATACATGCTTATTATTTCCTTCCTTATTTTATCATATTCATTGAACACATTCTCTAAAGTAACTAGCCCTTTTGGTATCTTGTTTGTCTGTAGCTGGATAACTTGTTCTCCATATTGATTGTGAAGCTTCTTTTGATTCTTTGAAGAAAATTCTACTTCATTTTGAATGAAGTGTAAAATGTGTTATAACTCTCAAACACTTGAAAAGACACTTCATTATCTAGAATATAAGGTCTCACAATGACTTTGATGTGAGGTTGGTCCTTTTCTTTACTTACATCAATAACTATATCAAAGTGTGCTCCTATCATAGCCAACCTATCAACATTTTCATTTGAGTCTCTTGGTATAGGTTGAATATTGAAAGCATCAAAGTTCTCATTAGGATCCCACACCCTATTCCTATATGACTTAAGCAAAGGGTTCTTGGCTATAGCTTGGTTTCTCACTTGATGTATAATCAATTCACTATCTCCATATACCATCAAGTTCTTGATTCCCTTTCTCTTTGCCCATTGGAGGCCATGAACCAAGCCTTCATATTATACTACATTGTAAGTAAAAATAAAATGGAATCTATATGAAGAAAAATACTATTTCTTTTAAGGAGAAACCAACATGATACCAGCTCCTATCCCTACCTTGCTTCTAGATCCATCAAAAAACATTTCCCATATCCCTTCAAATTCATGATCCTCATTAGTGAGTGATGGTATAGGAATGTTATTCTCATGTATAAAATATAATCCTAATCAAATTTATTATATGAATTCATAGGGTTCATGCTCATAAGTTTTAGTACCATAATCATCAAGAAAGAGATGAAAAAAACCTTCAAGGGGAAAGGATGTTTCACCACTAATGGCACCTTCTTCTTGCTCACTAATCATACAATTCTGATTTGAACTTATCTCCACATATGGTTCAATGTGGAACCTTGCCAAGGGATATGTTATTATATTTACTTTAGATCCATATATTTTTATAAAAGATATAAAAGACCAATCAGTTTCAAGGTACCCTCTAATCTTAGCTGTGAAGTCTCTTGACAAGTAAATAGAAAAATGAGCTGGAAGATCAACCACCACAATGTCTTATAGGATGGGGAAACTTGGACAATCATGTAAGAAAAATTTCAAACCTTTACCCAATAAAGTATTGGCTAGAGTTCCATCAAGCTACAACACACCCTTACTATGAGGCTCATATTCCAGTCCCAATTTATCAGCAACCACTTTAGGCATAACAATAGTATTGGCCCCACTATCCATATTACAATTGTGAACCAATTTGTCCCCCATAATGAGTGTGAGGTAAAAAGGTGGAGAATTTTTAGATTTGGTGGATGGTTCTAGGAAATAATTAGGTGTGTTGGTAAGGGCTACACCATTGTGTCTTGGAACTTGAGGGGCTACATGAATGTTTGAGAGTTGTTTTTGTAGAAGCTCTTTTTGGCCAGGTATATACAATACTTCCCAAAGATAAATTATTATCTTCTTATTCTTAAAAGAATAAATAATGTTTAGAGATGAAGTATTCACATTATCTTCCATTCTTGAAGTTAATGAGGGAGATTTAACTTGTTGTATTGGAGGTTTGGTAGCCTTTCTCACATTTTAACTTTAAGGAGTAGTGTGACTAGTAGGGTCTATTACATTGTTGCTTGCACTTTGTGACCTTGGAGAGGCACTACTTGGAATCAATTTTACTATTGGAGTATCTCCTAAAGCCCTCTTTTTATCCCTTGTGTTGGCTATAATAGATGTATTTTGATTCAACACATAATTAGCTTCTACTTAGAAATTCATAAAACTAGTACTTTGGCTACTACTTTCTCCTTGAACATATCTTTGCATGAAATTTGATTCTTCTGATGCAACATAAGGAGTATATCCTTCTTGAGTTACCAAAGCTTGATTATCTTCTCAAACATTATGTATAAACTAACCTTGATATTGCCTCCAATGATCCAAATGTTCCTCTCCTTGAACTAGATTGGTGTGGACTAGAATTGTAGCCTTTTTGGATGGAATGGGATTAGGATTGTAGGCATTGGGCTGCCTATTTAAAATTTATTTACCTTTTCCTCTTCCTTGGTTAGTGTATTGTGGTGGAGGCCTATAGCCTTGTTGAGGATAGTATTGAGGATTGGGCAGATCACTTGCATACATTTTTTCTTGCTTGAGCTAGGCTTGCTAAGACTGAATCATGTCATCCTTATCTATAACATCATCCACCTTCTTAGGAGTAGTTCTTTATTTGACATTAGTATTGGGGACTTGTGATATACTTGGGATTCAACTAAATTATCAGACAATAAAGGCATGGAGACTCTTGGAGGTAATTTTCTAGCTTGTATTAAATTATTCTCAGCTTTATTAGCTATCTTATATGCCTCAAGTAAAGTAAATCCTCCAATTGATTGCAAAATTACTAATACATTAGTGCTAATAGCCTTAAGATAGGTGGGGGATACAAAGCTTGGAGGAAGCCTCATAATAGGTGGCAGCCTATGTCATATTCTTTAAAACCTTTCATTGAAATCTCCTAAGGATTTATTAGGACCTCTCTTTGTCACATTTATTTGGTGAATTATTGAAGTATGGTCACTCTTATTATTGATCCTATTTACCAAAAATTCTCCAAAACATCCCAATTAATAATACAACCTCCTTCTAATGTTCTATACCAATCAAGTGCCTTCCCTTTTAGAGACATGGCAAGTAATCTAATTGCTATGTTAGGTTTGGTGATATTGTGAAAATTTAAAATGTTTTAAATGTCCCTAATATGTTTAGATGGGGTAATAGAACCCTCTCCATTGAAATTGGGGAGAATTTTGGTAGCATTAGGAGGAATAGGATCATACGTAGGAAGGTTAATTTGATTTTGGGTGTTGAAGGTTGGGAAAATATGTCTTATAGCTATTTATTCCTCTTGATCTAATAATTATTGAAATTAATCTTCTTCCTCTTCAAAACATTCTTGTTCAATATCTCTAAAGGTTAGGAATGGTTCAGGGTGTTTGTCTTCAAGAGGAGTTTTTGGTTAAGGGACTTGATTGGAAAGTCTACTAGAATATGATATAGTGAGGACCATGAAGTATAATATGATAAACTTGATCTACAACCAAAGGTTATCACCTTTTGGAGTTTCCAAATTATGGATTAAGAATACTTCTACAACCTTGGACATATCAAGACTAGCATTCACCTTGACATGTAAATAATTAGGACCAACTATCCCATCGAGCATGCCAAAACCATTGTCATCAAATTGTGCACCGTAGGATGTTCTATTAAATTACTTATATTTGATGCAACATTGAATCATCCCTTACATTAATGGGAACTTATAAGAGAGATGAGTCTCTAGGATTAAAAAGGGCTAGTTCCCTAAATTCTTCTCTAAGTGTCTATCACCTAATCTAAGGTTTGTCCCTTAAAATGGACAAAATGGTTCAATTTATAGAAATTTGGAGAAGAGAGAGTGAAGAGAAGTTGAAGAGGCACAAGGACATTTGTCCACATGTGAGAATCAATTACAAATGCATGAGAGAGATAGATGGGGTGAGCCATGTCATGCTAAGAGGTTTACTTATCCAAACCATGTCATGAGAATGGTGGTGAGTGACATAAATACTCTAGGAGTGGCATAGGAAACTAATTATATTGAAGATAATCCATGAGAGTTTTAAACTAAAAATAGAGAAGCCTACACATAACACTACTGAGGAGGAATGGGACTCATGATGACCATTGGAAAATTTTCTTTCTAACTGCTAGTTATCCTTCAGACACTTGTAGTTGTCAATTTATGTAAGAAATGAATTGAACCATCAACCTATCCATTTTGATTGCTTTGTATATAATAAATGCTCAATATTTAACCATTTGTTATCTCCACGTCTGATCTCATGTTCTCACTAAGTCTTTTGAATAACACTGACTATTCTCCATAGTTTAAAATTAACTTCCTGTGGGCCATCATACTTTGTTTTAATCCCAATGGATATCTTTATAAAATCTTCCCAAACATTTCCTTTAGCTTTTTTGTTTGGTCCTCTTCATTTTGGATGGGGTACCCTTTATGGAAATTATTTTGGGCACCTTTTCTACAAAGAATTCCTTTGAAAAAGTTGCAAGTGTCCTTTGATTTTTTTGAAATGATATTTTATTTGAAAATTTTGTCTCTTAATTTTTTTTTAAATAATTAATAAAATTCTATTTGGCCCTTTAGACTTTGTGAAATGGACCATCTAGAAAGGACACTTGCCCAAAAAAAACCCTTCAGAACTTTGTGGAAGACCATTTCAGCTACAAGGTACCCTTCAAAAAAGTTACAAAGTACACTTTAGAATTTTTGTTTGGTCCATTTTCCTAAAAAATAACCCTTAAGACTTTTTGAAATTCACCCTTTGGAAAAAGTGAAATGTACCCTTTGGAAGTTTTTTGAAGGGCATTTTGCTTGAAAAGTGCCCTTCGGAGAAGTTGTAATGTACCCTTCAAAAAAAAGTGAAATGCCCTTTAGGAAATTTGAAATGATCCCTTTAAAAGGAAAAAAATACCCTTTGGAAAATTTGTAAAGTACCCTTCAGCTTTGAAAGGATATATTTTGAAAAAGATGTGTAGGGAAACCTTTTAGAAACTTATCCTTTAGGAAATTTGAAAACAAAAAGTCTGAAAGAAACATACTTAAGGAAAAAATGCTTCAGACACAAAGTCCAAAAGAATTTCAAAAGCTTAAAACAAAAACCCAAAGGAATTTAGCACAGGCTTAGCAAAGACCAAAATGAACTTATCAAAAGGAAAAGACTTATATTTTTTGTAGGCTTTGTAAAAGAACATTTCTTTTGAATAAAATCTAGGCACTAGACTTAACCAAATTTGAAAGGTGAAAACTTGGGGGTTGGAATTTGACCAACAATTACCTTGACCATCAACCTATTTTTAAAGAACCTCCCCTTGACAAGATGGTCTATGAGGAAATGTCTCTTGACCTTTTTCCCATCATTAAGGAATCTCACTTTGACAAACTAGTCTCTGTGCAGTCTTTCTTAGTAAAACCTATTCCCAAAGATCCCATTATGCCATCATAGGTAATTAATTATCCAATATAAAATATTCAACATGACATCATTATAGAAACATCCATAGTAGATGAATAATAAGAATTAGAGTTAGATTAAATTCTTGAACCAACATCAGATTTAGCATCAGAAGCAGAATGAACATTAGTCTCAACATTGGATTCAGAGTCTATTAAGTTAGAATCAGAATATGTTCATGGATATTATAATATTTGTTACACATGCCTTATAGATCAATTTGAATACATTTATGATCCTTCTATGGTTTTTGAGGATGATTACTTCAACTTCAACATAAGTTATCCTAGTATCTTCTATGAAGAATGTGCAGCCTCTCCTCATTCCATTACCATTCCACATTACATTACCACCAACCAACCTAGCCATGTTATCAACATTCCATCTCCCAAAAGTGTCAATTAGGACTGATGGAATCACACCTTATTAAACTGTATCCATGACAACATATCAATTGAAGAACAATAAGGAGGACAAGACCACATTCATGCAAAAGAAGAACACTCTCTTAATGAAGCCTTTTCAAAGGTGCTAGGGGATAATCAAATTAAAAACTCAACATCTTCTAGTGAAACCTTTTTAGAGGTGATAGAAAACAATCAAAGTTAAAAGTCAACATTCCTTAGTGAAACTTTCTTAGAGGCATTATGGGACAATCAAGACAACTTCATTGGTAGAAACCTCATCAAGGTACCAATAACTGAGCATAAAATTTCTTCACTACTTAATCAGATAGTAGCTACTCTCAGGCCTAAATAATAGAATAATTTGGTGGTCCCATCAAGAGCATATTCAGAAGTCTTTGGCCCCACCACATCTAAACTTATGTCAAATCCAAAATCAATAACATTTTGTGTGCTTTAAAATCCCAATATTCATTTGTTTCCCAACCATCTTTTATTTCATTATCATCTAACATTCCATTTCACAAAAAAACCTACCAACCAACATTTATCCCTATTTTCCATCCATGACCACACTTTTCTTTGTAGAGGCTACAAAGTTACCTTGTCTTGATATTTGAAGGAAATAAAATCAACAACCAATGAAGATCATAACACCATCATTGAAATCCAAATTTGTAGCCAGTTCTTGACAAAAAATCTATTCAGATGATGTGCGGACTACAAATTAAATTGATTGAGTATTCTGTTTGTATCATTTGTTGATCAAGATGTGCATCTCCCCATCATTAAGAACAATAATATCCAAAACCATACCTAAGACAAACACATCCAAACCAAAAACAATTCATCAATCAAACACAAACATGTACCATACCATTTCATTTACAATTCCTTTTGCCATTGTCACATACCTAGCTAGTCACCTTACCACTTGGGGGCAACCCTACTACCATTTTATCTAATCATCCTATCAGTATACCATCTTATCAATTTACCATTTTATCCTATCATTCCAACATCCTATCACTTTGATATCAATTATCCAACCTACAATTCCATTCTATCAACTTAAGCATGTTTTGATCCAGCCTATCCTAGCCTATTTAACCTTGGTTCATGCATTGGTTTCACATTTTTAGCATACACATTCAAATTAGTTTCAGTAGTTATTTTAAGCTTTCCAAATAGAGGTAGTATTTCAGAGCAATAAGATATAATTTTGGTAGTTACATCCTTTGTTTCTTATTCCCTTCCTATTATGTTTGTTTATGTGAGCTTGATTATATCCACCTACAGGGGAAAATTAGTGTTCACTAGTCTTACTACTAATTATAACAACTTATGAGAAAATTAGTATAATTGATCTGATTAGTTGTATCCTAGTTATAACTAGCTATGGGAAAACTAGGGGAAATATTTATTTATTGTGATTTGACATACAAAATAGCCATTCTTATGTCATACTATGCCATTATATCAATTGTGCTTATTTCATTTGAATTAGTTGCTACATTAGTTAGATTCCTCTACTATAAGGTGGAACTACTATGAACTAAGGCTATTAGAAGATTATGTGGGTTGTGTTTGATTCATGTTGTAGTTAATTCATTACCGCTTTCCATCATGATCTTACCATTTTATGAGTAACCTAAGCCACACTATCACCATTTTACAATCATCATTTCAAGTTTTCCATGCTCTTGCTATTTTACAAGCTTGGATGATTTAGTATCTCATCATTCTCAATCAAGTTGGGATACTCCAAAATTCCAAAAACATTTGAAAATAATTTAATGAACCCTTAATGAGTTACAAGAAAATCATTTGTCACTTAGTTTTCCCCATCTTTTTTGGCCTTTTATCCCATGCACTTGCCATTTTTCAAGACCATTTCTATTCTTCTATCACATCTATCATGTTTATTTTTCATCAGTTATCATTTTATTCCAATTTTATTTGGATAAATACATTTTTCTTGAAGTTTTTGTTGGATATATCATCCACAAAACTATGTAGGTAGCATCCACTTGCCTAGTACATACAGAGGCAACTCAGCCACCCCCTTCCTTTTCTTATATTACCCCATCTTGTTTGTTTTTTAAGTTATCACCTATTTTCTAGGTGTAATGTGCATCATATTTTTTGTTTATTTATTTATTTTTATTTGTTTGTATGCCTATTTATTTGATTTCAATACTGTTGCTTTGATTTAGTCTACATGCATTCATTAGGTGATTCCTTGTGCATTTGTTCTTAAATCCATCCATATTCATTCATTAACATTATCATCATTATTTTTATCATTAGTTCATTATTTTACCTTGATTATTGGATCATGGGAGTTAGTCATTATGAATATTTTTCCAAACTCTTCATGATGTTATATCATGATGCCTACCATCATGTGCTATAGCAAAATGAGAGGTTTACACAATAATGGTAGTATCAACATCTCCTGATAATCATATCCCAAATAGATTAATTAAACAACAAAATAATTTAAACCTTTGTTAGTTTAGATGAACATCTCCCTACTAGCAACTTGTCTCAACTCATGTTTATCCTTTGTATCAAGTTGTCATCATCATTTTTCAATTATCATCTATTAATCATATTTGCCATAATCAGAGTCTAATGATTATAACCACCTATGGGAAAATCATTACACACCATCCCACCTGCATTCTCAATGATTCTAATAGCCTTTGGGTAAATCATTGTGTTATCACCAATTCTAATCATTTACTTTCTTCTTTCCACTTGGGGCATTTTTTTATTTTGTTTGTCTATCATAACTAGGGCAGATCCATCTTCTCAATGATTATAACCACCTTTGGGAAAATCATTATGTTATCATACTAAATTTCCGTTATCAAGGTGTAATGCTTATAACTACCTTTGGACAAACCATTGTACACTGTACCACTTGTATTCTCTATAATTTTGATCAACTTTAAATAAATAATTATGTTATCATCCCATCATTATGTTATCATTTTTTTGGTCTCCTCATCTCACTTATTTCTTTTGAGGGACCATTTGTTGACTTCTTTTGCCAATTACTCCCTTGAGGGGGAAACTATAGTTCATCCATCTCCATTAAAGTTGTAAGCATAACAAAACATTTTTATTCTTTGAGAAGATGTTACTATGCTTATACCTTACAATGCCTTCCCAAATAGGGGTAAACTATAGACATCCAAAATTGACCACCAATGGATTTATACCTGACTTTAGAGAAATTCTTACCAACCATTGAAAATCTACCCTAAGAATCTCTATAAGTCTCAAATTTGGCTTCCTAACCATGCAAATAAATCAATTTGGCCCATAAATCAATTGAATAACATAAATTCATACATTGAATTACTTAAATACTTGGAAAATGTGTAAAAGCCTAATAAATATTAATTAAAAATAAAATCCTAATTCAATTAATCCATGATAAAATAAAATAATTATTAAAAATGAAAATTCAAATAGCAATAAGTATCCTAAAAATCATCTTAAAGGCTAATCATTATCTTTTTGTAGTTGTCCAAATGCAAAATATCTCAAAATATCTATTCATGCTTATCATGAGATTTTGGACACCTCTTAACCCTACTAGGGTTAACTAAGTAAACCAAAGGTAAGATTTAGCTCATTCCAAGACATTTCAAAGCATATAAAAACAAGCCTAGAGCTCTTTATTTTTAATGAGAGGTTGGATATTATGCAAGAATTTGAGCATGAATGCAAACATAAAGTTATAATTCCAAAATCAAGCCAATCCATCAAGCCAACCATGGTGACAAGAGGAGAGGAGATAGGCAAGCCCCATTGATGAAGATATTTTGAGCATAATTTGAGCAAGCCAATGAAGATATCTCTTCAAGTAATCAAATAAGGTAAGGAAAGTTGTCATTTATTTGCATTTTAGTTGTGTTTTCAATTGGTTTGTTCACTAAGCTCCCCTCATGATCTAGGCCTAGATATGTTAGCTTGATAGTGTGTTGATTTCATTATTTTTGGAACTAACATTATACTAACATCCTCTCTTGAGTCAAATTCCTTAATCATAGGTCTAAGAGACAATGTTCCATTGGGAGACCACCAATAAGGGTTCTCTATCAAATTGGATCTTGCAACACATTTTAGAGATCAAGTGAACACCCTTAGCCAAAAAACAAAAGATTAAAAAATTAAAGTCCCAAAGTGAAAACCTCTTTGAAGCACTTTTAAACAAAGGTAAAAGTAAAGAGAAAGGCCAATATTTTAGGGAAAACCTATTTCAGGTGCCACTAGATAGGGGTGTATACCTTTCTTAAAATGAATCTTAGGAGACCACCAATGATGAACTTGATTTTGGGTTCAATTTTAGTTCAAAAAAAAAAAGCCTTTGATCTAATTGCCCAAGAATTTCTTACAATGTTTATAACTAGCCATCCCTACCATTGGGAGATTCACATTCATTTTATTTAGGTGAGCTTGAAGACTTAGTCCAAATAGAGGACTTTGTAGTTGCAGGCCAACTCAAATCATTGACAACCATTTTGGAGGATGGCTCGACTCTCTTTATATAAGTTATTAAGATGGTTTAAATTAGGCATGTCCCTCATTGAGGAGGAACATGAAGTTTCTATAGCCCCTTTGAGGAAATTTGTTGACATCTTTTCTTTGGCTTATTCAGACATGTTAGGTTTATACCCCACCTTAGTTGTACACCACCTTATTGTACATCTTAATGCCAAACTTATAAAGAAAAAATTACACAAGATACATCCTCACATTGCTATATTATTAAAGAAAGAGTTATAAAAAATCTTAGAAGCAAGATGCATCTGATTGATTGACTATTTAGAGTGGATCTCAAATGTTGTTCCTATTATTAAAAATCTTGAAGGAACTAGAATCTACATTGATTTCTGAGGTATAAATAAGTCTTACCCCAAGGATGAATTTACTCTACCAAATATTGACATGATAGTTGACTCCACAATGGGATATGGAATGCTTTCACTTATAGATGGATTTTTTGGATACAACCAAATTTGGATTACACCAAAGCACCAAAATAAAATAATGTTCACCACCCCATGGGGGGCATTTTGTTATCAAGTTATGCCATTTGGTCACAAGAATTCTTGGACCAAATACCAAACATCCGTAACTGTCATATTTCATGATATGATGTATGAAATTATTGAAGACTATGTTGACAACATACTAGGTAAATCAAAGACCCATGCTACTCATCTAACCATTCTATAAGAATATTTGAGAGGTTTTGAGAATATAAGGTTAGACTCAATCCCAAGAAGTGTGTCTTTGGTGTCACTTCAAGTAATTTGTTAGGCTTTATTATCTCTCTTAGAGGCATTGAAGTTGATCCTACTAAAGTAAAAACCATTACCAAGATGCCACCACTTTCCAACTTAAAGTAGCTCCATAGTTTGTAGGCCAAGATTCAATCTATCAGGCAATTCATATCATAGTTGGCTAACAAATGACATCCATTTACATACTTAATGAAGAAGAGTGTCAAATTTCCTTGGGATGGAGACTGATAGGAATCCTTTCATCACCTAAAGGAATATCTTGCCAATCTACTTATTTTGTTACTGCCAATGCCAAGAAATCCATTTCTACTGTACCTATCTACCACAGATAAAGCCTTGGGGCACTTTCAGCTCATCATGATGACAATAGAAAATAAAATGTTGTGTATTATTTAAGTCATACACTAATTGTGTATGAACATAAATATAAGCCTATAGAAAAAATATATTTAGCTATGGTATTCACAACACAAAAACTCTGACATTACATGATTAATAACAAAACCATAGTCATTTCCAAAGTAGATCCAATCAAGTATCTACTATCCAAAACAACTTTACAAGGCTGCATGGGTAAATGGATCATGATTTTGAGTGAGTTTGAGATCAATTATGTCAACCAGAAGGCTATAAAAGGACAAATACTTATAGATAATCTTGCTAAAGCTCCCCTTATAGATACTGAACCTATCAGTTTCCAATTTCCAGATGAATCCATCATGACCATCATTGAAATACCTCTTGAGGAACAACTCTATAAGTTGTATTTTAATGGATCATTCACATCACATGGATCAGGGGTATGCCTATTATTTATTAAACCACAAGGGGATCTTATTCCTAAAGAATTCCATATCAGATTCCCTTATACTAATAACATGACTAAATACAAAGCACTTACTGCATAGATTTGTTAGGTTATATAATGGAATATTTGGCATCTTAAGGTTTATAATGATTCTCAGTTAATCATCAATCAAGTTAAAAACTAATTTAAAAAATATGACAAGTTGATGACATACAAAGCCATGATCGATGTTCTCAAATAATAAATCACCAACATACATTTTCAACACATACCTAAGGCCAATAATAGGATAGCGGTTTCCATGGCTACCATCAATTCTTTGATATGAAACATAAACATGATAAGAGAATATCAATTCTTCATTAAAAATATTTTAGTTCCTACTTATGAGCCTTTAATCATCATAATTATCTATGATATTATTGGTCCCAACTCTATATGGTATTCAAACCTGTTTACCTACCTTCATGACCATATCATGCCACTAGACCTATCACGTAAACAATCAAAGGACTTTACCCACCAAGCCTCACATTATACCTTAATTGGCCCAACCCTTTACCATCATAGCTTTGATATAACTCTAATTCATTATTTGAATTTAGTAGAGGAAACATTATCATTATAAGAAGTTAATGAAGGTGTATGTGGATCCCACACCAATGGGGCCATCCCAACCAAAAAGATCTTAGTAGTAGGTACTATTAGCCAACATGGATGCAAATGTAGTTTCTTATGTTAAAAGGTATGATAAATATCAAAAGCATTCAAATATGATTCATGCCTTGACCAAAACTCTAAAATCAATGCTTACACCATGGTTATTTACAACATGGGGAATCAATCTCATTGGGGAGATAAACCCTACCTCATATGATGGCCATAAACACATCCTTACCACTACTGAATATTTCACTAAGTGGGTTAAAGCTATACTCCTCATCTATGTGATTGGAAAACATATTTCCAAATTCATCTTCAATCATCTCATCTTTTGTTATGGTATCCCACCCAACATTATATCTGATAATGGTAGATCATTAAAGAACAAGGATGTCAAAACATTTTGTGTCATGCATAATATCACTCAACTTTTTTCTACCACATATTACCCACAAGGTAATGGCTAAGATGAGACATCCAATAAAATATTTGTCAACATCCTTAAAAATATTGTCAATGATGTTGGTCATGATTGACACCTCAAAATATTCTGCACCCTCTGGGCATATCACATTAATTATCATACTCCAATAGGAGTCACTCTATATTCCCTAGTTTATGACACTAAGGCCATTCTTTCCATCGAGGTTGAGTTAACTTCTTTGTGTATCTCATTGAAACATTTCCTGGATGATGAATATTATAGAGTAACTCACTTCTAAGAGCTAGAGTTACTTGATGAAAAATTCATGTCCATTGTAAACATCCTTCAAACATACCAAAACTGACTCTGTGGCCACTATAACTGGCTGGTCAAACATAGAGAGTTCAATCTTGGTGATCTTGTTCTTAAATAAATCTAAAAGAACACCATGACCAAGAAGAAAAATAAGGGCAAGTTCAAACCTAATTGGATAGGCCCATATATCATTTTTGTAAATTATGGATCTAGAACATACAAGCTCACTACCACATATGAAGATGAACTTGATGAGCTGACGAATATCATACATCTCAAGCATTATTTCAATTGAAAGACTTTAAATATTAACTATGAGGTATGTTTTTATTGTACCCTATCATCAAATTCTTTATACCATATCATATACCATTCTACCATGCCTTCACTATTTACCAAAGTTATTTTTACCCTCCCTACCCAACCCCTTTGACCTTGGTTCTATTCCTTTCATTTTTTGGCCACCTTCATCGAGGGGATTCATTTTAATTTCTAGTAATTGATTCAATATTCTAGACAAAGGTAATATCTTTGACTAATATGATAGTGATTAGGCAATTACATCCTTCATTTCTTATTTCATTTTATTGTGAGTGTTACTAATTATAACTACCTTTAGGAAAATCAGTATCCCATTCCATGTTACTAATTATAACTAGATTTAGGAAAATT
The DNA here is from genome assembly GCA_037957365.1 of Torreya grandis. Lineage (NCBI taxonomy): Eukaryota > Viridiplantae > Streptophyta > Pinopsida > Cupressales > Taxaceae > Torreya > Torreya grandis. Next base: position 1,028,715 of record JARHVA010004508.1, read on the forward strand.
AGTATCATTGACGTATGCTATTATTTCCTAATTATAACCACCTATGCAAAAATTAGGAGAAACACCTTTATAATTCCTTTCCAATTCATCTTGACATTTCTATTGTCATACTATGCCATTTGAATAATTCATGAACCTACTTTTACCTATTCAAATTCATCCACTATAAGGTAGAACTAAATTTACTTGAGGTCCTAATGGGACTATGTAGGCAACACTAGATTCATGTTGAGGTCATCTCAGTCACCCTTTACCATGGTCTCACCATTTTGTGAGCAATTTAAAGTTTGAACGCTCTCACCATTTTGTGAGTTTGTCTGTTTAGTATCTCCTCATTTTTGATCACATTAAGATGCTTATAAAATTTCAAAACATTTACAACAAACCTATAAAATATTAAAAATCACATAATCATGAAAATTATATTAGAATTTCTACACAATATATGAAGTTGTCAAATTTTGGGGGATGGGCCATTTTCTTTGTTTAATTTCTTTCTAGAACACTTTAGTTTATTTCCTCCCATTTCTAGGAGAACTACATCGCCCTGAGGTTTGTACAAACTATGTAGGGAGCACATGGATATATGGGGTATCTCAACTTAGCTTGGCCACATTTTATTTTCTTTTTGACCACTTATTTGCCTTAAGGATCTTGAGCACACTAACTTTTTCACAAGTAATCACTTGTCCTTTAGTTTCCCCATCCTTATTGGCCTTAAGTTTTATGCTCTCACTATTTTGTGAGAAACCATTTCTCAATGCAATCATTATTTTACAAGACCATTCCCATATTTACTCTACAACATAATCTTGTTTTTTTTCTCATCATTTTCTTCTATCCCTTATCTTGGGAGAACTACATTTGGCCTAAAGTTTACATTGAACTTTTCATCCATGGAATTGTGTAGGCAACATCCACTTGCCTAGTGCATCTGGAGTTATCTTGACTACCCCTTCCTTCTATTCTACTCCCCCCTATTTTATTTGTTTGTGTTATTGCTTCTCTATAGCAAGGGAAACCTTGTGTCATTTATTTTTATCTTTTGTTTATGCTAACATTGTGATTAACCATTTTTATGTTTATTTTTTTGTTTCGTAGTGTTTTTTTGGGCTTTTCATTTATTGGTGTTTTGTATTCCTATTTATTTATTTATTTTCTTATTTATTTGATTTCATTATTGTGCCTTGACTTAGTATATCTGCATTCATTGGGTGATTCCTTGCACATTATACTTAAGTCCATACATATTCATACATCAATATTATCATCATGGTTTTTATCATTGGTGTATTATTTTCAATTGTTTATTGGTTCATACATCAGTCCTTATGAATATTTTTGATATGTTATCATATTGTTTTATATCATGATGCATACTATCATGTGTTATATAAAAAATTAGGTTATGAAATATTATAAGCAATGATTCCATGGTACTTCTCCTTGGTCACCTAAAAAATTCCAAATCTATCCAAATCATTCCCACACACAGAGTAATTAACTCATTAAATAATTTTAATCCTTGATAGTTAGGGTATGCATCTCCATACTAAAAGGTTACCCAAATTCATATTTCTCCTCTATACCAACTTATTCTTAATTTATGAGTATGGATTCCATACATAAGCCCCCTTTTCTAATTTGCCATATTGTTCCACCCCCAATACCAATGATTATAATCACCTTTGGGAAAATCATTGTGTCTCGATCCACATTGTCAGACCAATTATTATAATCAAATTTGGGACAATCATTGTGTTTTGATTTATGTGGATGTTAATGATCATAACCACCTTTGGAAAAATCATTATCTCTATCCACCCAACTGGGTCATATTTTCATTTTTCCAATGATTATAACCACCTTTGAGAAAATCATTGTTTTCTCTCTACTAATGACTATAACAACCTTTGGGAAAATCATTCTCTTGTTACCATTTCCTTTTGCTAATGATTATAACCACCTTTAGGCAAATCATTATCTATTTACCTTACTATACCAATGATTATAACTACCTTTGGTCAAATCATCCTTTTTACCTTCCCAACTAGGGCATCATAATGTGCCATTTATTATAACCACCTTTGGGCAAATTAGTCTTTTCCAACCATCTTTACATTTTGGTTAGATCATTTTCCTTCTTTCAAGGGATTGATCATCAACCTTCTTTGACAACCGCTCCCTTAAGGGGGCATCTAGAGTTCATACATTACCTATTGGGACATTAGGCATACATGAAATTTTCATTATTTTGTAATAGCTTCCCAAATAGGGTCAAACTATAGATACCCCATTCTAGCCATAACTAGATTTATACCAACCTTCAGACTAATTTTTACCAAACATTTCAAACTAAGCCTATAAATCACTTAACATCATAATTTTATTTATGCATCATTCATGAAAGCTTAGAATCATCTTAAGGCATCCCTATTTTGGGTATTATAACACACACAATAATAACCTTTCACTGATTCATCCCCAATCACCTTGTGACTTAAAAATTGGTAGTTTGACCTATGGACGCATTACGTAGGGCACTTGATTAATTTTAAAAAGAGATAAAATGATAATAAAAATGAATCATATAATTAAACAAGATTAAATAATTATCTAAATTATCCATTTGCAATTAGTGACTGTATAAAAATGAAAATTCCAAAAATTAAAATATCAAGCCTTTTCATCATTGCCTTTATGAGTTGTCAAACTCTTCCAAAATATCTCAAAATATCTAATTTGAGAGTCATGCCTAGTAATTGAAAATCATAATTACAAGATAAATTTTAACTCAACTAGAGTTAGTCTCAACTCACCTAGGGTTAGTTTGAACCCATTCCATGTTTAAACTCAACCTTAACTCACCTTGGGTGAGAGTTAACCTTTGAGGCTATAAATAAAAATCCATGCCTACTGATCAATAATCTTTGATAATGTAGTGTTATTATGCAAGATTTACTCCTTAAGCTTCATTAAAGTAGTGTTACCATGCCAAATTTATAAGCCAATCAACCATGCCAAGGTGTCAAGGAAAGGTGAATAAAATGAAGCTCCATTGATTAAGATTTCTTGATAAACAAACCAAGCAACCCACTTTAACAAGCCATTTAGAGCTCCAAAAAAGGTAAAATAATGGTTTATTTTGTGTTCTATTTGTGATTTCATTTATATATTTGTTACCTATGCTCCCCCCAGTGTCTAAGCTAGAGGTGTTAAGTGTTTAGTGTGTTATTTTGATCTTATTTTATTGGACTAACATAATACTAACCTCCCGTCGATGATTTCCTTGTTCATAATGTTGATAGAGAAGTGTGCTAGGAACATATATGTTAAAGGATTGAATGCTATGATATATTAGTTAGGAAAATAATAGGACCACTATAGGGCATAATCCTTGAGACTGCATGTAAATAACTTAATAAGAAGTTAATCATTAGACACATGTCTAATCATGCTAAATGGAAGGCCCTGAGGTGGTGCTCTAGGTCACCATTTCCATCATATAATGCGAGATTGGGTGTTATGAAATTAGATGGTAAAGGAGTTTTTGCAATGTGATGCATCAAAGGTGTATGCAAGATAATGTTAGAATCCAAGGTATGTGATGGCTTAATTGCTCCCTAATCAATATGTAACACCTTAGATTATAGAGAAATAATTTGATTCATAAGGTATTGTAAATTTGGAGGAGAATAACTAGCCATAAGTGGAGTAGTTATCACTGATGGTCGAAGAACAATCTTGGGTTGTGCTATCTGAGTTGGTTGAGTGGGATCCACTGAAGGTGTAACAACATCATTAATTTGAGGGGTTGAAGTTTGACCATTACTATTCTTATTATTGAATTTTAATATGGCCTATAAATTTTTTTCATGATCATTGGGCTATTATCAAATGCTATCTCTAAAGACCTATAATAGCTCATCCTTGTTGACAACTATATCATTATCATTAAGTGGAAGTAGTACGTCTTGATTCTCAATATTGAATTAATCTTATTCTTGGTTATATTGGTCATCCTCATATGCATTGTCATTGAATTACACATAATAAAGGTGTGAGGGATTAATATTTGGAGTTTTATTAGGTTCCTTGTCCTTGTTATGGGTTGGGATAGATGGAATTTGAATATGCTCTATAGGATTACCACCTAGTCTAGCACTTATTATTAGGGGAAGATAGATATATTTTTTAGAAAGCATATAATAAATAAATTGAAATAGAATTACTATAATAAAGTATATGAAATCTAAATAATTAATAGAAACTAATGAAAATAGGATAAAAAAGGATATAACCCTAAGAGCATCCAGGGTTATAGTTTTTAAAAATAGGTTTTCTTTTGCAATAATTTAAAGTAGATGTAAAATAAATTGAAAAACTTATGTAAAATTGATTTTAATTATCTATGTTTTCTAAATAAAATTAAAAAATTAGAAGTATTCAACCCTAAATTTATTGCATAAAAATTGGATGAATGAAATTTAGGGTTTGATGCAATATTCAAAGTAAGATGGGTTAATCAAATGATTTAACCTTTTAGGGTTTTTACACAAGTAATTCCTATGTTTGGTTAAAGGGATATGATGTCTAAATTAGTTGAATAAATAATTAAGTACTAATTTGTTATGAAATTTGACTTTATTTGAATTTCTAATAATAACAATAAATAGTGATAAATAGAGACTTAGCTGAAAATAGACTATCATAGATTATATGGGTTCTAAATGTTGAGATTTGGGTAGTAGTCTGTATCATCAACATGATTCTAGTGTTTGTATGCTCACTATATAATAACACCCAATTTGGATAGTAGTGAAAAATATGTGTAGTGTCCTCAATGTGGTGCTAATGTCCCCTTTATGGGACTATTATTATTTTTGGGGAGCACCTATGCCTATGTCTATATGTTTTATTCTTACATGACCAAAACATGTAGCTCTATATTATACCTTGAAAACTTGATTTGATGTGTAAACCCTAATCTCCTTTAAATATGGAATAATCAATAATTTTGTGTGTGTTAGTAGGATGGATTGGACATCCTCAACACCCCTATATGTAGAGAGTTTCCTACATACCAATACTTAGAGGAGGGATCAAGTATGATGTAGTTATCCCACCTAGTGCTTGATGCATGTGCAAATGAATGCTAGAATGAGAGTGGCCTTGGATGCCTCAAATGTGCTTGAGATTTAAAATGATTGAAAACTAGACTTAGGGATACTATAGATGGTAATATGCAGAAATTAGGGTAGAATAGGGATCAAATACCTTAATTTTTCATAACTTTATCTTTGGTTTGAATAGCTTTTGCATTATTTTAAAACTAGTGAATAAAGGTGTATTTTACTTGTATTTATAAGGTTCTATTGCTTGTGTGGATAATAAAATGATTTTAGGGAAATCTTAGGAGGGACACACATTTGAAAAACTATATATTAGGAAGAGTTAGGGCTAAGGATAGTACCACCTAGTTAGGGACACTAGTTCCATGTGGCTATAGTGTCCCAAATGTGGCACTAATGTCTTTTTGGCATATTATTGATAAAATTTGATTGGGATCTAAGATAATAGCTTTGGGGATGTGTCTTGATTGGTTATAGGTGAATATGGTTTACTTGATTATTATAAATGTAAGTCTAATGCTCAAGGATATGTTTATGGTTAACCTATGGATATGTTAACTCAAGCACACTCTTAACATATAATTACCACTTTTAGCTAATTACACCCAATGTAACTATATTGTATAAAATATAAGATGTGTCAAGATGTGAATACGTAGGTATTTTTAGGTTTTATATCACCTTTCATCTGATGTATCTGGATATCACACATAGGCTATCAATGATTGTTTGTATCTCAAATATTATATCTCTAACATAAGTGAGGTTACCTTGATAAAAATTGGTTAGTGGGCTCATGATGTCTATTTGACCCTAAAGAATCCTTTATAAATGGGAACTACCTAGATATATAATAATCCAAGTAAGGCCTAAAACTTATATAGTTCTCCTATATGTTTGGGAATGCATGTGCATAAGGGTTCAATCTACTATATGACAATTCAAGTAGTGACATAACCTATAACTTGATAAATATGGTCCATTGGTTATATTTTGAGTGCTTAAAAATTGTAGTATGACTACTCCTAAGCTTGATATGAAAACATGTATGAATAGGGCAACATATCCTAGTTGTGAAATTCATTGATTAAGCTTTTGTAAGTGCTTATTCGATAATTTATAGGTGTATAAATGAATTGGTTTTGACTTGTATTTATTTTATCTCTTTTAAAATAACCCATACACTTCAAAATATTTGAAAATTTGAGTATTTTAAGGTAAGGACACTTACATTGGAGCATGGCTAGTAGCATTGATGCTACTGTCCTGACCTAAACACAACTATCCAAGATGGAAGAAAGTTGCTAAGCTTTTGTAACTAATCATGTTGAATGCACATAATATTTTAGGCATTTTGTGGTTACATGTGATCTAGATAATCAAAATAATTAGGATTAGAATAAGAAATAGGTAATCAGACCTAGTAAGGTGGTGAGTGTGAGAATTTTGGATATAAAAAAGTTTAAACTAAAGCAGAAATCCTTGAGAATATATTTTTCAAGTGTATACAAATTATTTAACATATAAATCCATATTTAATAATCTACAATAACCTTTTAGTGCATGTGTGAATGATCCCCTCAGGTTTTATAATGACTCCACCTTCATCTAGTTTTGCTAACTCAGTGCAAGTAGAAAATCTTTATCCAATTAATTTCTTTAGGAAAGATAGATGAAATACAAGATGTATGCAAGTGAACTAGGGTATTTATAAATTGTATGCCACACTACCAAATTTATGTAGGATTTGACAAAGGCCATAATACTTAGAAGATTGCTTGTTATCCTTTTTTATTTTTCTTTAGAAACATCTAATTATATGGATACAAGCACACAAAGAACCATTCACCTATGTCAAAATGAATCTCACTATGGTTTTGATCTACTTGATGCTTTATTTGATTATGTGTCATTACTAAATTCTCTCTCAAACTAGATAGTACCTCTTATTTATATTAAATGTGTTCTTGAACAACTTGAACCTTGGGATGCACCTTCAAAGATGAAGTGATGGATGGGAGATGATAACCATAAGGTGCTAAAAATGGATAATTTTTGGAAGAGGTATGGAAGGAATTTTTATAACACCATTATGGTGGTGGAAGCCAACGAACCCATCATTCCTATTTATCTTGTACAAAATAATGGAGTTACTCTTCTAAGAATTTTTTGACCGCCTATATTTTGCCATGATATTGAGGATGATATGATGAGCTATGAGCTAATAAAATACTAAAATAAGTAAATTAATTAGTGCAAAAATCATTGGAAAATATGGGATCATGATAATTTACAATGAACTTGGGAGTAGCACATAACTATTGAATTGTATTGTGAAAACTAATAGATATTTTACTAGCTACAAATGTCTGTGAGAAGGAAAGAAATGAGCATATTTTATGATCCTATAAATAATTATCATGATGAAATTTTTACCTTAAAATATCAGTAATCTTGTACTAAAATCTATGGAAACCTCCTCCCACCTTTGTCTAGGGATGGATAAAGGTTGTAGAATACTTGGTGTCTTAATTGTTTCAATTTTGTTTTATTGACACACCATGCATTCTAAATTTTTTTTTATGTATATCCCCCTTGAGTCCCTCCAAAAATAAATATTGCTTGATTCTATGATAGGATTTCAAAAATCTTGAGTTCCCTCCTATTAGAGATGCATGAAGATCCTATAGTATCTTATGTTTAAGGATATAATTCTTACATAGGTATAAGCTATATTTATATCATAATGCATTCCCTTTCCACTCAAAATTTTTAGAAACACCAAAACCCTATTGTAAATTTTGAATCAGAACATACGTATCCCTATCATTCTCCCATGCAAAACTTTCCTCTTCTAACCAATTTGCCTACCAAATGGTCATTACACATAACAATGCCTCAACCGATTCATCCCTTCTAGATAGTGCATTTGTTACCACATTCTCTTTTCCTTTTTTATAGAATATTTCAAAGCCATATCCCAACATTTTAGTCACCCATTTTTTTAATTCTTTTGATAAAAAATATTTTTTTCAAAAAATAATTTAGACTATCATGATTAGGCTTTACCTTAAAGTGTCTACCCATCAGATAAGGTCTCCATTGATTGACTCCATGAAGAATAGACATAATCTCTTTCTCATAGATTGGTTTGGGTCTATTTTTTTTACCTTGAGTTGATATATCTCAAATGCAATGGTCTTCCTTCCTACATGAATAATACCCCCATGTCATAATTTGATGCATCACATTCAATAACAAAAGTTTTATAAAATTTAGGGGTAATAAAAACTTGAGTGGTGAACATGCCTCTTTTATCTTCTCAAATTCCTTGGTAGCCATTTCATTCCAATGGAAGGAGTCTTTATTCAACAAGGCTGAGAGTGGAAAAACTATGCTACCATAATTTTTTACAAATCATTGATAGTAACCTATTAGCCCCAAAAATCCATGAAGGTTCTTGAGGGGATTTGTCACTTACCACTCCATAACTTTGATCTTCTTAGGGTCAAATTTGAATCCTTCATGTGAAAAAATATGACCCAAGTATTCCACATCTTCGACTCAAGAATAACAATTTGAAGGTTTGGCATAAAGCTAATGTTGTTCTAAAACTAACAATACATGTTTCACATGCTTCAAATGTTCTTCCAAAGTTTTGATGTATATTTGGATGTCATAAAAAAATACCAACACAAACATCCTTAAAAACATCCCAAAAATAATGTTCCTCAAACTCTAAAATGTAGATGGTGCATTTTTGAGACCAAAAGGCATGACCATAAAATCATAATGGCTTTCATGAGTTCTAAAAGATATTTTAGGGATTACCACATCTTTGATATGAATTTGATGATACCCATAAAAAATATCTAGTTTGGTGAAATAAATAGTACCATGTAATTCATATAACAAATCATCAATTACTAGAATAGGTAACTTATCTTTGATGGTGTATTTTTTGAGTTCTCTATAGTCTGGGCACATCCTCTAAGTGTAATACTTATCATGTACCATGACCACTGAGGATGAATATTCACTTTTGTTTTTTTTGATAATACCTACCTCTGATATTTCTTATATTTTTAATTTCACTCTTATGGGAATATGGATACATGTATGGTATGATGTTTAGTGGTGTACTAAATAGAATAATTCTTATGGCATGATCATGTTTTTTTTTGTGGTGTTAGTACTTTTGGCATGGCACAAAAAAACAATTGGGTGGTCAACAAGAATCATCTATAAATCATGATGTGTAGACACATTTGTTGGTTACAATTATATGGAAAATAATCATGGTATAAATGCTTCAGCCCATTTTAATTTATCTTCATAATCTAATGCAAACTAACCAATTGTGGAGATTTCCCCCATAATCCACATAGTTCAAATGTTGTATATTTAAAATGAAATCACATGAATAATTATTGAAAAATTAATCTCAATTATGCCCAAAGTTATGAGCCATTGTACTTATAGAACAACATCAACCCCTCCCATGCGAATAACAAACATAGGATAATATAACATGTAGTCTCCCATAACAAACTTAATACTATTGAATTTTCTAGAACAGTTGATTATGCCACCATATGAAATCATGCCCTAAAATTATATATTTAGGCAAATGAAACAATTCAAATGAGTATCCAACTTACTATTGATGAATTTGTGTGTATTTCCTAACTCAATCAACATTTTCACCTTATTTTTTTTGAGGAAACCACCACATTAAGAGTTAGAGGAGTACTAATACATGAAAGTGCATGATAGGAGATAATAGGATGAAATATTCATGTTCCCCCTCTAGATCTTCCATACCCTCATATGACGCCTTATAATCTTCTTCATCTTCATTGAAACCTTTAATGTAGAATAAAATGTTTTCAACACATTTATGTCCTTTTATCCACTTGTCATAACCAAAACACAAACCTTTTACATGAGTTTCTTCAATTTGCTAAGGAGTTAATATTGTAGGTTTAGGAAATGATTATGTTATGAAATTGATTTTGTAGACATTAGAGAAAAACCTTCATTTAAATAAATACTTTTCCTCTACCTTGCATGTTAATGGTATGGATTTAGATATTGAATTTGGATTAAACATACAAACCTCAAGTTAAAGTTTTATCCTTAAGCCCAAACAATAATAAGTTTATCATGTTGTCCTCATTAATTTTATCCATGGGTAAGGGTAAATTATAGAATTGATAAATTTAATCTTTAACAACCCCTATTTATCAGAACTTTACTAAATGATTGAATTAATTTTTTGAGACATTATTGTGATAGTGCATATGTAGCTCCTTAGTAAATGTTGATTAGGTATAAAAAGACCCTTCTTTTTATTTTGATCACACAACCACCTATACCAAATGAACTACCTAGGTTCAAGATACATAGATGCCATAACTACCTTTTGTACACATGGGGTCTAATGTAGATCAAATAATTTTTCTATTTGATTTATCCAGGTGAGTGGATCCTTACCATCAAACTTGCATAATTCCACTTTTGGCATCATGTGCTTCAAGTTGGTATTGAAGTTGTAATTGTTATAATTGGGAGAACCCCAATAGAGTGGTAGATGATTATTTTGTATAAGTTGAGCCATAAAAATTGGTCAAATACCCATTGATAGTTTCCAACTGATTATTCACAACATTGATGTCCCATTTGACCCCAATGATATCTTATTCTATTGCATCAAGGTCATATTTCTTCACCATACTTTGTATATCTAATTAAAGTTGGTGAACTACTTCAAAAACTAATGGATCTGAAGTTTTAGACTCCATTTCATCCTAGTAAGGAGTTTTTGGAGTTTCTTTCCCTTTCCCATGATCATTATTATTAGGATGAGCCATACAAACCCTAGCATGGAGGGTTTCAAGCCTAAAAAAAGTGTAATAGTAGATTATACCATTATGATCATCTCATTGAGATGAATCCAATGACTACTAATTTGCATAAGGTTACAAAAAAATTTCAAATTTAAAAAATATTTATAATAATAATAATACAATGATGAAATAATTAAATTCATTTCAGATCATAAGTTATAATTTTTTGATCCTTCAGCTCTTAGGATAACCAAACCACCAAATCTAAAAAATAATGCCAAAAAACTTGACCAAATCTATGTTCTGATACCACTTGTAATGAAATTACTTAGATGTTTCACAACAAAGAAATAATATATCATAGAAATAAGAGAAATATAAGTAGATCCACATAAATAATTGAAAAAATAGTAGAATAATTTATAAATGTGATTGAACCACTTATAGGGAACTATCTCTACAATAATATAATAAGAGCAAAATTAATAAAATGATGATCAAAGAATAACAATGACCTCCAATTTATACTCTACTTAACCATGGATATTTCATAGGATGAACTTAATAAGAAGATATATAAATGTGAAAAGATAATATGAAAGGTATGAAAGTGACAAGATGGCGACACATATCCTTATACATGCTATAGGTAAAGGGCATAGCAATTGTGAGATAAATTTAAATGTGACCTTAGTCTCATTATTAATTTCATTTTATTTTATGTTATAATTTGGATTAATTTGAATTTTTACATTTGAAGTAGAAGGATCATTTGAAGCATACTTAAGCTTGCTCAAAGTATGTAATTTGACCTCACACTCTTTGAATGTATCCCATAGTTCATCAAACATTTTGAACTTATCAAACATAGTTGACTCTTGAAGTGGAGATATCAAAATTTGAGTAAATATATATTGGATCTCATTATCAACCATTTTAGTTTTTATTTTTGTTAGTAGAGTCCTATATCTTAGCACATATTCAATAATTATTTCATTAAAGTTTGAACTTTACTATTTGAGCATATGATAACTTTTCACCAAGGTTGATAGAAAAGTTTGTTAAAAACTAATTTACGAAGGGGTTGAACATATTTACTGATTGAAGAGGAATATCATATTCTTTGAGACTTCTTGGAAAGAGCTTTGTTGACAAATTATCATTATTTGCATAGTCTAGACAAATTGCATGGAATGCATGTAAATGTTGTTTAAGATTACATTTTCATTCATATGAAGGAAACTTAGGAGCCACAAAGTGAATTGGTAAAGGATAAGATGTAATTTTAGGTGATACAGGGTTATGAAATAAATAACATGTTAGAGTGGGCCACAATCAAGGTTTGGACTGGATAAGATTAAATGTAAGATGAAATTATCTATTTGCAGTAGTGAAATAAAATATGAGCTAGGAGAAGCAATTATGTAATAATCAAAATATTATAATATTGGTATTAGCATCATTATTATTCATTATCCATAAAATATTTAAGAATGTACATTATATAAGTGGAAGATAAACATGTCCTCATATCCTCATGAATATGGGATTATGTTTCATAATGACTTAAAGACACCTAAGCAAGCTAACTAAACATGTGTAGTGAAAAACCTTTAAATTGAATAAAAACCTACACTAATACCCCCTTAAGCATAACTTAAGTGGGTATTGGAATTAGGTTCTAACACAAAGTCCTGATGAGGTATCCAAGCATATAATAAATAGAGAACTAAGAATTCCACATAGAAGATAATAAAACTACCTATAATAGAGCTCATAAAATGACCAAGGTCGATGATGAGATCATTTATCTAAAGATTGAAGAAGTTCCATTCACATAGAATAATGTTTTTCCCTTTTCTAGAGGAAAAACACAATGCATTTACTAAAATTCTACACCCATTCCATAATAAAATTTAAAGGCAACAATATAAAGATCTCTGAGTATGGTCAAAAAATGAAGTATGGCATAGGTTTGGCAAGATCATGCACAAGAATCAAAGGTAATACCACTAAAGTAAACCTATCAAAAGAATGGATTTGAACATTCACTTAAATAATGTCCATGTGAAGTGTAGAGCATGGATCAATAACTCTATAAACTGAGGAAGAGACTAATGATTAAGCATACATATACACAAAATGAGTATCCACAGGAAGAGATGAGTTGTTGATGCTCTAAATAACTATACTCTCACTAGTACTCTCCTCCAAATTGAAAGTGTATGATGGCTCTAGAAAAGAAAAATTATGTATAGGAATGAATGTTGATTCTATAAAATTAAAACTAAGGTTTGGCAGAAACTTGTCCACTAGTGATGGTTCAATAAAAAGAAGAGCATTGTCCATCAAGAATGTGTCATCATAAGAAATAAAAGTAAGAGGAGAGAGTATAGTAGTTTATAAAGATATAATAGGAAGAGGAAGAGGAGTGATAAAAATCTTAGTAGCATATTTGAAAATATTTTAAAGAGTGCTCCAAATAATAGAGGGATACTCCATGTGCTCCACATGGTGGTGTAGATCCCATGAAATGTGTATCAATAAATGACCATAAACATAGTCTCAAGAGTTATCCCAATCATTGTATTGACAAGGGTTAGTGGGAACAAGAATCTACCCATACATAAATGGACTAAGGTCTTATTCCATGAGCAAGCATTCTATGTACATCAATCATGAAACATAATTGGTCTTTCCTAGAAGAACCAATGGATTAGAATCAACTATCCTCATATGATATATTCTAATTGGAGATAGTTGAGTTGACATGACTATAAGTAACCATACACCCTTAATGTGATGGATGTCAAACTCATCTTAAAAAATGTGTCTAAATGAGTAATCTATGTAGTAGTCACCAAATTCCCCTTGATATTACATAGGTTGGCATTTTATATTTGAGTGCATATACAATCAACACATTTAAGTGTGTATAAAATCAAAACATATATAAAATCAACACAAGTGTGCAAAAGATAAGAATAAATGACACCCCATGAAAATATAAAAGATCAATTTTACAAAGCTTGATCATAGAATAAATGCATAGAGCTAAAAAAAACTTGCATTTTGAAAAAATGGCACCTAAAAAGGAGCCAAAGGTTGAAAATTATGTGATTTTGAAATTCTTAAAAAAACATTCACCTTGAAAAATGAAAATTTTAGGCTTGAATTTTTTTTTTAATTCAACTTGTCATTAAAAAATTAATCCCCCTTGGGTTGGTTGTGACTATGGTCAAAACGCTTATGTGACTAGGGGGCTAAGGGTTAGGTTGAGGGCACCCATTTGATGATGTCACTTTAAAATATGATGTGATTGAGGGAGTGATGTCACTATAAATTTATTCTAATTTGTCAATGAATAGTGTTACACTTCATGAGCTTAAATTTGACATCATTAAGGCCACTGTAGGAATTTTGGAGCAACCTTGTATTTATCAAAAATTTCAACATCCCTTGAAATAAAATTTGAGGAATATAAAATTAGTCAAAAGTCCTAATGTCAGGATTGATGGCCCTTCTTGTAGTTAGGGAGGTAGAATTCATAGGTAGCCACAATTTTTGATAAGTAAAACTTTGGATTATTGTTGTAGTTAAAAGTTCTGATAGGTAAAACTTTGAAATGTGGTTATAGTTCAAAGTTTTATCATGCGAATATTTTCATTGCAGATGTAGTCAATATTTTTGGTAGTGGAAAATTTGACTATCGATACAATAAATAAGTCTGATATTAGACTTTTGGGTTGTTGATGTAACTCAAAACTCTAATGCTAGGGTTTTGGACTACTACTATAGTTGATATTTCTAGATTTTATAAAGTGAACTACTATTATAAGTGGAAATTTTGATAAGTTCCAAGAAGACCTAAAATTATAACACATTAGGATTATAGGTATTGGGAGTAGGAGGATCTCATGTAATTTTTAGAAATGGGGATTATAGGAGTAGTCAAGAGTTATAACAGGTGTAAATAAGGTTAAATTTTTTACCAAGTCTAAAAAACCTAGATCTGGAATACCTCTCCAAAATATACTAAAGGCCTACTAAAGATCTCCAAAAAAAAAAAACCCAAAAAATATTTCCCTTAAAAACCCAAGATACTACATGGATTTTCATGAAATCCATGAAAATTCCTTGAAACCCTCCAAAATGGGTGAATTAACCTACAATGAAACTAGGTCATGTTTATAGTTGATTATATGATTTTAGCACCTTCTAATTTGATGGTGATAGCTGTTTTGCATGAAAACCTACCAGATGATATATGACTAATAGGAGACACCTTTTTCTTATTCTATTTCTAAATTTGGATCAACAAAGGACCCCAAAAGAAGAATAAATTATGGGAAAAGGTGAATCTATAATGTGCTAGGTCAAAAAATGGTAGATTTGTGACATGGAAGTTGAAACTCAAGATTTTAAAATAGGAACAATGGCATTCATCTACCATTAAAGCTATGATACCATGTCAGATTAGGACAAAATTAAGGATCAAACTGGATATGATTGAATGCATGATGAAATTACATATTTGTAGTAGTGAAATCAAACATGAGCCAAGAGAATTAGTTACTCAATAATTGAAATATTACAATATTGATAGTAACATCATCATTATTTATTAACCATAATAATTTTAGGAAGTTAAATTATATAGGTGGAATATAAACATGTCCTCATATCCTCATAAATGTGGGTTTATCTTTCACAATGACCTAAAAGACACCTAAGAAAGTTAAATAAACATGTGTAGGGAAAAAATATTAAATGGAATAAAAACCTAAACTAACAAAACATGAGTCCATAGGGGGGCTAGTGTGAGAGATAGTTTTCTCAATATTAGCTAGTTTTGCTTGTAAGGAAAGAAGTGCATGCTCAAGAGTATCATTTTTGGAAGTAAAAGGAAGATTATAAGTAGCATGAGTAGGCATAGGAATGAATATGTTTTGGAAACTAAGTAATGTTCATAAAATAAGAGATGTTGTTATAGAAAGAAATACACTAGTAGAAATAGCAACATTAAAAGTAGGGCACTTGACAACCTGAAAAGTTAACTCTTGTAGCATATATGTGGATATTTGATATTTATACTTATAATTTGATGCTAGAGTTAGAATAATGATCTTATTAACCTCATGGGGTTTTTTTGGATAATTTGATGAAATTAAAATAATTCTTGTAATTGACCTTAATCTACTCTATTAAGCTCATTTGGATTAATATGAGTTTCATTTTCATTAAAATTCATCTTCATTACTTTCATTATCAATTTAAATGTGGAATTCATTTGTATGAGACTAAGGATTTTGAACAGTAGAATTATTAATGCGAGGAAAAACATCATGACTTTTAATTTTATAAGAAACAAAAAGAAGCTACATATGTGACATAGAAATACCACTTAATCTAGCACTACACCTTAAAGGCATGAAATACAATATGAATCAAGTAATGCTAATGACTATGAATACAATACAAATAAAAAATAAGGTGAAAGGTTAATTTAGGCAAGTGTTTAAATGATTGTGTAGGCTTTCAAATATACTTGCTTACTCATTGATTAGTGTTGGCCTAATGTTTTAGAGCACTAACTATAAAGGCAAAACTATTATTTTAGCCCACTAACCCTATTTCTAAGCGTATAGTAAGAGTAACTTCCCTGGGTAATACACTCCTCTCATGTGCACCAAAAATCAAATAACTAAAATATGTTTTCTATGATATAAGTAAGGGATTTTAGGTATTTTAGATACATCATAGGGTACTAGGAAGCTAAAATCTATGTTTAGTGTTGTACAATGGCTATGATTATTTGGGTAAACCCCTCATGCCATGATGTCTATAAACAAAACACCACATAGCCATTCATAATAATAACTAAGTAGTTTGAAAATTGTCAGAACATAGTTTCTAAAAACAAGCAAAAATAATAAAAAATAAAGAGAAAAATAAAAGTGAAATCTTTTTGTGTATATATGAACAAATTTTAACCCGAAGTAAAAATATAGAGATTTTGTGTCAAATTTATCCAAGGTGACAAGATAATCTCTTCAGTGTTAAATTAATCCAAGGTTGAAGAGAATTGAATTATTATGTGTCAGATTTATATCCAAAGTCAAACACTATTTTATTTTAGTGTCAAGAATTTACAAAAAAATAATGAAATCCTAGGACAAAAATGAAAACAACAATCAATGTTCTAAAAATAGTGGATTCATTAGAATGTTTAGTATATTTTAAATTAAATGAACTCAAACAAATAAATCTAAACCATTAAAATTTAAATTTTCAAATATATATATTTGATAGTAACATATAATATGCTACATAATTTTATATAATTAAAAATTTGCTAAAAATAGTAAATAAGCCTAAGGCTATGTAAACCTCCTTAAAAGAGATCTTATGCTAAGCGTATACATTGACTATGGATGAAAAACACTTGGAATGATGTATATACTATGTCATGACCAAATATAAGAATTTAAACTATGATTGGACAAGTGTGTAGGAAGATAGGGTCATAGTGTGGTCTTTTCTATTAACTATGGTTGTAGCCTAGTTGACTGTGTGACTGATTTATTGATTTGGGTTTGCATGACTACCTATAAGGGTTTATTGATTAACTTTATGTGTCAAGTTGATGCATGAAAACCTAAAAAACACAAACCCTTGTTCTTTTATAGTAAACACAATAGAGATCAAAAGCAAATGGGGGAATAAGGTTAGGGGAATAATTGAGCTACCCTAGAAAACCTTACGTAATATGAGTGATTCCTACATAGCCAAAATGGGCCTTAGGCTGATGTAGTTCTCCCTTATAGGGTTATTATGTGATCCATGATTATGAAACTATATTAATATTGTTAAAATATTGATTAAAATGCTTGAAAATGGATGCCCTTGACCTAAAATAAACACTATTCAAACTAGACCTATGACTATTATAATGTAACATAATCAAAATTGGAAGAAATAGTGATATTTTGTTTAGTGCACAATAAGATTGCCAAATGGTTGATATATTGATCAAGTGTTTACTTTGAGTGGCCTTGATTTGCTTATATAGGAGAATATTTGAAATATTTTTACTAACCTACTTTACAAAAGCCATGAAAGATCCATTTCAAAACATCTCAATTTTAAAAACTAACCATTAGAGAATGGGGGACAAGATCATGCTAATGGATAAGGTCATAGTGTGGCCCTATCAGACCTAGTGTAAACTTGTCCTAGAAGGACAAAGACTACTAAAGAAGGCTTTACACGAATCTATAATTTGAATAGGGATGAATGGAGTTAAAACATGGGTGTCTATATGATTTTTTATGTGTTTGAAAGTTAATAGAGGCTCTCTTATATATTGTGAGTTAGTGAATACACAAATTAGAGTAAATATGTCAAGATTGAACATTGGCTAGCACTTTATGATTAATTTTATCTGTCTACTCTCACAAAGCATGGATCATGATTAGAAATGATGTATGTCTAGAGTCTAAATTGAACCCTTATGTGGCCAAAGAAAACATACATGGTGCCAACTACATCAATGTCTATCTTACAAAAATTTGTGATAGACATATTGAAAAACCTATCCATTATAATGAATAAAACATCATGCTAGCTCTTTGTCATAGGTAACCCAATCATGAAATACATAATAATAGATTCCCATGGTTTGGATGTAAATGGTATAGGTGTGTAAAGTAGTAAATTTATATTCATGGCTTTTGCAATGAAATAAAGAATGTAAGAATTGATATGTTGTTCCATATATATGTGTATGTGCAACCAAAAAAGTGTGACTAAAATGTGGCTAGAGTCTTTCTCACATTAAAGTATCCTATTGTCTTAGTGTAATGCACCTCTAAGATGAGTCTTTGATGATGTACACCACCTAGAACATAATAATGACCGAGCTTGTAGTGAAGCTAGTTAGACAAGTAGTCTCAAACTTGTTTACTTTGCATATGGTTGGTGTAGGCATTTTCAAAGTCTTGGTAAACTAAGTATAGGGATACACTATATTAATTTTTTTGGCTACACATGTCTAATATTATGATGAATACATGAATAAATAATATTCTAAGGCAATATGTGACCTTGTTATCCTTTCCATTCTTGTACTTGATTATGAGATGGAAATATTACAAGTAAGTCATCTACTTTATGTGGAAAAAATTATCCAATTTACTTTATTTTTATATAAATTAAAGTGGCTTATGATTGGAATGGATAACTTTATCCTTTACCAAGATGTAGTGGTGCCTTTTTTTAACTCTTTTCACAATAACATACAGCTATTTATCATAGGTGGAGTACCTTTGAACTATGTCATTGAATGTAGCTATGTGGTATGTGACTATATGTCCATATTGAATGAGTACCATACTGAGTGCATAGTCATATACATCAATGTGAATTTCAAAGGAGTGTGAAATGCCAAGCATTATAAGTACATGCACTATGTAAAAACATTGCTTGATAACTTTAAAAGTGCATTATTATGAATGAGTCTAATCAAACTTAGTTTTGGCACACATTATCTAGTTGAGAGACCATGACATGTGCCATAAACTAAGGATGAAATTATATTATAAGTTTCATAGTCTAAGAAAACTCTTCAATTATGTGCAATTACATAGAGTTTGCTAATCTTAAATCATTTAGATATTAATAGGATCTACATGAATTATTATGTAGCTAATGATGTATCCCAAGTATTGGATCTATGTGGTGCTAAAATTATACTTTGATAAGTTGGTCTAAATTTTTAATTGGTGCAAGGTATCTTATACATGTGAGATGTGCTCCAAATGATCCTCCTAAGTCTTACTAAATAAGGATGCCATCTATGTAGATGATGATTAAGGAGTTGAGGATGGTCCTGAGTAGACCATCCATCAAACATATGAATGTTATTAGTGTATTTTTCAAGTATAAAGGTATTAAAAAACCATTCAAATAAACCTTCCCATGTCTTGGAACATATCTTATAGATTTCTTCAAGATGTACTGGACCTTAGTGACATCCTAAATTTAGGTCAATCTTGGTGAAATATTGTGTACTTTGGTATTGGTCCAATAGATATTCAATGCATGAAAGTGTTATCAATTTTTCATTGTGATTTTTGCGAGTGTGTGATAGTATATGTAGAGATGCCAGGACTCATCCTTCTTGGGTGCAAGGATTATCAAACTCCCATAAGGAGAAGATCTAGGCTTGATTTTACCCTGATCAAGGATATATTGTATTTGGAACTAGACTTCATTATTATCCCAAACTAATTTTCAATATAGATGGATTTTTGGAAAATGGGATCTTGTAACCAAAGCTAAGTGGTGTTTCACTATGTTGTGTGTTAGAAGACCTTTAGGCTCAGTGAAGACTACATTATGCTTCTTTAGTAACTTATTGAGATTTTAATGTTGTGATGTTTATTGTGTTGTACACATTATTAATGTATGTTTCATTTACCACATAGGTTTCTCAATATATACCATGATCAATGTAAAATTTTGCATGTGTGAGACAAGTTTAAGACATTATTTGATTGATACCAATGTGACTTTGTGTCAAATCCCCATTAGTGAGACTTAATTTTTATGTTGTAATCAGCGCTAAGAGGGAAAAACATTGTATTAAGGACATTATTGATTTACATATGTTTGATTCAGTATTATATTCATCTATATTTATATGCTGAGACATGATTTGTATTCAATTCAATACTTTATTGAAAGACATTGATTTATTAATATATTAAGGAATGATTATCAACCATTACTATTTCAACAATTTTTATTATGTAATTTGTTAGGGAATTTTGGATATCTAGATAGACAATATTAATCTAAACAAATAATTTATGCAAAATAAACATAGAAGAGGAAATATGTAGACAATAAAAGGAGACACAATATTTAACATGCTTCTCCTAATGTGGGCTACATCCACTAAAAACAACCAATCCTTATTATTCAGTCCAAAAAAAAAACCTATCACTCTCACAATGCTACCACTATTACAATACAATCACCATTACAATGAGCCACACCTCACATCTCTTAGGGTTTTTTGTCATTTTGGGGAAACAAATAAAACCACTCTAACTATACCATTAGATATGTGACCTAATAATGAACAACCCATATTTCACAATGCATAAATACATACAAAATGTGGCTCCCTTGCAACCCCCATAACTATTAGTGTTAACCAATAAGATCAAGCTCCATAATAAACATAATTGATTTTGTTTATTAATTATTGTACCAAGTACTACTAATTTTTTGTGGATATTTTATAGGTGATTATATTTTCCATCAAAATCTAGGCTTGGTTATGGGAATACATAGTGGAAGAGGCAAGGTAAATAGGAAAAGAGAGAGAAATAAGCACCACATCTATCATTAATTACTCTCACTCTATTTAATATTAGGATCTAAAATAGTTCTTATGTGGCTTAATCATAATTAATGATAAATACAATAATATTAATAGACTACACTAAATAATAAATGTTACAATAAAAAACTAGTTAAAAGGTACATTACTAGTTTGACTCAACCAAAATTTGATTATCAATACAAGTCATTATTATAATAATACTTATCATAAGATCAAATCCACCTTATCACTTCATAGTTATAACTCATACAAACCTTAGTCTAGTGACTAAAGTCACAAAATTAAAGTCATTATTATTATTTTATATGCACTTCATAATGCTTTACAAGAGGCACATTGCATAAGGTAAAAGGACTTAATTTTCATGTTATTCAAAAAGGACATGGAAAGGTATAAGACATGTAAGCCATTTTAATAAGTTTAACATTGATAAATTGATTGGGTTATGGTATATAAAATAAAAAAAATGAAAAGATAGGGCAAGGGCAAGAAATAATATCACCCATACCCTAACCTTATCTCTACTCAAGTCATTTCAACCCACATGGAGGGTTAAAAAAGTCAATGTCACTTAGGGTTTCATTAAAAATCTATCATTTTGGTTATTGGAAAATAAGAGTTTTTGTTTTTTGACAAGGGAAGAGTAATATAAGTAAGTTTTAGTTGATTGTCACTTCAATCATGTAAGATGTAAGGCCCCATTTTGTATATTGCTTATCTTTGACAAAGATGACTATGAAACTATGAATTATATGTTCTAATTTTTGAATTATGTTGTTAAGTCACATCTATCTAAGGCATGCAAGGATTTATGAAGGCTTTTCATGTGTTGGGAACTATGAGAAAGATCTATTTTCAATCTTGCTTGATTGCTTAACTTATGAAAGTATGAAGCTTACATTTCATTTATGTAATGTTGCTTTATGAAATTTGATTATATTAATGGCATATATTGACTTAAATAATGTTTTAATAATTGATCATAATCTTGTTATTTATAAATTTCATGTGTATAAGGTGATGAGAACCTAACTATGTCAATTCTTGTATTCCTTAGTATGTTCGTTGCCTATAATTGATTGATTTCCCTTTTTGATTAAATTATATAACTTTGACTATTAGGTTATAGGAATTTGATGTGTGCATCAAGTGTGAAAGAATAAGAAGAGGTCCAATGAAGGAAAGATACTATGCCAAGCATGGTTATATTACTAATTAATTTTACCCTTAAAACCATCTTGAACCCATGCTAAGTATTGGATGCCTAGTCTGCCACCTTTGTTGATGTAGTGTATGTTTTAGGGGGTTATCCTTATAGATTTATTAGTAAAACTTGTTATTTATTAGCCTTTATATCTTTTAGACAATGTATAAACTATTTAGTGGTCAACTAATATATCTTTCATTGATTTCCTTAATCTAAGATCAAGTGGCAAAAGAGGTAAGTAAGTCTTAGAAGTAACCAGAAAAGATTGCAAGAGTTTCCATGCACCTTAATTAAACATGGAAAAGAACATCCCTTAATGAGGCATGGGTTGGAAAGTCGCTAATGGTTGGTTGATTCTATAACAACTATATGTAGGAGTTGAAATCCCTTAGTTTAAGTCTTTTACCAATTTGAAATAATCTAGACTGAGCATAAGATAACAATAAATAGGGATAGCTGGTGAGGAGAGCCGAGTTTGGAAAACTAGAGGATAGTGCCCATGTAGTCTTGAAATTGATAGGTGGGATTTATTTTAACCTATGTTTTTAGATGTTTCCTTTAAATGGAATGATTCTATTATTATTTGATCTTTTTATTTTAGGAGAATAAGACCACTTGGTTTATTCTATCTATTTTATTTTCTTGTCCATGTTTGTGCCTTGGTTGTTATGTAGTGCTTATTAGTTTAAGGTCCTTGGAGAGGTGGTTCCTCCTTAGTTGAATGAAATGATTTATAATTTCTTGTGTGAACACATATATTTTATTATGACATAATGTGGTGGTTATTTGTGAAAAACATATTCATGGTGGTAGAATGTCAAGCCTCATATATTGGGCATGGTGGTATAATGCTTGATCCTCCAATGAACATCATGGTGGTATATTTTTAAGCACTCCCATGCTGAGGCACAATCATAGATTTCTTGACCCTCCTATGAATATTATATGAAAGCATTTGAGTGGGGTGTCCTCTTTCTATCCAATCAAATAATAGGCCCTATTTATTCTATGAAAGTTTGCCTGATCATTTTCTATATTTATAAATTCTTATCTTCACTTGAATGATCATTTGAATGTTTGTTTGTTTTGTATTAGGAATGGGAGTTTCTTTGGGTAAGAATAAAAAATAACACTATAGGTAGTGCATGGTCTCTCCCTTATGTCAAAAAACCATTGCATCCACC